>CAHIKZ030000143.1:1357500-1388466 GCA_903632075.3 Acanthosepion pharaonis | reverse complement strand
GATACAACAGTCGAAATGTCATTAATACGAAAAGAAAGATGAGGATAACAGTGTAAACAATCTAAATAATATTAAAAGTTAGAATACTTCATCTCAGAAATATAGACAGGTCCTGAAGAAGTCTGGAGCTAACAACGACCGAAACACCGTGAAAATGACAATAAAGATGAGGACAACAGTCCGAACAATGTAAATAAACTAAATAGTAAGAAAGCCACATCTCAGAAATGTAGACAGATCCTGAAGAAGTCCGGATCCTACAACGGCCGAAACGTAGTGAATATGAAAATAAATAAGAGGACAACAGTCCGAGCAATGCAAATAATCTAAATAGTTACAATACCTAATCTCAGATATATCGACAGATCATGAAGATGTCCGGAGCTAACAGCGGCTGAAACGTCGTTAATATGACAATAAAGATGAGGAGAACACGCCAAACGATGTAAATAATCTTAATAATGAAAATTCTTCATCTCATAAATATAGAAAAATCCTGAAGAAGTCGAGAGCTAACAACGACCGAAACGTCGTGAAAATGACAATAAAGATGAGGACAACAGTTCCAAAAACGTAAATCAACTACATAGTAAGAAACTTAATCTCAGATATATAGACAGATCCTCAAGAAGGCCGGAGCGTACAACGGCCGAAACATAGTGATTATAACAAAAAATAAGAGGACAACAGTTCGAGCATTGCAAATCATATACATAGTTAAAATACCTAATCTCAGATATATAGACAGATTATGAAGTTGGTCGGAGCTAAAAACGGCTCTAACGTCGTAAATATGACAATAAAGACGCGAGAAAAAGCCAATCAATGTAAATAATCTTAACAGTGACAATACTTCATGTAATAAATACAGAAAGTCTGGAGCTAACAACGACCGAAACTTCGTGAAAATGACAATAAAGATGAGGACAACAGTCATAGAAATGCAAATAATCTAAATAGTTACAATACCTCATCTGATATATAGAAGCAGATCATGAAGAAGGCCGGAGCTAACAACGGCTGTAACGTGGTTAATATGACAATAAAGATGAAGACAACAGTTCAAACAATATAAATAATCTAAATTGTTAAAATAACTAATCTCAGGAATATATACAGATACTGTAGAAATTAGTTTGATATTTGTCCACATCTTCACCGTGAAAAAATTTAGACCAAGAAGGAAAGAAGATTTACTCGCCTGGAGGTTGACATCGGGTCGATGAAAGAAAAGAATTCTTCCGATTTTCCTTTCTCATCTAGGTCATATTTCTTTTCTGGATACATATGTATTTAAACTTATATAGAGTTTGGTTTTGAAAAGTTATTAGATTGGCTTCCCTTTTACTTTGCGCCCGATTTTGTCTGTTTCCCAAAATACCTACCCCTACCTGTACCTGTAACGGCATTCACCCGGGGTGGGTTGAGCCGGCTCCAATATTGGAGTTTCATGGGAATTTGGAATTCACAAGCGGTCCCCAAACCTGCATGTATAGGCTTCAGATCAGTTCCTAGGAAACTGACAGCCCGACATCAGCACATAAGATTTGATTATAGTGGTGAAGCTTTCGGGCAGGACCAACCACACTTTTTGAAGGGCCGAATACAGAGACCTGGAGCACTACGTGCCACAAGGTCTCCAAACGAACCTCCGCAGGTTTTGAATTCAGAGTTTTCCTTCTCGTAGACCAGTTGCCACCAAAGTCTATAGAACCCAGTCTGTCCTGCTATTTACCCATAGCTGGAGGGAGAAGAAAAGGATTCACACCTTTCCCAAGGGTGTTAGCACGTAAGTGAATGTAATGGATTCGAGTGGAATTCGAACTCGGCTCCCCGATTCCTCAATCCAAGCCACTATCCATTACTCCACCGTGCATCCTCAAAATACTACACTAATTAAAATTAACTTACACTCTCTGCGACAGTGCTCATTACCTCGTAAACACTTTGAACAAAGCCATCACTCTCAATAACTTGAACACGGTAACTTGCGCTATCAATAGCACTGAAGGCTCCACAAAGAATTCATCCTCGGCAATTTCACTCGTTGTATGGTTTTCAGGTACTTTATAAAGGTATTGTATGCTGGGATCACCTGCCCCCTGATCAATAATAGCAAGAAGTCACTTTACCGACAAATCAACAATGCTGAGGTTTGAACCTGTGCCTCACGGTCGGAAAGAGAACGTCCTAACCACTCGGCCACGTTCTGAGGCGATTTTGAACAATATTAAACGTAATTCAATCACACTTCTCTCTTCACGCCTAAAGTCTGAAGGTCCCGCTTCAAGCGAAACGCCGGATGTAAAACAGCGTTGATATACAAAGATTGGTCTGGACGTGAAATACATTATCTAAATTGTTTTGCTGATTTAAAAGGAGTGTGGGAAAATTCGTCAAATGGATTAGTCCCCGCCCGAAAACTCCACAATTGTGCTCGCTGCTCCAGTCACAATCACTTACATTCATCCAATCGCTGGTACCATTGTATTAAGCCAAGTGCATTATTGTCTTTTGATAACCCGACGCCACAAAAGTGGTTTGAAAGTAATTTCGAAAGCAGTTGAATGCTGAATGGGCTGAGGGTGACTTAAAAAGAAATTCAATAAATAAATAGATAAATAAATAAATAAGATGAAAATCTTGCATATTTCAGAGCATGCTCGATGGAATTTGGCAAGTGATGGACTGAATTTCTCTTACGTCATTGTAATGTCTAAAATTGTTTTCTTTCGGACAATCTCTTTTAGTGTTAATTTGTATTGTACTAGGCGAAAGATAATGGCTTTAGGAAGATAACTGAGAAGAGATACCTGCTCCATCGACACGGAATTCAGGTTACTACTTTCTAATTAAGCAAAGAGTATTCGCTGACAGAAAGAAAGAAGCAAATATGTAAAAAAAATAACATGTCTAATGTTAATCGTATAATTAGTTTCATTAAATATATTTCTCATTGATAGCTTGAGCAACCAGGAATATCGTCGGATGAAATTTATAAAATATGTCCCTTAAAACAATTTTTCAGGAAAATAGGTTTCTCAGGTCCAGTAGCTGTTATCGCTCTTTCTAGTGTTGATGGAGGTTTTCTTGCTAAACTTTGGCTTGAAGGTTAACCTCTTGATTTCATTATTTTCGCTTCGAGTTACATGTGATAAGCAATTCAGGTGTTGCAGGTTTGCAAAGTCCTACAATGTTTTTTTTTTCTCTTCTTTATTACACTTCTTTTCTGTAGCAACAAACTGCAAATTTCCAATAATGACGATCTACGGCTTTCAGCGTGTGAATGATTTCGGCAGATAACTAAATAGTGTGGCGTGTACTTGATATAGTGATGTTCAAATGGGATAAAGGGTAGAAAACGCAGAGGAGGGATCGACAAGTCAAATTCGATTTCCAGACGAGTTTCCTATATTCACTTTCACGCAAATAATATTGGCAAACGGTATTAATGTCCCCCAGCCAAAGCCCTTCGTTAAATAATAGGGTAGACTGGATTATTTAGCATTGGTTAGTAAGCCTCGTAGATAAAGAAAACTGTGAAAATTGAAGCTGGTCGGTTATGGCGACTAGCAATTCTATCCAATAAAAGTCCTTGCTATTATACACTATTTACATTATTCGGACTATTGTCCTGATCTTTGTCGCCATATTTATTACAACGTTTCGGCCGTTGTACGCCCCAGTCTTCTTCAGGTGGTTAGAATGTCGAACTGAAACCTTTATTTGGCTCACTGGGGTAGATTGTTCTAGTTCCACGTGCCATGTTTAATGTATGTCAGTTATCAGTTATCTCCTGTTAATTCCCCTCTCCAAGATCTCCAGTACCTTAACCGGGTATTGAACTCATACTCTTTTGGATCCTGTTACTGAATCTAACCAACGTAGTGGAAAACTTGGAGAGGGGAATTAAGAAGAGATACCTGATAATTGACATCCATTAGACATGTTACGTGGAACTAGAACAGTCTACCCCAGAGAGCGAAATAAACGGTTCAGTTTGACTTTCCAACCACGTGCAGTAGGCCGGAGCTTACAACGGCCGAAACGTTGTAATAAATATGGCGAAAAAGGGGAGGACAATAGTCCGAATAATTTAAATAGTGTATACAATATTTCATTATAGAAATATATAGAGATATTTGTTATTGATTATAATAAAGTATGTATTCGCGTTTTGAGAGTCTCCGGGGTTTTGAAGAATTCCTTAATGTTACCATTTCTCAATAAGAAACTCGAATCAGGAAATAGAATTAGAGTTAGGGTAGATTTTACAAAGAATCCTTCATAAAAATGCAGAATGGGGAACTAATTTCTAATCAGCTTACCACAGGAGATAAGGAAATTGAATGGTTTCCACACGGGGTGGTGTTGAATGATTTGCACGCGGGGGTAGTGCTGACTGGATTGTTTACTTTGCTATGTTCATTAATATTTTCTCCAGGAGGGGGGTATCTAACTGAGATATCTCTTTATGCGTGAAGGCTTTGAGGGATACCTATCCGTTTACTTGGTTTCTTAATTCAAATCCCTCTTCGTAGGGATGCATTTTTAATCTCAGATTCCTTTCATGAATAAGAGAAACTTTTTTATGGTATTCGGGAAGAAAGTAAGCTATTTCCAAAAGTTCAACGTCAATGTCAAGTAATGATTTATTATTCTTTATTTATTATGTCTTTCTTATTTTAGCTATTACTAGATTCATTATTGTTTACGTTCGGGAACGGACTTTGTAATGATTGAGATGTATATTGCTATACGATCTGTCTCGGCAGGAATCGGTGTTTAGCGTGAGCAGAGCTTGGTATGTTATTCAATATGTTTTTGAGAAACATATATTACTTCTGTGGTTTTTTTTATTGTATGATATTATTGTGATATTTCTCCATGTTGTAGCACATTGTTTACGCTCCTTGGATTCAGTAATTTAATATCCATGTTTCCGGTTTCTCAAATGGGAAGAATTAATTTCATTATTGGCATTACAACTGGTTCTAATAGAGCTTTTAAGTTTGCGTTTAAATAGGTTAGATGGAGGTACCATCAGTGGTGACTAATGGCAAAAGTGCTATTCTGGTTGGTCATTACTAATAAAGGGTGGTTTTGGTCATTATGTTGTGCCCTTTAACTTGCAGCCTTGTGGTAAAATAAGTTATGGTTAATGTACCACAGTGTAAGCTGATAGGTAAAATGCTTGAAAAAATTAGAGAGTCTTTAAAAAATCTTCGATGATGAGAAAAATATGAGTAAAGAATTGATTGGATTACTTGAGGAAATTGTGAATACAGAATTGATTAATTTTCAATGCACAGGAAATGTATTGACTTCGTTTATTAAGAACGTCAACTGAACCGATGAAGTAAACTAATTTATTTTTTTTATTTAAACAAAGTATCCATAAAAAATAACAATTTTTTTGCTATCCTCTGTCAGCCGCAGTGAGACATGTTGCAAAAGTGCTATAATGTGGCGAACGAATTTTTTTTTTCCTTCCACCGAATGAATTCGAATCTTCGTCGCCAATTGTTAAGGTCCGGTTCCTTGTACCACGGTGATAGTCCAAGGTAGAACCAATAAAGAAGAACTCGAACACAGGTATGGAATAACACAGATATATTACAAACAGGAATATATACAGAGAAGTAGAAGTGTTAGCATGAACAATCAGGTTTAGTAGAGAGAACAATGTAGTCTCGACCAGTATCACTATTCCAATGTCTTGCTGTAATTGTCTGAACGCGACTCTGTTTCGGACTGCCTCTGACTCGACTCTTGACTCGACTTGAACTACTGACGATATTCAGTCACCCCCCATAAGGGTGTAATGTGGCACAAGGCCTTTTAACTTGGGCTCCCCGAGCCCGTGGGCTCCCCGAGACCGTAGGCTCGGCCAAAAATATGTCCATTGAAAAATATGTCCATTGAACCCGTATAAACGGGTTCAGTGTCGGGTAACCTCCCCGAAAGAGAATCCGCCAATCGGCGTAGCCTCGTTGGTGTTCCTCCCTGCCCGAAAGCAGAGAGTTCAACCGATCTGTCGTTCAAGACTTGAGCGACTGACGATATTCAGTCACCCCACCACGAGGGCGTCATGTGGCACAAGGCCTTTTTAACGTGGGCTCTGCGAGCCCGTGGGCTCGGTCAAAAATATGCCCGTTGAACCCGTATAAACGGGCTCAGGGCCGGTTCCTCTCCGCTCGAAGGCACAGAGTTCAACCGAAGAGTCACCCCCACCCACTGGGGCAGCATGTGACACAAGGTCGATTATTTGTTGTAGGTTCTCCGAGCCTGTGGGCTCGGCCCCCAGAATATGCCCACCCGTTCCGGTTTACCTCCCCGAACGAGACTCCGTAGCCTCGTTCGGGTTCCTCCCTGCCCGAAGGCAGAGAGTTCAACCGATCTATCTTTCAAGACTTGAGCGAGTGGCCATATTCAGTCTCCCCCCCCACTGGGGCAACATGTGACACAAGGTGGGTTGTTTATGCCCATTGAACCCGTATAAACGGGTTCAGGGCCGGTTTTACCTCCCCGAAAGAGACTCCGCCCTTCGGCGTAGCCTCCTTCGGGTTCCTCCCGCCCATAGGAAGAGAGTTTAATCGAACAGTCGGTTCAGAGTTGAGCGTCTGACAATATTCAGTCACCCCCCCCGAGGGTGTCATGTGGCACAAGGCCTTTTTACGTGGGCAATTTCCAAGCCATTAGGCTCGGCAAAAAATTGCCCATTTGAACCCGTATAAACGGGTTCTGGGCCAATTTACCTCCCCGAAGGAGACTCCACCCTTCGGCGTAGCCTCCTTCAGGTTCCTCCCTTTCCCGTAGGAAGAGAGTTGAACCGAACAGTCGTTCAGAAAGTGAACGACTGACAATATTCAGTCACCCCCACGAGGGTGTCATGTGGCACAAGGCCTTTTAACGTGGGCATTCCCGAGCCATTGGCTCGGCCAAAAATAGCCCATTTGAACCCGTATAAACGGGTTCAGGGCCGGTTTACCTCCCCGAAGGAGACTCCGCCCTTCGGCGTAGCCTCCTTCGGGTTCCTCCCGCCCGTAGGAAGAGAGTTGAACCGAACAGTCAGTTCAGAGGTGAACGACTGACAATATTCATTCACCCCCCCCCCAGGGTGTCATGTGGCACAAAGGCCTTTTTAACGTGGGCATTCCCGAGCCATTAGGCTCGGCCAAAAAGCCCATTTGAACCCGTATAAACGGGTTCTGGGCCGGTTTACCTCCCCGAAGGAGACTCCGCCCTTCGGCGTAGCCTCCTTCGGGTTCCTCCCGCCCGTAGGAAGAGTTTAACCGAACAGTCAGTTCAGAAGTGAACGACTGACGATATTCAGTCACCCCCCACGAGGGTGTCATGTGGCACAAGGCCTTTTTAACGTGGGCATTCCCAGCCATTAGGCTCGGCCAAAAATAGCCCATTTGAACCCGTATAAACGGGTTCAGGGCCGGTTTAACCTCCCCAAGAAGGAGACTCCGCCCTTCGGCGTAGCCTCCTTCGGGTTCCTCCCCGCCCGTAGGAAGAGAGTTTAACCGAACAGTCAGTTCAGAGGTGAACGACTGACGATATTCAGTCACCCCCCACGAGGGTGTCATGTGGCACAAGGCCTTTTTAACGTGGGCATTCCCAAGCCATTAGGCTCGGCCAAAAAATAGCCCATTTGAACCCGTATAAACGGGTTCAGGGCCAATTTACCTCCCCGAAGGAGACTCCGCCCTTCGGCGTAGCCTCCTTCAGGTTCCTCCGCCCGTAGGAAGAGAGTTGAACCGAACAGTCAGTTCAGAGGTGAACGACTGACGATATTCAGTCACCCCCACGAGGGTGTCATGTGGCACAAGGCCTTTTTTAACGTGGGCATTCCCGAGCCATTAGGCTCCGGCCAAAAAAATAGCCCATTTGAACCCGCATAAACGGGTTCTGGGCCAGTTTAAACCTCCCGAAGGAGACTCCGCCCTTCAGCGTAGCCTCCTTCAGGTTCCTCCCGCCCGTAGGAAGAGTTGAACCGTGCAGTCAGTTCAGGGTGAACGACTGACGATATTCAGTCACCCCCACGAGGGTGTCATGTGGCACAAGGCCTTTTTAACGTGGGCATTCCCGAGCCATCAGGCTCAGCCATAAATAGCCCATTTGAACCCGTATAAACGGGTTCTGGGCCCATTTACCTCCCCGAAGGAGACTCCGCCCTTCGGCGTAGCCTCCTTCGGGTTCCTCCCCCCGTAGGAAGAGTTTGAACCGAACAGTCAGTTCAGAAAAGTGAACGACTGACAATATTCAGTCACCCCCCACGAGGGTGTCATGTGGCACAAGGCCTTTTTAACGTGGGCATTCCCGAGCCATTAGGCTCGGCCAAAAAATAGCCCATTTGAACCCGTATAAACGGGTTCAGGGCCAGTTTACCTCCCCGAAGGAGACTCCGCCCTTCGGCGTAGCCTCCTTCGGGTTCCTCCCGCCCGTAGGAAGAGAGTTTAACCGAACAGTCAGTTCAGAGGTGAACGACTGACAATATTCAGTCACCCCCACGAGGGTGTCATGTGGCACAAGGCCTTTTTTAACGTGGGCATTCCCGAGCCATTAGGCTCGGCCAAAAAAATAACCCATTTGAACCCGTATAAACGGGTTCTGGGCCATTAACCTCCCGAAGGAGACTCCGCCCTTCGGCGTAGCCTCCTTCAGGTTCCTCCCGCCCGTAGGAAGAGAGTTTAACCGAACAGTCAGTTCAGAAGTGAACGACTGACAATATTCAGTCACCCCCCCCGAGGGTGTCATGTGGCACAAGGCCTTTTTAACGTGGGCATTCCCGAGCCATTAGGCTCGGCAAAAAATAGCCCATTTGAACCCGTATAAACGGGTTCTGGGCCGATTTACCTCCCGAAGGAGACTCCGCCCTTCGGCGTAGCCTCCTTCAGGTTCCTCCCCCTCCCGTAGGAAGAGAGTTGAACCGAACAGTCAGTTCAGAGGTGAACGACTGACAATATTCAGTCACCCCCCGAGGGTGTCATGTGGCACAAGGCCTTTTAACGTGGGCATTCCCGAGCCATTAGGCCCGGCCAAAAATAGCCCATTTGAACCCGTATAAACGGGTTCTGGGCCAGTTTTACCTCCCCGAAGGAGACTCCGCCCTTCGGCGTAGCCTCCTTCAGGTTCCTCCCGCCCGTAGGAAGAGAGTTTAACCGAACAGTCAGTTCAGATGTGAACGACTGACGATATTCAGTCACCCCCCACGAGGGTGTCATGTGGCACAAGGCCTTTTTAACGTGGGCATTCCCGAGCCATTAGGCTCGGCCAAAAAAAATAGCCCATTTGAACCCGTATAAACGGGTTCAGGGCCAATTTTACCTCCCCGAAGGAGACTCCGCCCTTCGGCGAAGCCTCCTTCGGGTTCCTCCCGCCCGTAGGAAGAGAGTTTAACCGAACAGTCAGTTCAGAGGTGAACGACTGACGATATTCAGTCACCCCCCGAGGGTGTCATGTGGCACAAGGCCTTTTTTTAACGTGGGCATTCCCAAGCCATTAGGCTCGGCCAAAAAAAGCCCATTTGAACCCGTATAAACGGGTTCAGGGCCGAGTTTACCTCCCCGAAGGAGACTCCGCCCTTCGGCGTAGCCTCCTTCGGGTTCCTCCCGCCCGTAGGAAGAGAGTTGAACCGAACAGTCAGTTCAGAGGTGAACGACTGACGATATTCAGTCACCCCCACGAGGGTGTCATGTGGCACAAGGCCTTTTTAACGTGGGCATTTCCGAGCCATTAGGCTCGGCCAAAAAATAGCCCATTTGATCCCGTATGAACGGGTCCAGAGCTTGTTTAACCTCCCCGAAGGAGACTCCGCCCTTCGGCGTAGCCTCCTTCGGTTTCCTCCCGACCGTAGGAAGAGAGTTGAACCGAACAGTCAGTTCAGAGGTGAACGACTGACAATATTCAGTCACCCCCACGAGGGTGTCATGTGGCACAAGGCCTTTTTTAACGTGGGCATTCCCGAGCCATCAGGCTCGGCCAAAAAATAGCCCATTTGAACCCGTATAAACGGGTTCTGGGCCGGTTTTACCTCCCCGAAGGAGACTCCGCCCTTCGGCGTAGCCTCCTTCGGGTTCCTCCCCGCCCGTAGGAAGAGAGTTTAACCGAACAGTCAGTTCAGAGGTGAACGACTGACAATATTCAGTCACCCCCCACGAGGGTGTCATGTGGCACAAGGCCTTTTTAACGTGGGCATTCCCGAGCCATTAGGCTCGGCCAAAAAATAGCCCATTTGAACCCGTATAAACGGGTTCTGGGCCAGTTTACCTCCCCGAAGGAGACTCCGCCCTTCGGCGTAGCCTCCTTCGGGTTCCTCCCGCCCGTAGGAAGAGAGTTGAACCGAACAGTCAGTTCAGAGGTGAACGACTGACAATATTCAGTCACCCCCCACGAGGGTGTCATGGCACAAGGCCTTTTTAACGTGGGCATTCCCGAGCCATTAGGCTCGGCCAAAAAAATAGCCCATTTGAACCCGTATAAACGGGTTCAGGGCCGGTTTACCTCCCCGAAGGAGACTCCGCCCTTCGGCGTAGCCTCCTTCGGGTTCCTCCCGCCCGTAGGAAGAGAGTTCAACCGAACAGTCAGTTCAGAGGTGAACGACTGACAATATTCAGTCACCCCCACGAGGGTGTCATGTGGCACAAGGCCTTTTTAACGTGGGCATTCCCGAGCCATTAGGCTCGGCCAAAAAATAACCCATTTGAACCCGTATAAACGGGTTCTGGGCCGATTTTACCTCCCCGAAGGAGACTCCGCCCTTCGGCGTAGCCTCCTTCGGGTTCCTCCCGCCCGTAGGAAGAGAGTTTAACCGAACAGTCAGTTCAGAGGTGAACGACTGACAATATTCAGTCCCCCCACGAGGGTGTCATGTGGCACAAGGCCTTTTTAACGTGGGCATTCCCGAGCCATTAGGCTCGGCCAAAAAATAACCCATTTGAACCCGTATAAACGGGTTCTGGGCCGATTTTACCTCCCGAAGGAGACTCCGCCCTTCGGCGTAGCCTCCTTCGGGTTCCTCCCGCCCGTAGGAAGAGAGTTGAACCGAACAGTCAGTTCAGAGGTGAACGACTGACGATATTCAGTCACCCCCCACGAGGGTGTTATGTGGCACAAGGCCTTTTTAACGTGGGAATTCCCAAGCCATTTGGCTCGGCCAAAAAATAGCCCATTTGAACCCGTATAAACGGGTTCTGGGCCCGATTTTACCTCCCCGAAGGAGACTCCGCCCTTCGGCGTAGCCTCCTTCAGGTTCCTCCCGCCCGTAGGAAGAGAGTTGAACCGAACAGTCAGTTCAGAGGTGAACGACTGACGATATTCAGTCACCCCCCACGAGGGTGTCATGTGGCACAAGGCCTTTTTAACGTGGGCATTCCCGAGCCATTAGGCTCGGCCAAAAAAAATAGCCCATTTGAACCCGTATAAACGGGTTCTGGGCCATTTACCTCCCCGAAGGAGACTCCGCCCTTCGGCGTAGCCTCCTTCGGGTTCCTCCCGCCCGTAGGAAGAGAGTTGAACCGAACAGTCAGTTCAGAGGTGAACGACTGACAATATTCAGTCACCCCCACGAGGGTGTCATGTGGCACAAGGCCTTTTTAACGTGGGCATTCCCGAGCCATTAGGCTCGGCCAAAAAATAGCCCATTTGAACCCGTATAAACGGGTTCAGGGCCGATTTACCTCCCGAAGGAGACTCCGCCCTTCGGCGTAGCCTCCTTCGGGTTCCTCCGCCCGTAGGAAGAGAGTTGAACCGAACAGTCAGTTCAGAGGTTAACGACTGACGATATTCAGTCACCCCCACGAGGGTGTCATGTGGCACAAGGCCTTTTTAACGTGGGCATTCCCGAGCCATTAGGCTCGGCCAAAAATAGCCATTTGAACCCGTATAAACGGGTTCTGGGCCGGTTTTACCTCCCCGAGGAGACTCCGCCCTTCGGCGTAGCCTCCTTCGGGTTCCTCCCGCCCGTAGGAAGAGTTGAACCGAACAGTCAGTTCAGAGGTGAACGACTGACAATATTCAGTCACCCCCCACGAGGGTGTCATGTGGCACAAGGCCTTTTTAACGTGGGCATTCCCGAGCCATTAGGCTCGGCAAAAAATAGCCCATTTGAACCCGTATAAACGGGTTCTGGGCCGGTTTACCTCCCCGAAGGAGACTCCGCCCTTCGGCGTAGCCTCCTTCAGGTTCCTCCCGCCCGTAGGAAGAGAGTTTAACCGAACAGTCAGTTCAAAAGTGAACGACTGACGATATTCAGTCACCCCCCCACGAGGGTGTCATGTCAAGGCCTTTTTAATTCCCGAGCCATCAGGCTCGGCAAAAAAAACCCATTTGAACCCGTATAATCGGGTTCTTTAACCTCCCCGAAGGAGACATTCGCCCTTCGGCGTATTCCTTCGGGTTCCTCCCGGTAGGAAGAGAGTTGAACCGAACATAGTCCAAAAGTGAACGACTGAACCCAGTCACCCCCAAACGGGTTCAGGGGCCAAGGCCTTTTTAACGTGGGCAATTCCCTCCATTAAGCTCCCCCATTTGAACCCGTATAAACGGGTTCACTTTTACCTCCCCCGAAGGAGACTCCGCCCTTCGGCGTAGCCTCCTTCTGGTTCCTCTCGCCCGTAGGAAGAGAGTTGAACCGAACAGTCAGTTCAGAGGTGAACGACTGACGATATTCAGTCACCCCCACGAGGGTGTCATGTGGCACAAGGCCTTTTTAACGTGGGCATTCCCGAGCCATTAGGCTCGGCAAAAAATAGCCCATTTGAACCCGTATAAACGGGTTCTGGGCCGGTTTACCTCCCCGAAGGAGACTCCGCCCTTCGGCGTAGCCTCCTTCGGGTTCCTCCCGCCCGTAGGAAGAGAGTTGAACCGAACAGTCAGTTCAGAGGTGAACGACTGACAATATTCAGTCACCCCCCACGAGGGTGTCATGTGGCACAAGGCCTTTTTAACGTGGGCATTCCCGAGCCATTGGTCTCGGCCAAAAAATAGCCCATTTGAACCCGTATAAACGGGTTCTGGACCGGTTTTACCTCCCCCCCGAAGGAGACTCCGCCCTTCGGCGTAGCCTCCTTCAGGGTTCCTCCCGCCCGTAGGAAGAGAGTTGAACCGAACAGTCAGTTCAAAGGTGAACGACTGACGATATTCAGTCACCCCCCACGAGGGTGTCATGGCACAAAGGCCTTTTTAACGTGGGCATTCCCGAGCCATTAGGCTCGGCCAAAAAAATAGCCCATTTGAACCCGTATAAACGGGTTCTGGGCCGGTTTTACCTCCCGAAGGAGACTCCGCCCTTCGGCGTAGCCTCCTTCGGGTTCCTCCGCCCGTAGGAAGAGAGTTGAACCGAACAGTCTGTTCAAAAGTGAACGACTGATAATATTCAGTCACCCCCCACGAGGGTGTCATGTGGCACAAGGCCTTTTTAACGTGGGCATTCCCGAGCCATTAGGCTCGGCCAAAAAATAGCCCATTTGAACCCGTATAAACGGGTTCAGGGCCGGTTTACCTCCCGAAGGAGACTCCGCCCTTCGGCGTAGCCTCCTTCGGGTTCCTCTCGCCCGTAGGAAGAGTTGAACCGAACAGTCAGTTCAGAGGTGAACGACTGACAATATTCAGTCACCCCCCACGATGGTGTCATGTGGCACAAAGGCCTTTTTAACGTGGGCATTCCCTAGCCATTAGGCTCGGCCCCAAAATAGCCCATTTGAACCCGTATAAACGGTTTCAGGGCCGGTTTTACCTCCCCGAAGGAGACTCCGCCCTTCGGCGTAGCCTCCTTCGGGTTCCTCCCGCCCGATGGAAGAGAGTTTAACCAACAGTCAGTTCAGAGGTGAACGACTGACGATATTCAGTCACCCCCACGAGGGTGTCATGTGGCACAAGGCCTTTTTTAACGTGGGCATTCCCGAGCCATTAGGCTCGGCCAAAAAATAGCCCATTTGAACCTGTATAAACGGATTCAGGGCCGGTTTTACCTCCCCGAAGGAGACTCCGCCCTTCGGCGTAGCCTCCTTCGGGTTCCTCCCGCCCGTAGGAAGAGAGTTGAACCGTGCAGTCAGTTCAGAGGTGAACGACTGACGATATTCAGTCACCCCCCCCACGAGGGTGTCATGTGGCACAAGGCCTTTTTAACGTGGGCATTCCCGAGCCATTAGGCTCGGCCAAAAAATAGCCCATTTGAACCCGTATAAACGGGTTCTGGGCCGGTTTTACCTCCCCGAAGGAGACTCCGCCCTTCGGCGTAGCCTCCTTCGGGTTCCTCACGCCCGTAGGAAGAGAGTTGAACCGAACAGTCAGTTCAGACTTTAACGACTGACGATATTCAGTCACCCCCCCACGAGGGTGTCATGTGGCACAAGGCCTTTTTAACGTGGGCATTCCCGAGCCATTAGGCTCGGCCAAAAAATAGCCCATTTGAACCCGTATAAACGGGTTCTGGGCCAGTTTAACCTCCCCGAAGGAGACTCCGCCCTTCGGCGTAGCCTCCTTCGGGTTCCTCCCCGCCCGTAGGAAGAGAGTTGAACCGAACAGTCAGTTCAGAAAGTGAACGACTGACGATATTCAGTCACCCCCCCACGAGGGTGTCATGTGGCACAAGGCCTTTTTAACGTGGGCATTCCCGGGCCATTAGGCTCGGCCAAAAAAATAGCTCATTTGAACCCGTATAAACGGGTTCTGGGCCGGTTTACCTCCCGAAGGAGACTCCGCCCTTCGGCGTAGCCTCCTTCGGGTTCCTCTCGCCCGTAGGAAGAGAGTTGAACCGAACAGTCAGTTCAGAGGTGAACGACTGACAATATTCAGTCACCCCCACGAGGGTGTCATGTGGCACAAGGCCTTTTTTAACGTGGGCATTCCCGAGCCATTAGGCTCGGCCAAAAAATAGCCCATTTGAACCCGCATAAACGGGTTCTGGGCCGAAGTTTAACCTCCCCGAAGGAGACTCCGCCCTTCGGCGTAGCCTCCTTCGGGTTCCTCCCCCGAGCCGTAGGAAGAGAGTTGAACCCGAACAGTCAGTTCAGAGGTGAACGACTGACGAATATTCAGTCACCCCCACGAGGGTGTCATGTGGCACAAGGCCTTTTAACGTGGGCATTCCCGAGCCATTAGGCTCGGCCAAAAAATAGCCCATTTGAACCCGTATAAACGGGTTCTGGGCCAGTTTAACCTCCCGAAGGAGACTCCGCCCTTCGGCGTAGCCTCCTTCGGGTTCCTCCGCCCCGTAGGAAGAGTTGAACCGAACAGTCAGTTCAGAGGTGAACGACTGATAATATTCAGTCACCCCCACGAGGGTGTCATGTGGCACAAGGCCTTTTTAACGTGGGCAATTCCCAAGCCATTAGGCTCGGCCAAAAATAGCCCATTTGAACCCGTATAAACGGGTTCTGGGCCGGTTTACCTCCCGAAGGAGACTCCGCCCTTCGGCGTAGCCTCCTTCGGGTTCCTCCCGCCCGTAGGAAGAGAGTTGAACCGAACAGTCAGTTCAGAGGTGAACGACTGACGATATTCAGTCACCCCCCCACGAGGGTGTCATGTGGCACAAGGCCTTTTTAAAGTGGGCATTCCCGAGCCATTAGGCTCGGCCAAAAATAGCCCATTTGAACCCGTATAAACGGGTTCTGGGCCGGTTTAACCTCCCGAAGGAGACTCCGCCCTTCGGCGTAGCCTCCTTCGGGTTCCTCTCGCCCGTAGGAAGAGAGTTGAACCGAACAGTCAGTTCAGAGGTGAACGACTGACAATATTCAGTCACCCCCCACGAGGGTGTCATGTGGCACAAGGCCTTTTTAACGTGGGCATTCCCGAGCCATTAGGCTCGGCCAAAAAAAAGCCCATTTGAACCCGCATAAACGGGTTCTGGGCCAATTTAACCTCCCCGAAGGAGACTCCGCCCTTCGGCGTAGCCTCCTTCGGGTTCCTCCTCGCCCGTAGGAAGAGAGTTGAACCGAACAGTCAGTTCAGAGGTGAACGACTGACGATATTCAGTCACCCCCCCACGAGGGTGTCATGTGGCACAAGGCCTTTTTTAACGTGGGCAATTCCCGAGCCATTAGGCTCGGCCAAAAAATAGCCCATTTGAACCCGTATAAACGGGTTCTGGGCCAATTTAACCTCCCCGAAGGAGACTCCGCCCTTCGGCGTAGCCTCCTTCGGGTTCCTCCCGCCCGTAGGAAGAGTTTTAACCGAACAGTCGGTTCAGACTTGAACGACTGACGATATTCAGTCACCCCCACGAGGGTGTCATGTGGCACAAGGCCTTTTTTAACGTGGGCATTCCCGAGCCATTAGGCTCGGCCAAAAAATAGCCCATTTGAACCCGTATAAACGGGTTCTGGGCCAGTTTACCTCCCGAAGGAGACTCCGCCCTTCGGCGCGCCTCCTTCGCCTCCTTCGACTGATGTTCCTCACCCCCCGTCATGGGCAGAAGGCCTTTTTAACCCGAACCATTAGTCAAAAAAAATAGCCCATTTGAACCCGTATAAACGGGTTCAGACTTTAACTCCGACCTTCGGCGTATTCCTTCGGGTTCCTCCCCCCAGGAAGAGTTTGAACCGAACAGTCAGTTCAGGGTGAACGACTGATGTCACCCCCCCACGGGGTGTCATGTGGCAAAGGCCTTTTTAACGTGGGCATTCCCGAGCCATTAGGCTCGGCCAAAAATAGCCCATTTGAACCCGTATAAACGGGTTCTGGGCCGGTTTTACCTCCCGAAGGAGACTCCGCCCTTCGGCGTAGCCTCCTTCGGGTTCCTCCCGCCCGTAGGAAGAGAGTTGAACCGAACAGTCAGTTCAGAGGTGAACGACTGACGATATTCAGTCACCCCCACGAGGGTGTCATGTGGCACAAGGCCTTTTTTAACGTGGGCATTCCCGAGCCATTAGGCTCGGCCAAAAAATAGCCCATTTGAACCCGTATAAACGGGTTCAGGGCCGATTTAACCTCCCCGAAGGAGACTCCTTCGGGTTCCTCCCCGCCCGTAGGAAGAGTTTAACCGAACAGTCAGTTCAGACTTGAACGACTGACGATATTCAGTCACCCCCCCCACGAGGGTGTCATGTGGCACAAGGCCTTTTTAACGTGGGCATTCCCGAGCCATTAGGCTCGGCCAAAAAATAGCCCATTTGAACCCGTATAAACGGGTTCTGGGCCGGTTTAACCTCCCCGAAGGAGACTCCACCCTTCGGCGTAGCCTCCTTCGGGTTCCTCCCGCCCGTAGGAAGAGAGTTTAACCGAACAGTCAGTTCAGACTTTAACGACTGACAATATTCAGTCACCCCCCCACGAGGGTGTCATGTGGCACAAGGCCTTTTTAACGTGGGCATTCCCGAGCCATTAGGCTCGGCCAAAAAATAGCCCATTTGAACCCGTATAAACGGGTTCTGGGCCGGTTTACCTCCCCGAAGGAGACTCCGCCCTTCGGCGTAGCCTCCTTCGGGTTCCTCTCGCCCGTAGGAAGAGAGTTGAACCGAACAGTCAGTTCAGAGGTGAACGACTGACGATATTCAGTCACCCCCCACGAGGGTGTCATGTGGCACAAGGCCTTTTTAACGTGGGCATTCCCGAGCCATTAGGCTCGGCCAAAAAATAGCCCATTTGAACCCGTATAAACGGGTTCAGGGCCGGTTTAACCTCCCCGAAGGAGACTCCGCCCTTCGGCGTAGCCTCCTTCGGGTTCCTCTCGCCCGTAGGAAGAGAGTTGAACCGAACAGTCAGTTCAGAGGTGAACGACTGACAATATTCAGTCACCCCCCACGAGGGTGTCATGTGGCACAAGGCCTTTTTAACGTGGGCATTCCCGAGCCATTAGGCTCGTTCAAAAAATAGCCCATTTGAACCCGTATAAACGGGTTCTGGGCCAATTTTACCTCCCGAAGGAGACTCCGCCCTTCGGCGTAGCCTCCTTCGGGTTCCTCTCGCCCGTAGGAAGAGAGTTGAACCGAACAGTCAGTTCAGAGGTGAACGACTGATAATATTCAGTCACCCCCCACGAGGGTGTCATGTGGCACAAGGCCTTTTTTAACGTGGGCATTCCCGAGCCATTAGGCTCGGCCAAAAAATAGCCCATTTGAACCCGTATAAACGGGTTCTGGGCCGGTTTAACCTCCCCGAAGGAGACTCCGCCCTTCGGCGTAGCCTCCTTCGGGTTCCTCCCGCCCGTAGGAAGAGAGTTGAACCGAACAGTCAGTTCAGAGGTGAACGACTGATAATATTCAGTCACCCCCCACGAGGGTGTCATGTGGCACAAGGCCTTTTTTAACGTGGGCATTCCCGAGCCATTAGGCTCGGCCAAAAAATAGCCCATTTGAACCCGTATAAACGGGTTCAGGGCCGGTTTTACCTCCCGAAGGAGACTCCGCCCTTCGGCGTAGCCTCCTCCTTCAGGTTCCTCCGCCCGTAGGAAGAGAGTTGAACCGAACAGTCAGTTCAGAGGCGAACGACTGATAATATTCAGTCACCCCCCACGAGGGTGTCATGTGGCACAAGGCCTTTTTAACGTGGGAATTCCCGAGCCAATAGGCTCGGCCAAAAAATAGCCCATTTGAACCCGTATAAACGGGTTCTGGGCCAGTTTAACCTCCCCGAAGGAGACTCCGCCCTTCGGCGTAGCCTCCTTCGGGTTCCTCTCGCCCGTAGGAAGAGAGTTGAACCGAACAGTCAGTTCAGAGGTGAACGACTGACAATATTCAGTCACCCCCCCACGAGGGTGTCATGTGGCACAAGGCCTTTTTAACGTGGGCATTCCCGAGCCATTAGGCTCGGCCAAAAAAATAGCCCATTTGAACCCGCATAAACGGGTTCTGGGCCAATTTAACCTCCCCCGAAGGAGACTCCGCCCTTCGGCGTAGCCTCCTTCGGGTTCCTCCCGCCCGTAGGAAGAGTTTAACCGAACAGTCAGTTCAGAGGTGAACGACTGATAATATTCAGTCACCCCCCACGAGGGTGTCATGTGGCACAAGGCCTTTTTAACGTGGGCAATTCCCGAGCCATTAGGCTCGGCCAAAAATAGCCCATTTGAACCCGCATAAACGGGTTCTGGGCCGGTTTAACCTCCCCCCGAGGAGACTCCGCCCTTCGGCGTAGCCTCCTTCGGGTTCCTCTCCGCCCGTAGGAAGAGTTGAACCGAACAGTCAGTTCAGAGGTGAACGACTGATAATATTCAGTCACCCCCCACGAGGGTGTCATGTGGCACAAGGCCTTTTTAACGTGGGAATTCCCGAGCCATTAGGCTCGGCCAAAAATAGCCCATTTGAACCCGTATAAACGGGTTCTGGGCCAGTTTAACCTCCCGAAGGAGACTCCGCCCTTCGGCGTAGCCTCCTTCGGGTTCCTCCCGCCCGTAGGAAGAGAGTTGAACCGAACAGTCAGTTCAGAGGTGAACGACTGATAATATTCAGTCACCCCCCCACGAGGGTGTCATGTGGCACAAGGCCTTTTTAACGTGGGCATTCCCGAGCCATTAGGCTCGGCCAAAAAATAGCCCATTTGAACCCGTATAAACGGGTTTCTGGGCCGAGTTAACCTCCCCGAAGGAGACTCCGCCCTTCAGCGTAGCCTCCTTCGGGTTCCTCCCGCCCGTAGGAAGAAAGTTGAACCGGACAGTCAGTTCAGAGGTGAACGACTGATAATATTCAGTCACCCCCCACGAGGGTGTCATGTGGCACAAGGCCTTTTTTAACGTGGGAATTCCCGAGCCATTAGGCTCGGCCAAAAAAATAGCCCATTTGAACCCGTATAAACGGGTTCTGGGCCGGTTTTACCTCCCGAAGGAGACTCCGCCCTTCGGCGTAGCCTCCTTCGGGTTCCTCTCGCCCGTAGGAAGAGAGTTGAACCGAACAGTCAGTTCAGAGGTGAACGACTGATAATATTCAGTCACCCCCCCACGAGGGTGTCATGTGGCACAAGGCCTTTTTAACGTGGGCATTCCCGAGCCATTAGGCTCGGCCAAAAAATAGCCCATTTGAACCCGTATAAACGGGTTCAGGGCCGGTTTAACCTCCCCGAAGGAGACTCCGCCCTTCGGCGTAGCCTCCTTCGGGTTCCTCTCGCCCGTAGGAAGAGAGTTGAACCGAACAGTCAGTTCAGAGGTGAACGACTGATAATATTCAGTCACCCCCCCACGAGGGTGTCATGTGGCACAAGGCCTTTTTAACGTGGGCATTCCCGAGCCATTAGGCTCGGCCAAAAAATAGCCCATTTGAACCCGCATAAACGGGTTCTGGGCCGAGTTTAACCTCCCGAAGGAGACTCCGCCCTTCGGCGTAGCCTCCTTCGGGTTCCTCCGCCCGTAGGAAGAGAGTTGAACCGAACAGTCAGTTCAGAGGTGAACGACTGATAATATTCAGTCACCCCCCACGAGGGTGTCATGTGGCACAAGGCCTTTTTAACGTGGGCATTCCCGAGCCATTAGGCTCGGCCAAAAAAAAAATAGCATTTGAACCCGTATAAACGGGTTCTGGGCCGGTTTAACCTCCCCCCGAGGAGACTCCGCCCTTCGGCGTAGCCTCCTTCGGGTTCCTCTCGCCCGTAGGAAGAGTTGAACCGAACAGTCAGTTCAGAGGTGAACGACTGATAATATTCAGTCACCCCCCACGAGGGTGTCATGTGGCACAAGGCCTTTTTAACGTGGGCATTCCCGAGCCATTAGGCCCGGCCAAAAAATAGCCCATTTGAACCCGCATAAACGGGTTCTGGGCCGATTTAACCTCCCGAAGGAGACTCCGCCCTTCGGCGTAGCCTCCTTCGGGTTCCTCCCGCCCGTAGGAAGAGAGTTGAACCGAACAGTCAGTTCAGAGGTGAACGACTGATAATATTCAGTCACCCCCACGAGGGTGTCATGTGGCACAAGGCCTTTTTTAACGTGGGCATTCCCGAGCCATTAGGCTCGGCCAAAAATAGCCCATTTGAACCCGCATAAACGGGTTCTGGGCCGGTTTAACCTCCCCGAAGGAGACTCCGCCCTTCGGCGTAGCCTCCTTCGGGTTCCTCCGCCCGTAGGAAGAGAGTTGAACCGAACAGTCAGTTCAGAGGTGAACGACTGATAATATTCAGTCACCCCCCACGAGGGTGTCATGTGGCACAAGGCCTTTTTAACGTGGGCATTCCCGAGCCATTAGGCTCGGCCAAAAAATAGCCCATTTGAACCCGTATAAACGGGTTCTGGGCCGATTTTAATCTCCCGAAGGAGACTCCGCCCTTCGGCGTAGCCTCCTTCGGGTTCCTCTCGCCCGTAGGAAGAGAGTTGAACCGAACAGTCAGTTCAGAGGTGAACGACTGATAATATTCAGTCACCCCCCACGAGGGTGTCATGTGGCACAAGGCCTTTTTTAACGTGGGCATTCCCGAGCCATTAGGCTCGGCCAAAAAATAGCCCATTTGAACCCGCATAAACGGGTTCTGGGCCGGTTAACCTCCCGAAGGAGACTCCGCCCTTCGGCGTAGCCTCCTTCGGGTTCCTCTCGCCCGTAGGAAGAGAGTTGAACCGAACAGTCAGTTCAGAGGTGAACGACTGATAATATTCAGTCACCCCCCCACGAGGGTGTCATGTGGCACAAGGCCTTTTTAACGTGGGCATTCCCGAGCCATTAGGCTCGGCCAAAAATAGCCCATTTGAACCCGTATAAACGGGTTCAGGGCCGGTTTTACCTCCCCGAAGGAGACTCCGCCCTTCGGCGTAGCCTCCTTCGGGTTCCTCTCGCCCGTAGGAAGAGAGTTGAACCGAACAGTCAGTTCAGAGGTGAACGACTGATAATATTCAGTCACCCCCCCACGAGGGTGTCATGTGGCACAAGGCCTTTTTAACGTGGGAATTCCCGAGCCATTAGGCTCGGCCAAAAAATAGCCCATTTGAACCCGTATAAACGGGTTCTGGGCCGGTTTAACCTCCCCGAAGGAGACTCCGCCCTTCGGCGTAGCCTCCTTCGGGTTCCTCCGCCCGTAGGAAGAGAGTTGAACCGAACAGTCAGTTCAGAGGTGAACGACTGATAATATTCAGTCACCCCCACGAGGGTGTCATGTGGCACAAGGCCTTTTTTAACGTGGGCATTCCCGAGCCATTAGGCTCGGCCAAAAAATAGCCCATTTGAACCCGTATAAACGGGTTCTGGGCCGGTTTACCTCCCCGAAGGAGACTCCGCCCTTCGGCGTAGCCTCCTTCGGGTTCCTCTCGCCCGTAGGAAGAGAGTTGAACCGAACAGTCAGTTCAGAGGTGAACGACTGATAATATTCAGTCATCCCCCACGAGGGTGTCATGTGGCACAAGGCCTTTTTAACGTGGGAATTCCCGAGCCATTAGGCTCGGCCAAAAAATAGCCCATTTGAACCCGCATAAACGGGTTCTGGGCCGGTTTAACCTCCCCGAAGGAGACTCCGCCCTTCGGCGTAGCCTCCTTCGGGTTCCTCCCGCCCGTAGGAAGAGAGTTGAACCGAACAGTCAGTTCAGAGGTGAACGACTGATGATATTCAGTCACCCCCCACGAGGGTGTCATGTGGCACAAGGCCTTTTTAACGTGGGCATTCCCGAGCCATTAGGCTCGGCCAAAAATAGCCCATTTGAACCCGCATAAACGGGTTCTGGGCCGAGTTTAACCTCCCGAAGGAGACTCCGCCCTTCGGCGTAGCCTCCTTCGGGTTCCTCTCGCCCGTAGGAAGAGAGTTGAACCGAACAGTCAGTTCAGAGGTGAACGACTGATAATATTCAGTCACCCCCCACGAGGGTGTCATGTGGCACAAAGGCCTTTTTAACGTGGGCATTCCCGAGCCATTAGGCTCGGCCAAAAAATAGCCCATTTGAACCCGCATAAACGGGTTCTGGGCCGGTTTAACTTCCCGAAGGAGACTCCGCCCTTCGGCGTAGCCTCCTTCGGGTTCCTCTCGCCCGTAGGAAGAGAGTTGAACCGTGCAGTCAGTTCAGAGGTGAACGACTGATAATATTCAGTCACCCCCACGAGGGTGTCATGTGGCACAAGGCCTTTTTAACGTGGGAATTCCCGAGCCATTAGGCTCGGCCAAAAAATAGCCCATTTGAACCCGCATAAACGGGTTCTGGGCCGGTTTAACCTCCCCGAAGGAGACTCCGCCCTTCGGCGTAGCCTCCTTCGGGTTCCTCCCGCCCGTAGGAAGAGAGTTGAACCGAACAGTCAGTTCAGAGGTGAACGACTGATAATATTCAGTCACCCCCCACGAGGGTGTCATGTGCACAAAGGCCTTTTTAACGTGGGAATTCCCGAGCCATTAGGCTCGGCCAAAAAAATAGCCCATTTGAACCCGTATAAACGGGTTCTGGGCCGGTTTAACCTCCCCGAAGGAGACTCCGCCCTTCGGCGTAGCCTCCTTCGGGTTCCTCTCGCCCGTAGGAAGAGAGTTGAACCGAACAGTCAGTTCAGAGGTGAACGACTGATAATATTCAGTCACCCCCCACGAGGGTGTCATGTGGCACAAGGCCTTTTTAACGTGGGCATTCCCGAGCCATTAGGCTCGGCCAAAAATAGCCCCCATTTGAACCCGCATAAACGGGTTCTGGGCCGGTTTAACCTCCCCGAAGGAGACTCCGCCCTTCGGCGTAGCCTCCTTCGGGTTCCTCTCGCCCGTAGGAAGAGAGTTGAACCGAACAGTCAGTTCAGAGGTGAACGACTGATAATATTCAGTCACCCCCACGAGGGTGTCATGTGGCACAAGGCCTTTTTAACGTGGGCATTCCCGAGCCATTAGGCTCGGCCAAAAATAGCCCATTTGAACCCGTATAAACGGGTTCTGGGCCAGTTTAACCTCCCGAAGGAGACTCCGCCCTTCGGCGTAGCCTCCTTCGGGTTCCTCTCGCCCGTAGGAAGAGAGTTGAACCGAACAGTCAGTTCAGAGGTGAACGACTGATAATATTCAGTCACCCCCACGAGGGTGTCATGTGGCACAAGGCCTTTTTAACGTGGGCATTCCCGAGCCATTAGGCTCGGCCAAAAAATAGCCCATTTGAACCCGCATAAACGGGTTCTGGGCCGGTTTAACCTCCCCGAAGGAGACTCCGCCCTTCGGCGTAGCCTCCTTCGGGTTCCTCTCGCCCGTAGGAAGAGAGTTGAACCGAACAGTCAGTTCAGAGGTGAACGACTGATAATATTCAGTCACCCCCCCACGAGGGTGTCATGTGGCACAAGGCCTTTTTAACGTGGGCATTCCCGAGCCATTAGGCTCGGCCAAAAAATAGCCCATTTGAACCCGCATAAACGGGTTCTGGGCCGAGTTTAACCTCCCCGAAGGAGACTCCGCCCTTCGGCGTAGCCTCCTTCGGGTTCCTCTCGCCCGTAGGAAGAGAGTTGAACCGAACAGTCAGTTCAGAGGTGAACGACTGATAATATTCAGTCACCCCCCACGAGGGTGTCATGTGGCACAAGGCCTTTTTAACGTGGGCATTCCCGAGCCATTAGGCTCGGCCAAAAAAAATAGCCCATTTGAACCCGTATAAACGGGTTCTGGGCCGGTTTACCCTCCCGAAGGAGACTCCGCCCTTCGGCGTAGCCTCCTTCGGGTTCCTCTCGCCCGTAGGAAGAGAGTTGAACCGAACAGTCAGTTCAGAGGTGAACGACTGATAATATTCAGTCACCCCCCACGAGGGTGTCATGTGGCACAAGGCCTTTTTAACGTGGGCATTCCCGAGCCATTAGGCTCGGCCAAAAAAAAGCCCATTTGAACCCGCATAAACGGGTTCTGGGCCGAGTTTAACCTCCCGAAGGAGACTCCGCCCTTCGGCGTAGCCTCCTTCGGGTTCCTCTCGCCCGTAGGAAGAGAGTTGAACCGAACAGTCAGTTCAAAACTTGAACGACTGATAATATTCAGTCACCCCCCACGAGGGTGTCATGTGGCACAAGGCCTTTTTAACGTGGGCATTCCCGAGCCATTAGGCTCGGCCAAAAAAAAAGCCCATTTGAACCCGCATAAACGGGTTCTGGGCCGAGTTAACCTCCCCGAAGGAGACTCCGCCCTTCGGCGTAGCCTCCTTCGGGTTCCTCTCGCCCGTAGGAAGAGAGTTGAACCGAACAGTCAGTTCAGAGGTGAACGACTGATAATATTCAGTCACCCCCCCACGAGGGTGTCATGTGGCACAAGGCCTTTTTAACGTGGGCATTCCCGAGCCATTAGGCCCGGCCAAATATAGCCCATTTGAACCCGCATAAACGGGTTCTGGGCCGGTTTAACCTCCCCGAAGGAGACTCCGCCCTTCGGCGTAGCCTCCTTCGGGTTCCTCTCGCCCGTAGGAAGAGAGTTGAACCGAACAGTCAGTTCAGAGGTGAACGACTGATAATATTCAGTCACCCCCCGACGGGTGTCATGTGGCACAAGGCCTTTTTAACGTGGGCATTCCCGAGCCATTAGGCTCGGCCAAAAAATAGCCCATTTGAACCCGCATAAACGGGTTCTGGGCCGAGTTTAACCTCCCGAAGGAGACTCCGCCCTTCGGCGTAGCCTCCTTCGGGTTCCTCTCGCCCGTAGGAAGAGAGTTGAACCGAACAGTCAGTTCAGAGGTGAACGACTGATAATATTCAGTCACCCCCCACGAGGGTGTCATGTGGCACAAAGGCCTTTTTAACGTGGGCATTCCCGAGCCATTAGGCCCGGCCAAAAAATAGCCCATTTGAACCCGCATAAACGGGTTCTGGGCCGGTTTAACCTCCCCGAAGGAGACTCCACCCTTCGGCGTAGCCTCCTTCGGGTTCCTCCGCCCGTAGGAAGAGAGTTGAACCGAACAGTCAGTTCAGAGGTGAACGACTGATAATATTCAGTCACCCCCCACGAGGGTGTCATGTGGCACAAGGCCTTTTTAACGTGGGCATTCCCGAGCCATTAGGCTCGGCCAAAAATAGCCCATTTGAACCCGCATAAACGGGTTCTGGGCCGATTTAACCTCCCCGAAGGAGACTCCGCCCTTCGGCGTAGCCTCCTTCGGGTTCCTCCCGCCCGTAGGAAGAGAGTTGAACCGAACAGTCAGTTCAGAGGTGAACGACTGATAATATTCAGTCACCCCCCACGAGGGTGTCATGTGGCACAAGGCCTTTTTAACGTGGGCATTCCCGAGCCATTAGGCCCGGCCAAAAAAATAGCCCATTTTAACCCGTATAAACGGGTTCTGGGCCGGTTTAACCTTCCCGAAGGAGACTCCGCCCTTCGGCGTAGCCTCCTTCGGGTTCCTCTCGCCCGTAGGAAGAGTTGAACCGAACAGTCAGTTCAGAGGTGAACGACTGATAATATTCAGTCACCCCCCACGAGGGTGTCATGTGGCACAAGGCCTTTTTAACGTGGGCATTCCCGAGCCATTAGGCTCGGCCAAAAAATAGCCCATTTGAACCCGCATAAACGGGTTCTGGGCCGGTTTAACCTCCCGAAGGAGACTCCGCCCTTCGGCGTAGCCTCCTTCGGGTTCCTCTCGCCCGTAGGAAGAGAGTTGAACCGTGCAGTCAGTTCAGATGTGAACGACTGATAATATTCAGTCACCCCCCACGAGGGTGTCATGTGGCACAAGGCCTTTTTAACGTGGGCATTCCCGAGCCATTAGGCCCGGCCAAAAAAATAGCCCATTTGAACCCGTATAAACGGGTTCTGGGCCGAGTTTAACCTCCCCGAAGGAGACTCCGCCCTTCGGCGTAGCCTCCTTCGGGTTCCTCTCGCCCGTAGGAAGAGAGTTGAACCGAACAGTCAGTTCAGAGGTGAACGACTGATAATATTCAGTCACCCCCACGAGGGTGTCATGGCACAAGGCCTTTTTAACGTGGGCATTCCCGAGCCATTAGGCCCGGCCAAAAAAATAGCCCATTTGAACCCGTATAAACGGGTTCTGGGCCGATTTAACCTCCCCGAAGGAGACTCCGCCCTTCGGCGCAGCCTCCTTCGGGTTCCTCTCGCCCGCAGGAAGAGAGCTGAACCGAACAGTCAGTTCAGAGGTGAACGACTGATAATATTCAGTCACCCCCCCCCACGAGGGTGTCATGTGGCACAAGGCCTTTTTAACGTGGGAATTCCCGAGCCATTAGGCCCGGCCAAAAATAGCCCATTTGAACCCGTATAAACGGGTTCTGGGCCAATTTAACCTCCCGAAGGAGACTCCGCCCTTCGGCGTAGCCTCCTTCGGGTTCCTCTCGCCCGTAGGAAGAGAGTTGAACCAAACAGTCAGTTCAGAGGTGAACGACTGATAATATTCAGTCACCCCCACGAGGGTGTCATGTGGCACAAGGCCTTTTTAACGTGGGCATTCCCGAGCCATTAGGCCCGGCCAAAAAAATAGCCCATTCGAACCCGTATAAACGGGTTCTGGGCCAGTTTAACCTCCCGAAGGAGACTCCGCCCTTCGGCGTAGCCTCCTTCGGGTTCCTCTCGCCCGTAGGAAGAGAGTTGAACCGAACAGTCAGTTCAGAGGTGAACGACTGATAATATTCAGTCACCCCCCACGAGGGTGTCATGTGGCACAAGGCCTTTTTAACGTGGGCATTCCCGAGCCATTAGGCCCGGCCAAAAAATAGCCCATTTGAACCCGTATAAACGGGTTCTGGGCCGGTTTAACCTCCCCGAAGGAGACTCCGCCCTTCGGCGTAGCCTCCTTCGGGTTCCTCTCGCCCGTAGGAAGAGAGTTGAACCGAACAGTCAGTTCAGAGGTGAACGACTGATAATATTCAGTCACCCCCCCACGAGGGTGTCATGTGGCACAAGGCCTTTTTAACGTGGGAATTCCCGAGCCATTAGGCCCGGCCAAAAAATAGCCCATTCGAACCCGTATAAACGGGTTCTGGGCCGAGCGACCTCCCCGAAGGAGACTCCGCCCTTCGGCGTAGCCTCCTTCGGGTTCCTCTCGCCCGTAGGAAGAGAGTTGAACCGAACAGTCAGTTCAGAGGTGAACGACTGATAATATTCAGTCACCCCCCACGAGGGTGTCATGCGGCACAAGGCCTTTTTTAACGTGGGCATTCCCGAGCCATTAGGCCCGGCCAAAAAATAGCCCATTTGAACCCGCATAAACGGGTTCTGGGCCGATTTAACCTCCCGAAGGAGACTCCGCCCTTCGGCGTAGCCTCCTTCGGGTTCCTCTCGCCCGTAGGAAGAGAGTTGAACCGAACAGTCAGTTCAGAGGTGAACGACTGATAATATTCAGTCACCCCCCCACGAGGGTGTCATGTGGCACAAGGCCTTTTTAACGTGGGAATTCCCAAGCCATTAGGCTCGGCCAAAAAATAGCCCATTTGAACCCGCATAAACGGGTTCTGGGCCGGTTTAACCTCCCCGAAGGAGACTCCGCCCTTCGGCGTAGCCTCCTTCGGGTTCCTCTCGCCCGTAGGAAGAGAGTTGAACCGTGCAGTCAGTTCAGAGGTGAACGACTGATTCCTTGCCTACTCCTGAGGCGCAGTATTTATTAAGTATGGAATAGTCCATTATTATTATTATGGGTAAGATCCCATAAAAAAAGACACTCCGTTTCGCGAGGCTTATCCTATAATCGAGACGCAGTTTTGCCAAACCTCCAAAAGAAGGCCATCGAACGAGGACCAATAACCCCAAAAGTCACTAGGGCAAAATAAATCTCTCTACAAAAGAAGAATATTTAACTATTTTTTTATCTCCCGTACGAGAGACCCCCGTGCTCAACCTCGGACCTGATCAAATTACCGGTTGAAAATCTATCGGGACATGTCGGATACCGTATTCACGATTTCCCTACTTTAATAGAGAAAATGTTAATCCCATCTGGCCGCTTTCCATCCCCACGGTCGAGGCCTACGGATTCAATTTTGCGGGTAGACCTAGCTGCATCCCGACCTCTGTCGTTTTCTGCTGCATGCTTTGGAAAGCGGCCGGAAGTACGACAGAAGAGATAATGCAAACCCAAGTAAATGTCGTAATTCATATATTCGGTATATTTTCAAAATCTAATCATGTATGAACATATATTTTCATACTCGAAGATTTTTTTTTCGAATCTAGTTTCAGTTATGACGATAAACTACATCAAGGCATATGATCGGGAGATTGGATGTTTTGAGAAGCATGGTAGTACATCTTAATTGCTACTGTTACCAGGTCCACCATGAATGGGGTTCGCAGGACGTTTTAGGGTCCGAGCTATCGACAAATATTGAATCCCTCCAAACAAACCTCTTTGGAATTCTAAAAGTAAATTTTTATATCAAATATACCAGCAATGCATCTTTATATAAAACAAATTGACGACGATACATTTTCTGTAATTGAAGGCGTATGATTGTGTTTAAAGTATATATAGTTGAAGCCATAAAATTACGTTAGAAATAATTACATTTCGGCATTAAATAACCCACGGAAACCTATATGCCACTAAGCAAAATAAACCAACTACTTTTCTCGAATCCTTACACATTATTTTTTCTCCTTTATTCTATGCATATAATGTTACAATTATAGCTTCGTGTCAAATAATTTTAATTATTTATTCGTTTTCTGCAGCTTATCATTCCTTTTGCAAGTTTTTTGAATACAGAAAAGCCTCGCTTCCGATAAGATAACAATACAGTTTTCTGTCCAAGTAAGAAATACTTGCACCTGCCCCTTGTTGTTCTCCTTGTTGAAAATCCTCATCTGTAGTCCCTGTCTTTAGAAACACAGGTGAACCGTCTTAACCCTGGAACTACCAACTACCTCTTTTGCCGAAACGAATCGAGGCTGTAATCAACAATGAACTGTTTAAATCTCTCACATCTCAGGCCCTTCTTTCAGACTAGCAATATGGGTATTCGCTATTCAAAGTAAACTACCGATTTACCACAGATAACTGCTGAAAAAGTTTATCAAGCTATAGATAACGCTGGTGAGGCTAAGTCTGTTGCTTTGGATATCTCGAAAGCGTTTAGCATCATGGCCTTATTCAAAAATTGGCAGACTATGGTATTTCAGGGAAGTACTTTGAACTGATTCAGTCTTTCCTATCGAAAAGCAAAAGGAAATGTATCTTGAATAGCGCCTGTACTAGGTCGATTTTTACTAATGTAGGTGTCCCCAAGGGATCTATATTTGGATCTACATTCTTCTTAATGATATTCCCGGTAACATCAGTTCTCACCTTGGTGTCTACGCTGATGACAGAACCCTTTACACCTGTCTTGATATAAATCTAATCAGTTACATAAGGTGAAATCACAGGTGATCTGAAAATGATTTACAGTTAACTGGGGCGAAGAATCGTTCTTTAATTTAACCGGCTCCTAAAGGAATCTTCTCTCTAATAATCCCACATCTGCCTCTAATCAGCATGGTTGAGGCTAACTTTAATGAGAGTGATTCGTTGTGTCTTTTCAGTCTAATATTATCGGCTGACATGACGTGGAATGACCATGCAGAAACCATTGCAAGACAGTTTCTAAGAAAGTCGCTTCATCTTGTCCACGTTATCATTTTGTTTTCTCCATAATCTATCTTGCATATCTATATGTCTACAATTCATCCATGCTTTGAATATTGAAGCCACATCCGGTGCGGTGCTCTCACTATAAATTTTGAGATAGTTGATGAACTCTAAAGACGAATCAGCAATATTAATGGCCCTGACCTGACATCTCATTTTCAGTCATTTTCCTGTCGCCTTAATGTAACTTCCTTGTGCTTTTCTAATAAATGTTTCATAAACATTTTCTATAAATACTTTCTCGACTACTTTTCTATAAATGCATCTATAAATACTTTCTATACTATATAAATACTTTATTAATACTATATAAATAAATTTCATTAATATCCATAAATTTCATAAATATAAGTAAATTCCATAAATAAATACTATATAAATACTTTCATACATACATTCTATGTATACTTTTTATAACTAGTTTTCTATAAATACTTCTATACATACATTATATTCTATATAGTTACTTTATAAATACTATATAAATATTTTCATAAATGTAAACTAATTTCATAAGTATAAATAAATTTCATAAATAAATGACTATATAAATACTTAATACA
>CAHIKZ030000143.1:1302500-1352500 GCA_903632075.3 Acanthosepion pharaonis | reverse complement strand
TTCGGTTCCTGTCGGCGGACGTATATTTTCTGTGAAAATTTCTCGGACATTCAGGCCGGTAAATGTTATTAATACTGTTTATTACAAACAGAACATTTACTTAAATATTTGTATTAAAAAAAAGGACGTATAAACATTAAAAAAATGTCTTAAAATATAATTGTCGGACTTTGTCCATTTCATTATATATATATATATATATATATATATATATATATAGAGAGAGAGAGAGAGAGAGAGTCTTAAGGTGTGCTATATTTATGGAATAAAGTGCTCAATATCAGATATAGGGTGTGTAAATATAAAAGTGAACATTGAAGACAACACTTAGAGGTGACAGTCTGTTTCATGCTAGACGCAATCGTCAGGCCACGTGTTCTGTTATGTTTCTCGCCTATTTATATATACGGGTCAGTGGTGCATTGTGGGTAGTCTATTTTGGCGGTTATTTTACTGGAAGTCGTTTATTTATTTAGGTTAAATTATTTTACTTGTCATTATTTATTTTTATTTCTTATCTTATATATATATATATATATATATATATATATATATATATATATATATATATATATATATATATATATATATATATATATATATATATTGTTTTTTTACTTTAATCGGTGTTTTTATTCACGTAGTAAAAAATTGTTTATATGGCTTATTTAATAGTTTATTTTGCTTTGGGAGGATGAAGCTATTTATTCAATTTTGGGGTTGATTGTTGTAGTTTATTCTAACTATTATTTTGGCGGGAGCAGTTTATATATATATATATATTTTATGTTTAACGTTGTTATTTTATAGATACAAGTATTTAAGCAAATGCTCTGTTTATGATAAACAGTATTAAATAACATTTACCGGCCTGAATGTCCGAGAAATTTTCATAGAAAATATTCGTTCTTTGACAGGATTCGAACCTGCATCCTATACGGAACCGTCATATACGCTGACGTGCCTTACCGCTTAGGCTACAAAGAAGCGTTCGGTAGACAAGGTCGAATTTACTGCTTATAAACTCCAATTTTCCATGAATCTCGTACATTCATAACTGCTCTGGCGTATCGAATGTAAACAAATGACCATATATATATATACAGGTGTGGGTACAGATATGTTTTATAATATAACTACTAGACGACACATTCAAGCGATAAAAATTGTAAAGGCTTCTGTAGAACCAGACACATTTTTCAGAAGAATTGATAAGTAAGAAACGCTATTCAGCGTACGGCAGAGTTTCCTTGCTGTCGTGTTCTTATTTAATAGTCACGAAGATTATCTTAGGCAGATTATTCAAGTCTAAATACAGTACATGAAATAAGTATGCCCAAAGAAACAGACTCGGAGCAAGTAAAATACAAACCATTTTAAATGCTATTCCTGAAACAATACTTCGATATTTACACGTAGATCGATGAGAAACAAGGAATACCGGTTGAAGTAAAATAGAACTTTATATTGTAAGCTGCTTTTTATTAATTTCATTGTTAAGGAAAATAAAAGTTCCAGTCTTTGTGGGAAACATTTTCATTTGCCCAATTTATAGGCAGAAGTACAGGGGAAGTGTGCTGAGATTTCTTCCTCTCCAGTTAGAGAGGCGACTTTTAGTGTCATGTGACAAAAATTAAAATGGTGACAATTCATCAGGACAGATATACTAGGTTAGCAAGAGGAAGGGAAAACAAGAGAGAAGAGAAGAAAGTGGTGAAAGGAAGATAGAAGAAGTCAAGAGAGAAGAAAAGGGGAAGGGAGAATGAAAATGCAAGAAAGTGGGGAAGAGATAAAGAAAAAAAACAGATTTTCGAAATTTTCTCTTTTATATTTAAAAAAAAAATTATATTCGAATATGTGTTATTTTTCATTCTCTCTCTCTCTCCACTTTCGTCTCTCCTCTCTTGCTTTATATTGCTTCCTTTCCGCTTTTCATGTCTCTTGACTTTTTCTATCTTCCTTCCCCACCTTTTTCTCTTCTTTCTTGCGTTTTCTTTCTCCCTTTCCCTCTTTCTTTTCTTCTCTCTTGACTTCTTCCTTTGACCTTTCCCATTTCTTTGTCTTCCTTTTTGCGTTTTCTATCTTCCTTTCTCTGTTTTTCTCTTCTCTCTTGTTTTTTCTTTCATCCTTTTCCACGCTCTTCGCTTCTCTCTTCACTTTTCTTTCTTCCTTTCCCCCTTCCTTTCTTTCTTTCTTTCTTTCTTTCTTTCTTTCTTTCTTTCTTTCTTTCTTTCTTCCTTCTTTTCTCTTTTGCGTGTCCTTTCTTATTTCCCTCTATATTCCATTCTCTCTTGTTTTCCTTTCCCTTGCTAATAGAGAACATCAGTCCGGATGAATTGTCTCCATTCATTAAGAACTTTTTTTTTCTGAAGAGATGGATATAAGAATATTCACGAAATAAATTATAACCGAAATGATGGATTTTTACGTTTTTTCTTGATTTCTTATTATTATAATGCTCAAATTGGTATAATATATATATATATATATATATATATATATTGATATATATATATATATATATATATATATATATATATATATATATATATATACTAGTAATAATCTTATAAGTATAAGAAATTATACTCGTCCGGAGAAACTTTGGTGTCTTGATTTTCAAATAATCAAACCAATACCAAAAAGGAAAAAAAAGGTATAAAAAAGAAAGTACAAAGAACATGTACGTCAGCCGAAAAATAATCGTCTAGCATGCAAGTCCAAATTCCAAAGAAAAAATAATCGATACGAGTAACCAAATTATCTAAATAAAGTGCTCATTACGTTAAGTTGAGAAGACCTCTTTAGGTTTAACTATATATATATATATATATATATATATATATATATATATATATATATATATATATATATATATGTGTGTGTGTGTGTGTGTGTGTGTGTGTGTGTAAAAGTATATAGAAAATAGGAAGAACTCGATATGTAAATAATCCAAAGTTCTTTAGTATTTTTTTATTATTTTTTTAAAATAGTGCTCGATACAAAAGTAGAGCATAAATATAATTATTTATTTAAAAATATGATTTCTTCGTTACATAATAGTTCTCATGTTTCAAAACAAGAGCCGAAAACTTCAATATAATTATTTGAATTCAATTTAAATCAAATAATTATATTGAAGTTTTCAACTCTTTTAAAACATGCGAACTTTTTATGTAGGGATGGAATCATATTTTTAAATAAATAATTACACACACACACACACACACACACACATATATATATATATATATATATATATATATATATATATATATATACACTGATACAATTTCTAATGCTGTTAAGTGGAATTTCTGTGTCTGTTTATATGCAAGCATCAGAGCGAATTTAACTTACCTTGTTTTTTAGAAAAAATATAGCACAAAATCGTTACTATGACGCAAAAAATGCCTAGAAACATGGAAAGAGAATATATAAAACCTTTTTTTTTATTACGAAAACAAATCCCAAAATAACTGTTATATTTTTTGACACTGATGCGAAAGAACCGAATTCTTTGAAACTGTTTTTGATTTCTTCATCTGATTCGTTAACCAGAGCAGAATAAATACACTCCCTGCACGAGTGAGATTAATTTGCTATTGGGAAATTCAGGAACTTGAATTTGGCAACTGAACCGAAAATTCAGTGTTGTGAATATGTTTCATTCTGGGAAACACGAAAGACGGTTGCTAATGTAAGACATTTAGAAGTCATATATTATTGATGAATATATTTCCAGTGAGAGAGAAAAATAAGAAAAAAAAAAAAAAAGAAAAAGAAAAAGAGAAAGGAAATAACAAAAAGACAGAATTTCTGAAATTTGTACAATCCCCGGTCAAAAATGTAATGCAGTTCTTGTTTAATTTATCATTATTGGAGCTGCTTCGACATGAACGCAGACGGCATATCTGTGTGATTTATCGTTCTAAGCACGGCTGCTCCTTTCTCAACACAACCATCTGCAGAAAGACACATTTTCCAATTCCAGTTGGGTTTATTATATTCATAAAATTATTCAAATCTTCAATCTAATTTTACGCTTTCATTCATAAAATCTACGTACAATAGAGGAATTCTATTATTACACTTTCATTCATAAAATCGTCAAACTAATATCTCGCTTTCATTCAGAAAATTGTCAATCTAGTATTGTGCTTTAATTCATAATATCTGGGTACCATAGAGGAATTCTAATATTACGCTTTTATTCACAAAAGTGTCAATCTTGTATTACGCTTTCATTCACAAAATCTAGGTACCATTGAGGAATTCTAGTATTACGCTTTCATTCATAAAATCGTCAATCTAATATTAAGCTTTCATTCACAAAATCTAGGTACAATGGAGGAATTCTATTATTACGCTTTCGTTCATAAAATCGTCAATCTAATATTACTCTTTCAATCATAAAATTGTCAATCTAATACTACCCTTTCATTCATAAAATCTAGGTACCATAGAGGAATTCTAGTCTTACGCTTTCATTCATAAAATCGTCAATGTATTATTAAGCTTTCATTCATAAAATAAAATGACCAAAGTAGGGCAAAAGTATTATGGATGACCAGTACAATGACCATTGAAATATTTTAAAAAAGACCCACAGTGTAGAGACATAACGGCGGTGAGAAAGTGACTGAAGACGAGAGGTCAGCTCAGAACCTATGAAATTACAGATTTTTCTTTGTATGTTATAAAGGATCTACAGATACATAGCAGGAGCACCTGGACATATGTTGAGCAATTGAAGTTCTTTTAAGGCAGTCATTCTATGTCCCTCGTGGAACATTTCAGAATTCTTGGAAGCCACATTGAATTGTTAAGAGTCTGCACTGAATTGCTGGCAATAAATGAAGAATTTCAGGATCTGTTTTGAAATAGAAGTTATGTCAGCTTTCATGAAATCAACCTTCTTAAGTCTTATCATCAGTTAAAACATCCACTTGCTGCCACCAATAGTTTTTTTTCTTCTTTTTGCTGGATAATTTACCGGTATTTCTACAATGCCAACAACTTTCTGTGTTTACATCAAAAGCAGATTTTTAAACACCTGTGGATGTTTGCAGAAATATCTCCTTCCAAAAACAGAATTCCTTTGCCTTAGATGTGTTTTCCAAATAAAAACCACTTAGAAAGAGAAAAAAAGGGGAGAAATTTAACGATGAAAATTCTTCCTCAAGCCTGTTCACTAACTGGTTTATAACTTTAAAAGTACTCTATGATGCGTGACTAATAAAATTAAAATTAAATTAAAACGGGTTATTTTTTTTTTACCAGCCTTTATTTTTATGGCTATATTTTATGGAGCAGATATTTTCTCTAGTCGTTTTACATAGGAAGTCTATCGCTTTTGTTTCTCTTTTACTAAAATATTTTTTTCTGCAAGAGTTATATGAAATATTTGAATACGAATACCTTGAAAAACCGAGTAAATAAAATAATTCTTATCTATTTGCGATCTGCTGTAACCTAAGACGGGTAATTGGTAATGTCATCGATCGAGGTTGATCACAATGAGAGCAAAACGTTTCTTTGTGTGCAAGTATTTATTGTCTGATCAGAAAAAAAAGATCTACAAAAATTATGGAATATACCCCAACATAGCACTTCAAAGAGAAATAAGCATAAATTTCGAAATATTTATTGTCAGTCAGTTATGTGCCATGCGTGATACACGCTTAGTTGATCATGTACCTTTCGATACATGACTGACGAAGCAGATTTTTCCCGCAGTATGTTGACATTTCTTTCTGTAGACCAGTTACGATCCTCGGCTATAGAACTGTTATTTACCAATAGCTAGGTTGGGAAAGAAGGGGATTTATAACTTTCCAAAGGGTATGAGCACGTAAATGAAAGTAATGGATTCGTTTGGAATTCGAACTCGGCTCTAACAGGGCCGCTGTGGATTACTCCGCCGTGCTTCTATTTATTGTCAACTAAAGTTATTTTCATCATATACATTCGACAAACTTATAACGAAAAATACTGATTTCGTATTTACGGCTTATCAGCCCTTGGTGGGTTTATTTAAATCCTGAAAATATATTCAAGATTTATTTAATTTTTATTTATAGATAATAATGATTTAATGACAATAGTCTTAAGGATATCATGAACCGAGCGTGTGAGCAAGGATTAATCGTCTAGGACGAAGCATGAAGGAATGCCTGGAGAATCTAAATTCTCACGGGTCGAAAAAAGAAACAGAGACAAGGGAAAACATGACAATGACATACCTAGCGGTCTTAAGCAAGTGGATTGCAGAACATGGTCAATGTGAGGTGACAAAAAGAAGGAATTTGTTGAGAGCTACAAAGGATAGAGGGAGGTGGAGAATTTTAAGATTGTCTGCGCCCCGAGGGGACACGTCATATAGAAAGAAAGAAGAATTTAAATAAGTGTTCGAGGAAGAGGTGGATCAATACATTACCCAGAGGTATTTTCACCGAACTGAATATAACGAAATCAACTGGAACTAGAACTCGGTAGTCCGCTTAACAATGACTAACCATTGTCCATTACACCACCCGCACATCCAAGCTTACATCACATTATATTCCCACTTGTTCACACATCTATGTACGTAACAGTCTTAGCGTGGCATAACTTCAGTGATCATACGAGAAGCGGTATTTTAACCACATGTAGCTCTGTGTAAATGGGATCCCAATATACATATACAGGATGCGATGGATAAATTATCGCTACTTTATATTCTTAATATCGCACATTTGCATTGTTTGATTTTTAATTTGTCGACTGTACATTGTATTAAGGACGGTTGTTGAACCGTCTGAGTACCTGATGCAATTAACTCCGCCAGAAATATGGTAACGATATTCAGTACTGCTTGGCATTCGCACCGGAAGCTCCAATACAAACAATTCAGAATGTCTGGCTGTCAATCTGAGAGAAGTGCAGAGGATTTGTAAACTGTTGGATGAGTCGAATGAAAATTGCGAAGGTACAGCAATTCCGAAAAATCATTCTGAAAGTTTTGGTAAGAAAAGTAGTTCCGAATCTGATAATGATGGCCAAATAATCAACATGGAGGCATACATCGAGCGCAATGAGTTTAGCTGCTGAAATACCATATTTCAGGCAACAGGACTCTACACCATGCCACATGAGTAGGACAACAGATTAAAGGCGGTCAGACAACATCTGCCAGCAGATCACATCATAGTTTATATGGAAACATTAAAAGCCATAAACCAGGATACCCGCTACGACCAATTATTTCCCAGATACCAACACCTATCTACGAACTATAAAATTCTTGAACGACATTATCACTCCATACCTACCTACCTATTACAGCATCACATCCACGCACGATTTCCTGCAAATTTTAAAAACTACCAAAAAAAAAAAAAAAAAAAAAAGGTATAGTACCTTCACTTGACATCGAAAACTTATTTATAAACGTCCCCGGCGAACAAACTATTGACATTAACCTCAATTCTGTATACAATAATAATTCCATCCCTCCGCCATCCATCAAACCATCCATCCTAAAAAAATTACTACACGCATGCACAACCATAGTTCCATTCTATCACCTTAATGGCAATATTTACACTCAAACTAATGCTGTTAGCATGGGAAATCCACTTGGCCCATGCTTTTCCAACTATTACATGTCCTACGTAGAAAATGCGATATTTACACAGGTCTGCAAACCGAAAATCTATGTTCTCTACGTAGACGGTATTTTTATTTTAGCTAATAACATTAAAGAAATAGGGACATTTAAGACCACATTTGAGAAAGACTTAACTTTACCTATGAACTTAGCCAAAGAAACAACCTTCCATTCTTGGATGTCCTCGTTGAATACAGCAATGACACTTTCATTACATCATTATACAAAAAAAACCACCAGGAAAAAACTCGTACCACCTTAACTTCAAAAGTGAATGTCGACTTAGGTACAAAATAGCAGTAATAAAAAACTTTCTAAATAGAGCACACCAGAACTCATCCTCTCGACTACTTTTCTTCAAACAAACACTAATCAACAACGGCTTTCCTAACCACCTTATAGACCACCAAATTAGACTATTTCTCCCCAAAGCAAGTAATAACCATAGCGAACACACAGCCAAAAATAACATACACATTTATTACGAAAACCAAATGCATATTAATTACAAACAAGACGAATCTTCTCTAAGGTATATTATAAAGAAATATACTACTCCAAGTGATCCGAATAAAAAATCAAATTTATGATCTATTATAAAAAAATTAAGACAGCTAACCTTATCATCAAAAATAACAACACACCAGCTAAGTCAAAATTACAAAGAACGAACATTATCTATAAGTTCAAATGGCCCTTAAGGGACTGTGTTCCTGATCAAAACGGACTCATAAATAATTACATCGGTTACACAACTACATGCTTATCCAGACGTCTTACGTTACACCTATCTAATCACAGCTTAATTAGAACCCATTTAAACACAGACACAAATTTACCCGACTCCATTAAAAATATACTAGTAGAAAACACAAATATATTAACTTCATCCACTTGCAAAAAAACACTAAAAATAATGGAAGCTTTAATAATAAAAAAGAAAAAGTCAACTCTTAACAATATTAACTACGAACAAAGCCACAATGTATTCGGAAATTAAAAACATCCCTAGCACACACTATGACATACGCAGAACGCACACACACAATTAAGCTGAAAAATCGAATCATTCTTGATAATGGTTAAAGGTATAGCCGAAAGCGCTCGGAAATATAAAACATTTGGACAGTTCTTACACACCCTTTGTCCAGAAAAGAAAGCTCTTGTCAGAACACAAGAAAAATTAAATAAAATGTTTAACGGTAATACCTTGTCTGTCGTTTTTAATGAAACCTGCATATATATATATATATATATATATATATATATATATATATATATATATATATATATATATATATGCAATTTAATCGATATATATAGCATAAGTATACATATATATGCTATTTTAGATATGAATAAAATCATAGAAATAATAATAATGACAAAAGATAAAGATTAGTTAACAGTTTAGTTTTTTTTTCTTGTTGACTTCTTGCCTAGATAAATATGTATGATTTTGTGTGTGCCTGCCTATTTATGTGAGTGTACGTGTATATATATATATATATATATATATATATATATATATATGTGTGTGTGTGTTTGTGTGCGTTTGAAAATTAGTGACAAAGTGGTAAAATATCCGTGTCACGGGCTACATCTTTTAAAACTTTATCGAACTAAAGTGATGCTTACGTTGATGTAATTAAACAAACATCTGAAGTGGAGGTGAACTGATATTTGACAAAAGAACGGATTAAATTGACGGAAGAGTTAAAGAAAGAAATAACAGAAGTTCATAGGCTTATTGAAAAAAGGATGGAATCGATCATCAAATTTGTAGGTTGAGAAATTTTAGCAACGAATTCCAAATATTTGTACTGAAGTAACCAACGCTAGAGGATATTCTGACGGTAGCGAAATTTAATCTTAACATGAATTTTTTGCATTTCGTCATAATAAAATTTGTAATATAAATCACTGTTTTTTTTTTTAACCATGGATAATAATTATCGATCTTTTAAAGAACAAAATTAACACATTTGGAGCCAATTTAAAAAAAGTAAATAGCTAAAGTGGGCTTAAACTTTTAAACAGTTTATATATATATATATATATATATATATATATATATATATATATATATATATAATATATATATATATATATATATACATATTTAAATTCAGACGACATCCATTCAACTGATGTCAGGTTTCATTGTAAAATACATCCCTACCCCTTAGCAAATTGTAGCTAATAACTGATACAATGATACTGACATAAGGAAAATCTAGACATCCCTTGTTCAATTTAAGTAGAATATTCTGTAACCATGGAAACGTGATTTTAGCTGTGTCTTTAAAACCCGGTAATTTTTAAAAGTTACTCCAAAATTCGCTTGAAGATGAAATGGAACTAATGCTTTTAATTTAATTGCAAAATTAAATTCGGGGTTTTTAGCTTCTATTTTTGAAACATAATTGGAACTGTGTAGCGAAAAAAACATATTTTAAATCAATTAATTTATAATATATATATATATATATATATATATATATATATATATATATATATATATCTTGTGTACTCTCCCGTGGTATTCGACGTCCGAGTATCATGTATTATAGCGGTGAATGCTTTGTGCAGAACCAACCACACTTTTTGAAGGGCCGAATACAGAGACCAGGTGCACTAAGTACCACAATGGCCCCAAACTATAATCTCTCCCCCTCTCTCTCTCTCTTCTCTCTTTCTCAAAATATATATATATATATATATATATATATATATATATATATATATATATATAGATAGATAGATAGATAGATAGATACACATAGTGAGCCAGACAAACCTACCTAGGTTTCACCTAAACGGATCGTCAGGGAAAGTTTGGCTTTTGTTAGTTAGTTGTTACTCGTATCGGGGTTTTTTCTTTGGGCTTCAGATCTGCATCTGTGCGATTTTTTTGTCGGCAGAAGTTCATGTTTTTAGCTCTTTCTTTTTTTAAAACCATTTTTTCCCTCGAGATTGATTTGATTAGCAAATCAAAAATTCGAGGGTTTTTCGAAACGAGTCTAGTTATATATATATATATATATATATATATATATATATATATATATATATATATATATATATATGCGTTTGTGTGCGTACGTATGTGCCTGTGTAGGTAGTTGTTAATTTAGGATAGCGTTGAAAAATAAAAAAATGTGCATTTATCATATCCCATCGGTTTTAGATGTCGATTGTAGCTTAATGGGCGTTACATTTTCACTGTAGATTATATTTTATAATTTAAGTCTTTATTATTCGCCTGCGGATTAAGGGACGTTCAGGTAAGAAGTCCTGTTTTTTTTGGTTTTAAATAAATCAATATTTCTGTGAAGTAAGTTATGCATCTTTCATTCGTTCAATAAGTAGTTGACCCGCCAGAGGGTCTTGCAGGTCACTTGTGTCAGTTTAGTCATATAATTTGTGGCGCCACACGAGAGAGCACGAGATGAAAAAGTCACTTTGAAGACTTTCCTAAAGGGTTTCGGCTGTAACATATGTAAAATATTATTCAGGAGTCAAACTGGCTTGGAAAATATTTCGCGGGCCAAATGGTCGCTCGCTCGGCTCAGTTATGAACAGATGGCCTTCTACTCTAAAGAAGTGGCAGTTATCAAATATATATATATATATATATATATATATATATATATATATATATATATATATATATATATATATAATTGACAGGCAATGTTTTCAGAAAGAATGCTCGCTATCAATAAGTCGATAGTTCAATAAAAATATTAGATAAAGGTCATAAATAATTCTACGTCGCATCAAAAAGTTTCATGTTGTGAATCGATCGTCTGACAATTCAATTGTCTGATGTTCACGTCACAGTGTGGCAGTTTCAGTTTGATATTGAAGTTATTTGTCGTTTTTATCTGGTTATATATATATATATATATATAGATATATATATATATATATATATTCATAGAAAATATTTGTCCTCCAACAGGAATCGACACTGTATCCTATACTGAACCGTCATATAACCTGACATGCCTTAACCGATTGTGCCACAGCGGATCATTCGGTTAGCCTGGTCGATTTTACTGCTTTTAAACTACGATCTTCCATGAATGTCTCACGTACATACATATCTGCTCAAGGCGTACCCAAGTATTAACAAATGACGTCCCACATTATGAAATGAACAAAGTCCGGCAATTATTTTACGACATTTTTCTGTTTATACATTCCTTTCATACATAAGAATATTTAAGTAAATGCTCTGTTTATAATAAACAGTATTGATAACATTTGCTGGCCCGAATATCCGAGAAATTTTCATATGAACAGGTTCGATTCCTCTGGGAGGACAAATATCATCTATCAAAATCTCTCGGACATTCAGACAGGTAAATGTTATTAATACTGTTTATCATAAATATAGCATTTACTTAAATATTTTATCTATAAAAAGAACGTATAAGCATAAAATATGTCTTAATACATATGTGTGTGTGTGTGTGTGTGTGTGTGTGTGTGTGTGTGTGTGTGTGTGTGTGTGTGTGTGTGTGTGTGTAAATGTAAAAATAACGAAGAGTAAGATTTCAGCGTTCAAAACATTAATTTGAAACAGGGCTCAATATAAATGTAGACAAATAAATATATAATATTCAGATATTTATTACGCACTGTTAAATTAGAACATGTAAATATCCACTACAAAACTGTACATCATGTTTCAACATTAAAAAAATAATGCTTCTTCAGGTGGGAAATCCTGATGCTAGTAAAATATTTTAACGAAGCACATCTTCAAAATTTTCCGTTATACCTTATATTAAATTAGAAACAACGAAAGGACCTGGCTATAAATGAACTCCAAGCCCAGACCGCTTCCCCCGATATAAGATAACTTATACGCCCAACAATCGTTAAAAAAAATAATATTCTCATTAACAAGGCGTCTACAAGAGGAGGACTGACATTGAAAATGAATTTAAAACAATGCTCCGAGACAGATACTAAGGGGCTGGTGATATGCCCATACAGAACCTCTTAAAATACACTATGCTATCTTGAGGTCATTTTTGTGATTGTTTGCTGTGATATATATATTTCACAGCAAACAATCACAAAAATTACCTCAAGATAGCATAGTGTATATATATATATATATATATATATATATATATATATATTTATGCATATTTCATTGAATACGACAGACAAGTTGCATTTATTTAGTTTTTTATACAATTTCTCATGAGATCTAATTTTTTTTTTCAGATGATAAATTATATAAAAACTGTCCAAATTTTCTTTTTATCCGAGCTATTTCGGTTATACATTTAGCCATTTTCAAGGATTAAACATTTTAACTGTTAAATAAAAAATTGTCTGTTGTATGTATGTATAAAATATTTTCATTTTTAAAAACACGGTCAAGATATTGTGTCCACGTTCATAGTTAATATCATTAAGTTTTGTTTTTTTTTGTTTTATTGTAAAAAAAAATCTGAACGCTATAATTATTCAAATATAAATAAATGAAAAACCGCACGAAGTGACGCGGGGTAGAAGGAGGGGGAAAATCAAGTGTATTAGAAATATATCGGCTAACAATTAAATGAAATATATACAACGACACATAATTTTCCGATCTTTAGTTTAAAAGTTTTTTTTGGGGGGTGGGGTGATGGGAAGTCTGGGTATATTATTGTACCTAATTTATCATGTTGACAGATCTTGCTATGACTGCTGTACGAATTGTTGACCATGTTCGCCATAGTCTATGAATATAGAATACAGCGCAGTACGTAATCTGTTCAATGAAACAACGTTAAGGAGTAACACTCACGAGTCAGACACTCTACTAAATCTGACTATATAGCCAATATTAACAGCAGCTGTTTCGTAATTCTTCAGTCTTTGACATCAAAGGCTGGCAGTGATTTTTGGCACCACCCCACGAGGGCTACATGTGGCACAAGGCCGGGATAAACGTGGGATTTCCGAGCCCGTAGGCTCGGCCAAAAAATATTCGCTATTCAAACGCGTATAAACGGGTTCAGGGGCAGTCAACTTCACCGAACGAGACTCCTCCCTTAGGCGTAGCCTCGTCTGGCTTATCAAAGGCTGACATTGCGTATTCGGGAAAAAACATGGCCGCCTTTATACACGTCGCATTGAATATTTTGAACCTTCTGATTGGTTAACCCTTCAATTGGTGAACTATAAAATGAATCAGCTCATTTTGGCCGGCTCACTAGTACACCAGGCTACCCAAAAATTCCAACAAGAATTACCTTTTTTCCGTTTAGAAATGGATTTTTATTTTTTCTCCTTTAATTTCCACAAATGTTTCGCTATAGAGAATTAATACATGCAAATATTTTGTTACTTAGCTGATTGAAGTTGCTTTAGCCACCCGACTCTTAAGAATCAGAATTCATTCCGTCCACACGATAGGGTTTATCAGCAACTGAATGTTTATACTTCTCGATTTTTCTCTTTCATCTGCACTTTTTATTGCTGCTAATTAGTTTCTTTTTCTATAGTGTATACGTCGGTGCATCTATTCGTTCGCTGTCGTGCGCGCATTCGTCCGTATGCGCGTATGTAAATATCGAAGTTATTTGTCCTTTTTGTCGTATATTTTTTCACTTTCTACTCATTCATTTTTTTTTACCTTCTTTATTTTTTCTCTTTTTCCTCCTTACTTTCAAATGTAGCTATTTAGACTTCCATTTTTTCCATATATATCTAATGAACGCTATATCACAACTGTCAACCGTTGAATTTAAACGCCAAAAAAAAAATAATCGATAATACATAGCTACACATAGTTTCTGTAATATAAGTTGCACACCTGACGATATTTTCAGAAAGAGATGTGAAGTAGTTGGAGAATAAAAGTGATTTTCATTGTTACAGTGCATTTCCCGTGTCATTTCATTGTAATACACGGAAATATATGCTTGAATATGAACGGGGTTTGCTACAAATAAGTAGACATGTTGCTTGAAATTTATTTAATCAGACATACGTAAAAGATAATTTGCTGCCTAAATACACAAATATATATATATATATATATATATATATATATATATATATATATATATATATATGTAATTTTATAATTTTAAAATTAATAGTAATTAAATTTGGATTAGAAAATTGGCAGTTTTTAATTTTAATATCAAATTCTATCATATGATTTATTAATTATTGGTTAGAATAAATTATTTTTTTTTTAAATTTTACCCGTATTTCATATTTTAAGGATCTGAATAGCTATAACATGACTTCGTTGTCAGGCTTTTTGAATTTTCCTATACTTGTATTTTGATTGGTCATTCTAGCTTTTGGAACAACATTTTCCCCTTGTGAAGGATCGTTAACTAATTTGAAACTTTTAGAACCATTTGTTTTGCATTCAACATCATCACTTGATAAGACACCGGGAATGTTGAAACAAAATGGCGATATTTGTAGTGATTTTATAATAATAATATTTTCACTGCCAACACTTTTTGTCTAATGTACACTGATTTCCATATATTTTTGAATTCGCAACTACACTATCACCAGTTTTCTCTGGTTTGCTTTATTGTAGTTGGCTTCATATCAGTGGCTGTTGTCGGAGATTGTTCATTAGGCATTCATTTCATCATCCTTTTTGAAAAGAAGTTATGGCTGCTCAAAATAGAATTAACACCTACCATTTTTGATGACGCCACCAGGTGTATAGGCTGCGAATTAATTACGAAATCTACAAAGAACGTTTCTCCGCGATGCAAGAGTAACATTGAATTCAGTTTTCGATCGTTTTCTGTAGAGAGATTTGAAAGAAGACAGAAAAAATAGCATGTTATACAGACACATATGTCATTCTGTTTCCATAATCATGTAAGACACAGAGCATTTACGCGCAATTTTCACATATATACATATAATACATACATATATATATATATATATATATATATATATATATATATATATATATATATATATATATATATATATATATATATATAAATTTTTAAATATAGTGGTTTTTATAGGAATTTTATTCCATCTATATTAGTATTATATATATATATATATATATATAAATATATATATATATATATTCTATGTTGGGGTATTATTATTATTTCAAAAAAAAAATCCTTCTATGTTGGGGGTACATATCTATTTCAACCTACGAGAGATACGTCAGTCTATTCAACCTCGTTATATAGACCCTATATACAGTCTATACACCGGGGTTGAATAAGACTGACGTAATTCTCGTCGGTTGAAATAGACCTATGCCCCTCCCATATGAGGTATTTTTTGATTTTGTTGTGTAAATTATATGCTCTGGTATAATAAATACAGTGGTATAATAAATATATTGAACTCTTTTAGTGGATCAATTATAATATTTGATATTACTAGGATCCACTTCGATTATATACCAACGGATTTAGTACCTGTACTATATATATATATATATATATATATAAATATATAAATCCGACAGAATGTAGAAATTTTGAAAAAAAAAAAAAATCCATAAATGTAGTTAAAATGAAAGAATTGTCGACGTCAGACGTTTCGGTTTTAATAAACCATTTTCAAGACAATATATATATATATGACGCGGGGCCAAAGTATGGACCACAGAAGTAATACACGGAACACGGATTAGATGTAAGAAAGATATATTAACAACAGGTTACAGAGATAGTGTAAGCGGAGCTTACTATAAGTTAGTGTCCAACACTCGTAGTCGTACTAGACTCTCACTGTCTCTCTCTGTCCCTCTGTAGAGTGCTATGTCGCCTACTTAATATAGGCCTGGAAGAGTCTATTGTGTAGGTAGTTTCCTGTCTTACAATACCCCTACTTCCAAAGAGTTTTCTTTTTGAAAAGGAGAGAAAAAATAAAACTGTTAATACTTTTTCCTCTTGGGATTTACGTCGAGCGGTTGAGTAAATTTCCTTTTCCTTCCTGAGCGTCGCACTTCAGGGGAGACTTGGGGCATGTCGAGATCGAACTAGAGATCTTGATGCGTGAGCCACAGATTTTCGCAAACCATCTGGCAGTTTATGCAGAATGCAAGCACCAATGCCGCACGAGCTTGCATCACTTGAGACTATGATGTCGAGACTAGGGTCGTAATGGGTGAGGGAGAGGTCTGAAGTAAGAATTTTCTTGATCTTCTCGAATGCGTCTTGGTATTCCGGGGTCCATGACAATGGTTTGTCCTTTTTTTAAAGTTGGTTTAGAGGCCCTCTCAAATTTTGCATGTTTTGAATGAACCCTTGGTAAAAGTTAGCTAGGTCGAGGAAGCTTTGTAACGGTTGTACGTTATCTGGGGCCGGCTTGTTTCTGATCGAGTTGGCTCTTTCTGGATCCGGCCGACGACCGTCTTTATTTAAAATGTGCCCTAGGTATTTAATCTCTGGTAAGAAAAAGTCGCAAGCCTATCTAGGTTACACCTACGTGGATCGTCAGTGTATTGAGCACTTTCCTTACTTATTTTTACTTTACACGCGTTGGAGGTTTTTTTCTTTGGACTCTGAGCTTGGATTCTGGACGATTGTTTGCACTTTAATTGCATGTTCTTTGTTCTTTATTTTTTATACCTTATTTTTCCTTAGGTATTGGTTTGTTCATTTAGAAGCCAAAACACCTAAAGTTTTTCCGGACGGGTAATACTTACTTTTATTTATAAGATTATTATTATTATTATATATATATATATATATATATATATATATATATATATATATATATATATATATATATATTGGAAGACACCCATGCAATGATTGGTTCTAAATAATTTCAACTAGAAATAATTAAAGAACTTATAAAAACGCAAAAAAACATTAGTTACTAACATGTATGCATTTTTGTGGTTCTAATGTAGAATTGAAAATATGCCTACCAGCTTACAACTTAGAAATCATTTTCTATAGTTCAATGGATGCCACTGTAAATGATTAATAGTGTAGGAACGAATAGTCATTTCGAACATGTGTACACAAATCCAGTCTAATAATCAGTAACCATTTGGTCACAGGTAACAAATATCGCAATATAAATTTTTACACACAAGAAAGTCGCGATAAAAGAAAATAGTTTAACAGGAACAGCATTATGAACAGACAAATCCTTTCTCTAAAATCGGCTAAAAATTATTTTTCATTCGATTGTATGGAATGAGTGTAGAATGCAATGGTGTCAACTCATATAATTGGGATTTTCGTGAAACATTTCCCTGCAACTGCTTGCCTGTCTGTCTAACCCCAACCGCTCAGCTGCGAGCTCCCAACACAACTCGTTGCGACACTGCTTATATGGACGCCGACCAAAACCGGGGTGGGCCTGTCGGGGTTTGAGGATCCTTGATAATTCTAAATCCGCATTAAGGGCTTTTCTTTGTTCTTGGTCAGGAAGAATTATTAATTTCCATTTTTGGAAGTCTTTCGTCCTCCCAAATTCTTCCTTTCTCATATTGGCATCTCACCCATACCCTCAGAGGGTGTCAACGGGTTTCCCCTCTCTCTCACAGTGGCATATCACACCGATACCTTCAGGGGGGCGTCAACAGGCCTCCCCTCCTTCTTCACATGATTACCTTCGCCTACCGCTCATGCCACCATTCAGCCAATGGACGCACAGCAGTGTGGGTGTGGCTAGACTAGCCTCAGTTTAAAAAATCTTGCTCAAAAAAAAAAATTATCTTCCTTTTTTTTTCTTTTTCTTTTCTTTCTTTTTCTTCTTCTCGACAAAAAATCCTTAGACTCTTTTCTTAACCGAATCACCTCGAGTTCGTCAATCAGATTTTCGCCACCATCAAGTGTGTTGTCATCTGGACGTATTTGCATTCTATCGCTAATTATCTGTTTCGATAAAATAATTTTCCTATCATAGCCATCTCTGACACAAATCAGATGCTTTTTCTCAAATGATACCTCCGCAGATAGTTAAGGGTTTAATCTTTCATTCCTGGTATTCTGCGGGTGGTCCAGCGGACATTTTTTATCTCTTAGAATTATGACCTGTAGGCCACCTGACCGACCTGAAATTTTCACCATTCGGTTCGCCGTCATAAATCAAACGCGACAGATCCGCGACCTTACTTTCTTCGCTAATGAAAATAAAATCTTTATCACTTTTCCTTGTTAGAAAAAAATAACATCGTCTTTTCGTGATAGATTCTTATCACCTAATTTAATTCTCGCCTTTTTTCTTTTTTTTTCACGCAACCCTAAATAGTGTCACAGTTCAGAAAAGAAAGCTCTTGTCAGAACACAAGAAAAATTAAATAAAAAGCTTAACCGTAGTACCTTGCCTGTCGTTTGTAATGAAACATGCATATATATATATATATATATATATATATATATATATATATATATATAGTTTATAAAAAACTAGGTAATGCGTATGGGTAAAGCTAAGGTTGATAAAATCCAGAGAGCTCAATGTAAATCCAGAGCAAGTAATTTAAATAAAAACAGACCACTTTAAGGTTCAATGTAATGAATTATTTCACCACAGCCCTTTTAAAAGGACTGCGGATCATCAGACTTTACTTCCAAACCTATATCTAAATATATATATATATATATATATATATATATATATATATATATATATGCACCTGTTAAAGCAATAATGCTTTTCCTTATTTATTAAACACATTTAACCTTATATTTAGGTGCTGCTCATGCTTGAGTAGACGAACATTAATAAATATTCTGTTTAATAAATAAACGTAGCGTCTAGACAAATACGAGTATCTACTAAAGCAGATTTACAAAACGGCCGAAACGTTGTGATAAAAATAATTAAGATGAGGTTAATGGTCCAAATATAAATATTTTCACATAATATTTTATATATTTCAACCATGATTAACGTAAACAGTCCAGCAACTGAATACTTATATTCTCCTGTATGTAAACAGATAGTTTCACCGTTAATATATGTTTCAGCTTCCAGGGTGTCCTCAAGACTGTCGCCACTCTTAAAACGAGAATAAATGCAGTGTTTATTGACTTGAAACAAGAATAATAGTCAAAATTAAGAAAGTATTTAATATTTATTGACATACAGTGAAGATGTAAGTTTTACATTAAACAATAAATGAAATTAAATTCATGGATGTACTTATCCAAACCGACGACAAAGTCAGTAACTGAGACAAACTCTTTATATATTTCTTTTATAAAGGATTTGCTATTAAAAATACATTGCTATTTCACACAAGATATTAGTTAATTACTTTCACTGGAGATCACATGACAACATCATTCGTCCATATTTGCCAGTTCTCCCATATCATATTTTATTCCTTCACACAGTTCACTGATGTTTTTAGTCATTTTTTTTTTCATTTTTTTTTACGATCAAATATTCTGTTATTATGAACATTAATTAATATTTAATGTTATTTAATTTTTGTAGGCGTTGATTATCGCAAAAATAATTATTAGTTAGCTCCCGTTGGAAAACAATTAACAGAAAAATGTTATTCATTCCTCTGCCATTTTTATCAATAGCACCGACGACATGTTTTCTGCATTCTTTTAATTCGTTCGATTTTTCTTCATGTCTCTCGGGATGTTTTGCCCAAACTCCCATTATGGTGAATTACGGAAGACTCTTTCGGATTCCACTGTTTTCCGTTCAAGGTGAAAGTAATAAAGGCATTTTTGATGCACCTACCCTCTGTTCATTCAGATATTGTAAGAAGACGGAATTGAGAATGTTAGAGGATACATCATAGCCATATCCTCCTCCAGAAGACATTTGTGGGATGTGAAAATTGCCAAGATTTAAAAAAAAATATATTTGGTTTATTATATTCAATGAGAAACATGCTAGAAAAAACCGTAGGGATTAAGAAGTCTTGATTAATGATTATTGGGTTCGATCATTAATAAGTGCCTCACTTAATATTTGAAATTTCACTATGAAACATGTTGTGGCCTGTTGGAAAACTGACGAAACGAATAAAAAAAAATGAAGCTTAGTTTTGAGGTAGACAAACCCGTCTATTTCATCTCTCCAAATTCTGAATTTCTCTCTCCGTCTGTTATCTTTTCTTCTTGCAGAATGTCAGATATCCGTTAATTTCAGCTGTTTAATAACTTTTATAATATGATATTTGTTCTCTTATTATTCTGATTACTTTTTTCTGGGCGCCTTAGTAGGTTTGATCTTTCCATTGGTGTTTGCACCTTCAAGTCAACCTATTAATTCCCAAGTTTCACCTCTCTATATCAGAGTTATAACCGTGTTGGCGGATTCAACCATTTTCTTTTGATTTTACGATAAGGAAAATTCTAGAGAGTGCCGCCATAGAATACTACACTGTATGATTCGGAAAAGACCAGTGACCTTTTTCAGGTAATTTCAAATGTTGCCGCACGCTTGGAACGCCTACACAGACCGATGAAACCAAGGGGTCACCTTCCTGTCAAATCGCATATCGTGGGATTCAAACCAGGAATTAATGGTCGGAAATTTACCCATATGTCCATCTCTCTCTCTCTCTCTCTCTCTCTCTATATATATATATATATATATATATATATATATATATATATATATATATATATATATATATATATATATATATATATATATATGAGTGTGTGTCTGTATATTTTCCCTATTTCATCTTTCTTAACAAAATTAGTTCTCTCCCAAACAAATGTACACAACAGATTCATAAAATCAAAAGAAAATGGTTGAATCCGCCAACACAGTTATAATGACAATATTCACCACACGTGACAATTACTAAAGTTATTTTTTAGTTAACATTATGAAAATAGCCTTCTCTGCATTCCTCCAGCTGCTAAGAACATTCTGTTTTTTGTTAATATTAGTTACATTCTTTAAATAAATTCATTTCGTTTTTTGCTTTGATAAAGTCCACATTAGACGAAACGAGTCAGCAATAACTACAGTTTTCTCATTGTCATTTATATATATATATATATATATATATATTCGAACCTCCCCATGGTCGGTTAGTCAGGAAGGAGACGTCATGATGTTATCGGTCTGGAAGGGAAGTTCCCAGCGTGCGACATCTTTAGAAAGTGTTAGCACGAAACCACTAGGGCTTAAGCGTGCTGGGCCTGTTCAAATTGTGGATCATGCTCTGTCCCAGAAACTGTAACAAAGTTCTGCTCAGCATAGTTGCAGTATAAACCACAGTTCGACTGTGGGTGTCGAACAAAAAAAAAATGTCTCCGAGTGAGCGGCTGCAGTAGGGATTGGCTAGCCGCCCTGGTAAATGTGTATCCCCGAATACGAATGGCCAGCTGTTATATATATATATATATATATATATATATATATATATATATATATATATATATATATATATATATATATATATATATATATATATATATATATATATATATATATATATATATATATATATATATATATATATATATATATATTAGGAGGCACACTGGAGCAGTGGATAGCGGCTTGGATTGAATCGGCAGAGCCGAGTTCGAATTCCAGTCGAATCCATTACATTCACTTACGTGCTAATACCCTTGGGAAAGGTATGTATCCTCTTCATCTCCCTCCAGCTATGGGTAAAATAGCAGGACAGACTGGGTTCTATAGCCTTGGATGGCAACTGGTCTAGGAGAAGGACAACTCTGAATTCAAAACCTGCGGAGGGTCGTTTGGGAACCTTTAGGCATGCATTCGGTGCACCAGGTTTCTGTATTCGTCCCTCCAAAAAGTGTGGCTGGTCCTGCACGAGGTCTTCACCACTATAATCAAATCTCATGTGCCGGTGTCGGGATGTCGGTTTCCTGGGGACTTATCGGCCTGACCCTCATACGTCGAACGCGACGGGAGAGTCGATTATATATATATATATATATATATATATATAGCCATACTGATGAGTTGTGATATAGCGAAAAAGTCTGTGAATTACTATCTGCTCCCTTTCGTAGATTGAGAACTGTGGAAGTAACGGAAATTGATGGCTGCTGCTTATGATTAATACTAAACTCTTCACTATGAATTGAGCACTCAAGTATCCAGTAATGCTTATGCGGTAAAAATTCTTTTCCTTCCCAGTGTAAGTTAATGACCTAGGGTTTAGAGTCTCCTGCCGATGTTAAATTGGTCGGTTTTCGATCCCGGCCCACACATTCTGTTTCGGAACGATATATATATATATATATATATATATATATATATATATATATATATATATATATAGATAATATTAGTGGAAAATGTTGAGGTTTAATCTCCATCCTCCTCATACTTACACTCTCTCTAAATTCTGTTTTTATTTCCGGAGTTGTTTTTTTTTTCTGTTTTTTTTTTGAATTTGTAGGTCTGATGAATTGGATCGTATTTACGATTCCAATGGAATAAATTATGACCATGGAATATTAGTGTTTAAGCCTTTTTATATATATATATATATATATATATATATATATATATATATATATATATGTACAAAACTGTGTATTTGGACGGTAATCCCTTTTTATGCAAGTTTCATTAAAACGAGTGACATGGTACTACGGTTAATATTTTATTTTATTATTACTTCTGATCATTTATTAATTTTCTTTGCTGGATATAAATCCATATTCAGAAAAAAATATATTTGAATCACTCCAACATGCACATGCATAGACTCACGCTATATCTCTCTGAGCAGAGGTCAATTAGGTTTCATTTAAATACCCATTGAGACCTAACAATCTCTATCTGCTACATACTCGTTTATAATACAAATATAATAGACTCATCCACATGTAAAAATAAAGGCTAAAAGTAATGGAAGCTTAACTAATAAAAAAAAAAGAGAAAAAGTCAACACTGAATATTACCAACTATGAACACGGTCACAATGTGCTGACCGTGTTGAAAAATTCAACGTACCTATACCGCTGGATAACTAAGACAATCCAGACATTCATTTAATACTTTGGACGATGTCTTATCTAAAATGTAGGTGTTATTGACTGAAAGTTATCTCTTGTTAATATTACTTTACTTATTCGTCACATGTTGATCTACGTGCGCGCGAAATAACAAATACATACAGAGTGGGATGGATAAATTGTCGTCTAAATAGACCTTCTACCCATAATACACCATTGACCAGAATGCAGGATACGATGGATAAATTGTCGTCTAAGTGACCATCTACCCATAATGCACCATTGGGCAGCATGCAGATTGCGATGAATAAATTGTCGTCTAAATTACGTAATAATTAATATAACACTGACATCTCTTTTTAACAGATATATTTAATAAAATTACACAAAATTATATTGAAATACTAATGCATAAATTCCTTCAAGTAAATCTACATTGGCTTCAACTAATTCCTCCAGACGACTTCGGAATCTCCTGCAACTTTTCTGTGACACCTCCTTGTTTAATTTGGTGAATACTGTCATAAATCCTTGCCTTCAGTTCATCTTTGGTGTTACAAGAAATTTTGTTAGTCTCTTGCTCAACTCCGCCCCAAGGAGGTTGCAGTCTGAGGAGTTAGGATGCCAAATGTAAGGGGTGACCTGGTCGAAGAAATTGTCTGACAGCTATGACTGAGTTCTTCTGATTGTGTGGTATGGTGCAGAGACCTGTTTCCAAAAGTAGTGTCTGCCAGGAGCTGCTCCTTTTGCCTCAGGTTAGTAGTATCAAGGTACTAGAGTCTGAGGCCCTCAACAACAGATTCCGTAGTTCTTTTCTTTTCAAAACTATCAAAGTAATTGTTTCAAGCCGTCGTGCACTCATAATCGCAATTAGACTCATCCACATCTTTCCAAATCCTCTGCTTTGTCAAACATTGTGATTGACACCTAAACACTCTGAAATGTTCAAATTGGATCTTCCGGTTTCAATGCCAAGCAGTAGTGCATGCCGTGTCCAAATTACTGGCGGAGTGAATTGCGTCATGGTGGTCTTTTTTTTTCTATAGACTCGACCCAAATTTCGCTACTGTATTGTGTAGTCGACAAAATCAAAACGAACAACGGGAACGCTCGAAATTAAATATATAAAATGGCGGCAATTTATCTATCGAACCCCTCTCTCTCTCTCTCTCTCTCTCTCTCTCTCTATATATATATATATATATATATATATATATATATATATATATATATATGTGTGTGTGTGTGTGTGTGTGTGTGTGTGTGTGTGTGTGTGTGTGAAAGGATAATTAATAATGTTTAAAATATTTCTACTAAAATATAATTTCTAAAATTTCTACTATATATATATATATATGTGTGTGTGTGTGTCTCTGTGTGTGTGTGTGTCTGTGTATGTGCGCGAATGCGCGTGTGTGTAGAGGATGTAATTTTACATATATCTATGTACTTGACAGCACTCCCGAGGAATTTATATATACAAGACACTTTTTCATTCAGCAGTTCCGTTTGTAGAAATATCTACGTTCGATCAGGTGAACTACTTGTTAACAAACTGGTTTTAATAGATGCTAATATAAGTACACACACACACACACATTTTTATATATATATATAGAGAGAGAAATAGTGAGTGAGCGAGTGAGTGAGTGAGAGACTGAGAGAGAGAGAGAGAAAGAGAAGAGAATCTATCGCCTTAATACTAATAATTATAGTAAAACACTTGAGAAATGCATGCCATTAAATGAATATGTAATGCATCTTGCATGTTAGCTGAGCTACTAAACGGGTTCTTCTCAGGCAAATAATTCAATAAATCAAAAAATTTATTTATTTTCCATATTAGTACACCATAGGGGGTTAGTCAAATAATAATTCTTCTACTTCAGCTTATAAGGTGCAAGACAACAAATTTATAGAATACTGTATGAATACAATTTATAGTTATATAGACCAAGTGGTAATTAATCTGTGATTGAATCTTTTACAAATAAATAAATAATAAAGAATTCATTATTGCCATTTCGCCTTACAGTGACTCGCCTATCGTGATTTTCCAAGCGTAGATCATATGTGGCACAAGGCCGAAAGTATGGGACACCCAGTGAGGATCGAAGTCACTATTCAGTCGTAATTGTTCTAGCGAGACAAGCTTGCTAACTATTACACCGCCTCGGAAATGCCCATAAATGGGAACTTTCTAAGCGCTGCTTAGATGTGGCACAAGGTCGAAAGTATGGGGCACCCAGTGAGGATCGAACTCACTACTCAGTCGGAATTGCTCTAGCGATACAAGCTTTCTAACTATTACACCACGCCGAGGTGTCCCACAGTGACTCGGCTATATGTGACATTGATTATTGCATAAATTTTTAATTTTGAACGTTGGTATTGATGGGGATCTCTTTCATTTGTCCAAAATATGCCACATATAAAATATTACATCAACCATTAAATGCTGACCCAAAATTCGTCAATCTAATCTAAAATTCCTAAAATTTAAAGAAAATGAATGAACAAATTTTGATGTAGTTCGACCAATGCTAAAGAACACCAGGCAGAATACGTGACAATAATATTGAATGGAGAAAAACTGCTATCTGGTATCACTAGATAGCTATTGTCTAGATTAGGATAACAAAACTCCTCTCTTAAAACGTTACGCTCGATTGAATTTATATCATATTTTCATTGGAGATTTGCCAGCAATCATTGTTGTTGGGCGTATGCCAATCGTTACATATCATAGCATATGCATTGTTCCAATTATAGATATAAGATTGGGCACCTCGAGACGATGTAATCACTATGCATTGTTTCAGTTTTAGATATAAGATTGGGCATCTCAAGACGGTGTAATGGTTAACAAGCTTGAGTCGCTAGAATATTTACGACTGAGTAGTGAGTTCGATCCTCACTGTGTGTCCCCTAATTTCTGCTTTGTGCCACATCTAAGCTGCGCTTGGAAAATCACTATAGATATTCGGATTCATACCTTCCTACTGCCTCATTATGTTAAACACCGGTTTCAGTACGATCACCGGTTAAGCAAAGTTGAACCTGGTTAGTAACAAGACGGGTGACCGCTTGGGAATACCAAGTGATGTAAAATTGGATATGCGGATGTACTGCAATGGATAACGGCTCGGAAATGTTAATTATTTAGCGGAGTTCCAATTCCAGTTGTGTTCGTTATATTTAATTAATTGAAAATAGTATAGCGATCTTTAACAGAAACAAAACTAAAGAACATAAGCAAATAAAAAAAAAAGATAAATTTTGAAAATGTCGACAGCAAATGAAATGGATATCACGGGAAACTTGAATAGAAAATAACGCCATATTCAACATGTCGATATTCCAAACAACATCAAACAAAAGGTTAGGTAGGAAAATCCCACTATTACTGGGACGGTTTACACCCGTATCTTATTAAAACACCGTTCCGCATACGATCACCGATGTGAAGCAACGACGATCCTGGCCAGTGTCCAGATTGGTTACAGCTGTGGAATACCTGATATTCTAAGCTTGGATGTGCGGGTGGTGTAATGAATAATGACTCGGAATTGTTATTCAGAGAGCCGAGTTTCAATTCTTGTTAATTTCCTTATATTCACTTACACAAAAATACTACTGGGAAAAGTATGAATCCAACACTTCTCCCGTCAACTATGAATTAAATAGTAAGATTTGTATCACAAAAAACATTTTTTGCCAATAGTAAAATAAAATAAAATACAGTTGCGTACAAAATATTTGAGTTTGATATGCCGCCAAAGAAACCAAACCGACGATTCCATTCTATTTGCAATCGAAATCTATTGATTCTTTAAGAATACAGAGGCGCTTATCTCCCTTTGGAGGAGATAAATCTCCTGGGTAACATAATGGCTGCTTAATGACGTCATTCCATGTAGCGATGAAAGCGGCGGTCATTTTTTTAGTTTGTTTACAGCAACCAAACGGATAATATTGCGTTCTTTAACTCGGGCTCCTATGACCTGGACAGAGTCAAAATATGCCTCCCAGCAGTCCCATGGTGCCGTTCCTCATTGGGAATATATCTTTCCCAGATAAAGAATGAAACTCTAGCTTGCAGTCCTCAATTTGGGAAAACCCAAGACTCACTATTTACCGTTCGTAGAATATGTCTTCGCCTGAGACATACATGAATTCGGCCCGTTTGATTCTGAAGTCCTAAAAATAAATATCTCTACGTACGCCACTTCCTTTTTGTTTCTACCCAACCTCTACATTGCTGTGTAGATGTGTGTTATATATTATTCTCCGCGTGATAAACGTGTATATTTGTACATATAGTTTTGTGTATGTCTTAGTAGTATACAAGTCTCTCTGAGAACAAAACAATTTGTCAATATTTTCCTTTTGGATCTTCCATTCCGTCCGGAAAGTATCGGTGTTAATATATCAAGGACAAGCAGGATTCGCCCGTTCGTCATCGCTTCGTAAAGTAAGATATATTCCCTACTTGGAATACTCAAAACAAAAATTTTACATGAACATTTCATTAATAAATTGGCTTGTTATATTTAAGGCAAGTTATACAGACAGATTCCAACTTGTTGAAGGCCAGCGAATTCCAAACACCTTTCTGCACTGAACATGACAACATTCGTAAAAAGATATGAAAAGCAAAACACTCCTTGAATAAAAGAACGATAGTGAAGGACAGTTAATTTATGAAATATACGTTTTAAAAATCAATATGCAAATTAGTTAAACCTGAACAGTGATAGAACATAGAAGTAGATAATACATAATACAGATATAAAAATTACTATAAAGTAGGGTTGAGTCTTTTTAAACGCAGAATTAGCATTTATTCATATAGATTTCATAATGTAGGTTTTAGATAATTAGGTATTATGTATCTCTAACTCTTTAAATGTTGAATATATAACTAATTTTAACTTCTATTTTCCCATCTTTACACTATATTAATTTTATCTTATAAATTGTCCTCTGTTCTGTGACACATGAAATAAAAATAATTGTTTCGACGTAAAATAATGAAAGACGTAGAGCAAATTGTCTTTAAATTAAGTGGCAGCAGAAGAATTATTGTTGAACTTTTAAAAGATAAGCTTAAACATTAATTCAGTACGAAAATGCAGCGATCAATTTTGAGTTCTTCTGTAGTTAATCGATGCCTATCGCATCTACGCCTCTCTAGATATTGTGATGATGGCCAAACCAAAATTCCCCCGCAGGAGCCAGCTTAAATGTTAGTTTATAATAAAACGTGTACTGCAATTTTGGATATAAAAGGAAAATAACTGTTAATTCGTTGAACCCTCAAGCAACGATAATGGCTAGTATAATATATTAATATATATCTTTAATATAATTCGGCAACTCAATGAAAATAGTTCTCTGCGCCTTACTTTTCTAGGGATTTTGAATGAGCTAATAATCATTAAAATCGGACCAATGGGAGCGGAGGAGTTGCTTGGATACACACATGCACAAACACATACACTGTACTTTATATATAAGATATAATAATGGTCATAACCGGTGAAACTTAAATGGGAAAATAAATCTTTCTTCCCTAGAACGACCAGGTTAGAACTCAATCTTGATTCATCAGTGTCCTTTTTCATATCGTTTGATTTCGTTTATTTGTGTATTCTTGTTCATTTTCATCTTTTTAATCGTAAGTAATGAATAATGAGAAAAAAAAAGAAAAGAAAATAGTACAAAGTACAATTATATATAAATTGCCAGTCGGCGGCGGGAAAACATGAAGATATCGATAACCGTGATAATGAGAAATCATATGGTATTGGATATTTCCTACAAATTTCAAGTGCCTATTATTTTCTCAAGTATCTTTGATCAATTCTGAATTCAAGTGTTTGTCTTGCTCCTTAATGTTGAACGTTTGCACGAACTTCGATTTGCTTTGATGACTGATAGTTTACAGTTCTCTGTGTAGCTTTCCAGAGTCTTGTGTCAAAATCTTGAATGGTACCAATAGTATTTTACGATAATAAGGAAGTTGTAATTGAAATTTCAGTCACATAAAATTGTAGATATTGCGACGCTCCTGCATCCAACAGCCGACTATATACGATACACATTGAAAACAATCGTTAGTCTAAAATATTATTAAATATATATATATATATATATATATATATATATATATATATATATATATATATATATATATATATAAATGAAATGGACAAAGTCCGACAATTATTTTAAGACATTTTTTATTTTTATACATGATTTTTATATATACAAATATTTAAGTAAATGCTCTGTTTATAATAAGCTGTATTAATAACATTAATTTTCATAGAAAATATTCGTTTTCCGAGGACGAATATTTTCTATGAAAATTCTCAATTTATTCAGGCCGGTAAATGTTATTAATACTGTTTATTATAAGCAGAGCATTTACTAAAATATTTGTATCTATAAAAAAATTTATAAACATAAATATGCCTTTATATATATATATATATATATATATATATATATATATATATATATATATATGAACAAAAAACTAACACTTAATAATGTTAACTATGAATATGAACACAATATCTTGACCGTGCTTTGAAAACGGAAAAGATTTTATAAAACACATATGCAACAAATTATTTCTTATTTAACAGTTAAAATATTTAATACTTGCAAACGTCTGGATGTTGAAAGCGCTCGGATAGAAGGAAAATTCGCAGATAGTTTTTGCATAATTTATCATCTGAAAAGAAAGAATATTATTAGATATCATGAGAAATTGTATAAAAAAACTAAATCAGAGTATTTTGATGTAATCAATGAAATGTGCATGAAAGAAGGATTGCTGTTAAAATACACAAATCTATCTATCTATCTATCTATCTATCTATATGTGTGTGTGTTTGTGTGTGTGTGATAATCCGTTGGTATATAATCCAAGTGAATCCTATTAATACAATATAAATTATTAACTATAAAAACGGATTCACACATAGAGCTGAATGTTTTAATTAAACAGAACAACATATTTCCTACAATAGGAATTAAGAATACATTAATGATTATCACCTTGGAAAATGTAATAATAATTTACAAAGATTTTCAAACCAGTCAATGAATGATGAATTATTGAAATAAAAATGTCTAGACAGAGAAAGGAATGAATGAAAGCAAGAAAAAAGAAAAAAAAGAGAAGATAAGGAATATGCAAGAAAGGAAGAGAGCAAATGAAAACTAGGGAGTAGTATAAGTCAAGATTTGAGGGGTGGTCGGAGGAGAAAGTAAGATAAAAAAGGGGAAAATGACCTATTTTATACGCAGTAGATATCTGAAATGAAATGTGGATATTCTACAATTATATCCAACGAGAATGAGAATAATAAGTGCTGTGTAGACTGACGACCAACCATCTCTACACTAATTGTTCAATATGGACCCGTCGATCCGTATGAATAGAACGTTTGTTCATAGGAATGGTCGTCGTAAAGTGGGTCGCCATTTGTAGAATTTGAGTCGTATGCATTGTCTCAATATACTACTGTATTCTGTGTTACTCTATTATAAATCCATGTGATTCAATCTGTTCTCAACCTTTTTATCTAGTGTTTCATTACAGGATTATTATATACGAAATTTATAACACTTAGCATTGACTGGAAGATGAAAATCCATCTTCAGAACATGATTACTCACCCCATCCATCATTGACTGGAACATCCATCTTCAGAACATGATTACTCACCCCAGAATTTATAATCTCTGTTGGGTGGTATTTGAAGGGGATTTGCTTTAATGGCAATGTCATTTTGCTATTCCATCGTATTTCCTAGATCCCTCAGACCAGGAAAACAGCACTGAAACTGGATATTAAGAGAGATCTCTCTTACTCTCTTGCCCTTCTTCCGTTTATCATCATTTTCTTTTAATCATTTCATCCAAATGAATGCAATACAGCCACTAAGACGCAAGGGGTTTCTAAAGTGTTAGGCAATAATAGAAAAAAACTATATATATATATATATATATATATATATATATATATATGGAGAGAGAGAGAAAAAGAGATTAAAATGGAGAGGGAGAGAGAGAGAGCAATATGAGTACAAAATTAAGATAACGATTTATATTGCATTTAAAGTTTACCAGATCAATGATATCTGGAAAGAAGGAAGCCGCTGCGCAAGGGATCAGTGTTGATCCCTTGAAGAAAATGTTGGTCTAGAACGTAAAGTTCCATTTCGACATTTCATCTGTAGAATGATGAGACCTTGTCGTTAACCTAGTACGGTGCTTGAATTCATAAATCTATAACCGATAGAAGTTCACCCGGACAAATACGATTTTTTTATATGAAACGCTCTGGGAAGCTAGGTAACTCTGGAGGCTAAATGACTAAAGCCGAGATATCAGCTAATAACTAGCAATATTGCAGATTCTTCTTTAGATTTTATCTGTATTTCAAATGAATGAAATATTGAAAAATGTTTTATTAAGCGTGACGATTTAAAATTGATATTCTGCGTTTTTTTTTTTTTGCATCTGAAGAATTTACACTTGTAACTATTTTTCTATCTGCCGTGAAACGTTACATATTAATTATTTGCGAATTGTGATTCAGGAGCTCAGGCAGAGGGTTTAAAGTTTTTCACCAACGCAGGGCTCTAAATGTTAATTCTTCAGTTAATGGTTGAGTAAGCTCATGAAGTGTTCTATGACAATAAAATATCCAGAGAAATTAGATATATCACAGTTAAAATATTTTACCAACAGTTTTAACAAAACATTTCACCAATCATATATATGAAAGTTGGTCGTTATTTTAAGAAGTGGGTAGAAATGAAGATTTGAAATTGACAGCGTTTTCCATTCCATTGAAACTGACCTTGAAAAGTTCTATTTCCTTTCTATCATTCACTAGCAGCATGACCCGGCGTTGCCCGTGATTGATTCAAAAATCGCGCGACTCATACAGCAATCGCTATCACTTGACTTATAATATTTTTGCCATTCCTTGCCTTTTTAAGGAGTGCCCTTTGCCGTGCTGATGTTGCTACATGCCTTACTTCTTGTCTGTCTCAAACTGCGAATTTTTTTAAGCTCTATACTAAACATTAAATCTGTTACGAAAAAAGAACTAAACAAAATGAACACAAAACGATCAGCTTTAATAAAAGGACTCGTAACTGGAAAAACAGAATGAAAAAAGAATGTTAACAACAAATACTTTTTCACATTCAACCCAGTTCTGCGGAATCAGAATCAACGTTGAGTTTAAGCAAGCGAATGAGCCAATTGGAGTAAAGTACCATGCAGATTTAAATTTTTCCCACTTGTGACGAATGCAGCTATTGATTTTTTTGCATGCTAGCATGATAGTTGACATTCGTGTCAGTCAGCTGTTGGCTCTCACGCTGGCCAATAGAATCTTCCTGCCTAATGGTGGCAGCCAGCTATAGGGTCTCACTCTGATCAGTAGAAAATGGCCGCAAACTACATGAAAAGTGCCGTAGAAGCATGAAAAAATAGATTATTTCCACTATTGATGGGAGTTGGGAAATGCAATGTCGGTCTTGACCTTCCCGCTAACTTGGAGCCTATGCATACAAATTTTGGTGCAAATCCGTCGAAAATTGCAGCCGTGCATTCGTTACAAACACACACACACAAACACACACACACAAACACACACACGTCTTGCCTTTTATAGATAGAGATAATTCACAGACGATGTCATTTATGGTAACTGCTATTTGGCCTTAATCGATTTCAACCGTTCGATAGATTGCGTTTAAAAAATATCGCTTTTTTTGCTTAGATCAAAGTGTAATATCTTTTCTTACCAGCTTAATCTGATTTCCTCTTTTCTCTCTCTACATCTGTTTTCCCTTTTTTATATCATTTTCTCTCAGAAAGCAAGTAATGATTCTTCTTCGCTTTACACGCAAATATATATATATATATATATATATATATATATATATATATATATATATATATATGAAAAGAGACATTTGAGCTAGGACACATATTAACGATAAAGCCCTTAGAATATCTGATATTCACGAAACAGGTTGAAGGCAAATGCGTCAAAGATAAACAGCGCATAACATAATTTAACTCCACAAAAGGGCAGAAAGATGTGGAGAGCCATGATCGCTTACGTCCTGAGAGGACACGACATATAAAGAAAACTGATAAGTGACGCATTCATTTTGACTATGAGAGCTACCTCGAAGCTAAACCCGATATCTCATCCAGCCAATTTATATTCAGCTTAGACCACATGAGAGTTACAAACATTGTTTTTAGCACTCGTATCCTTTTTGAAGCCTTTCACACATCCCTAGTCGATATTACCATCAGCTCTCTCTCATCACGTTATCGATAATCTCCTCCACACTCTTAAATAAACTTTCAACAGTAATTTATATCTTTTGAAGACCAGTGTCAGACATCAGAGATGTAGTCAATACTAGTGATAATCTGTCAAAACAAAAAAAGAAAAGAAAAAAAAAAAACAGGTGAAAAATAATTAGACGTGTTATCTCTGTCACTAAGCAAAGAAATTCACCCAATTTTCTACCATCCAATAAAGGTACTACTTTTCCGTGCGTATAAAGGCCGCATAACCGTTTATCGAGATATTCAAAACGGATGGTTACTTTCCGGACATGCTTATTACAAATATAACGTGGCATCTCTGTGGTCGTATTGTCTGCGTTGTCTCGTGTATGTTTTGATAACATCTTATCCATAATGGTGTTTCATCCAGTAAGTCACCTTGATGTAAAGTGCACCTGTCGTCTTCCACACTGATGGGCATCGCGCAGGTGTCCGTCTAGACAAAACAGTTACTGCTGAATGCTAGATTTGTAATTGTCTTTGTTTCAGAAGATAAAATATCACGTTGAGAGGACGTGCTTGGAGAACTTGGCCAACTTCAATTTTGGTTTAATCTCCCGCGTTTTGTAATTAAAATTTCCTTGTTTATATATTTAAATAACATTATCAATCAAAGATGAATTGTGTCTGCATTTGCGTTTTTATATATTTCTTGCGTAGTCTGGCACAAGAATATGAGAAGTAAACAAGTAAATATTCATATTTCGACGCGCTGGTACACTATACATATTTATAAGGTCACTATAGTTATGTGCAATTGAAGACAACTTAGTCCAAACAAATAAATTAGGGCTTGAGTGATATAAACAAGGTTTTGTATCTCCTTTACTACTTTGCAAAATATTTTCTTTCTTTTTTTTTTTAATGATTTCACCCCAAATAAGATTGGAATGCCTCTGGTACGCAGGGGGTTACAGGGAATGAAAGTGAAAGAAAAGACTGAGTATCGGAAGGATGGACGAAAGGACAAAGATGTACAGGTTTCAAGAAGATGGTGATTGATGTAGCAATTAAATTTTTGAAGATTGTCATTATCAGAGAAGAAAGTAAACAGTAGGGTGTTCCACAGTGCAAGAAAAGAAAACACTGGATTAGAAGTTGCGGTTGATTTAATTATTTCAACAGAAATGTGGTTAGACATATATGCCAATCTAATAGAGCTCAAATTAATGTACTCGGGGCACAAGGGAACATGATAAAGAAGTTGTGACCATGGTGAGATTCGAATATATATATATATATATATATATATATATATATATATATATATATATATATATATATATATATATATATGTGTGTGTGTGTGTGTGTGTGTGTGTGTGTGTGTGTGTGTGTGTGAAAAGTGTATATAAATATAAATAAATATATATATATGTATAATTATTTATATATTATATGCGCGGTACTTATTAGAAAGCGCTCAATGAAACCCAGGGGTCACAAACTCACATCTATCCAACCATATATATATATATATATATATATATATATATATATATATATATATATATATTCATGAATTATTCATAAAAAAACAAATACAAGGTTAATGATTTGGTGGCGAGAAATCCATCGTCGCAAACAATTGGATTTCTCGCCAATTAAATCATTAACCTTTGTATTTGTTTTTTGTATGAAATAATCATGAATTAATTAATAAATTTATTGCACCTTTATATATATATATATATATATATATATATATATATATATATATATATATAAATGACAATAGGAAAACTGTAGTTATTACTGACGCGTTTCGTCCAATGTGGACTTTATCAAAGCAAAAAACGAAATGAATTTAATTAAAGAACGTAACTAATAATAACAAAAAACAGAATGTCCTTAGCAACTGGAGGAATGTAGAGAACGCTATTTTTATATTGTTAACGTAAGATATTGTCACGTGTTGGGAAATGGTTGAATCCGCCAACACAGTTATAATGACAATATTCTCCACGCGTGACAATAACTGACGTTATTTTCAGTTAACAATACTCTGTTGAAGAACATTAACACAATAGCAAAATACAAAGAACTTGAAGGACAAATAACAAAAAATGCGGAGCATGAGGATATTAACAATTTTAAATGTAGTTGGAGCCCATGGTTTGATGAGAAATGACTCCATAGGCTCATTAATAGAATCCCTACAAGACCATGCCTTAAATAAATGTAGTCACAAGTACAGCCCACAGCTAACGAATGGCTTTATCTATGTAATATATGTGTGATTTAAAAAAAAAAACACGACACAGTGGAAAAAGTCATGATGGCATATCTGTATCTGTTCGGAAAGCGGAAAGAAATTAGCGTACACCAGAAATCAAAGGAGGAATAATAATAATAATAATAATAATAATGATAATAATAATAATAATAATAATAATATCTCTACTGGAAAATCCGCAACTTTTACGGGAAGTAAATTGCAAGAAACTGGTTTGAACTCCGCCCAGACCAGGTTACAGATATACGAGCCGTAACAATTTTATTTGACATCACAGTATACATAGACAAATCAATGAAAGCTAATCGTTCAGATCACGGGGTCGAAGACGTCAAAAATAGAATGTGCGTTTTTATTGAAATGACAGTCTCTGCAGATAGCAATGTATCTTTGAAGATCTTAAAAAACCTATCGAAATACAAGGATCTTGAAGTAAACATCTCCAAAATGACGTACATGATGGCATCGATAATTCTAGTTGTAGTTGGAGCCCATAGGATTGATTGGAAAATATTCCGATAGAACCATCAACGTTGTCCCTGCTAGCCCAAGACTTAAAAAATTACAAAAATTGTTCGGACAAGTAGTGTTCACATATTACGAAGACCTTTATCTATGTCAAATGTATGTGAACTTTGGTTTGTTTTTATAAAAATGATCAGTGAAATTATCATGAAGCCGTTTCTAATCTAAGATCTCTGGTTGGAACCTGGAAAGAAATGTGTATAAAACAAAGGAAATTATGATAATAAATATTTGGAAATCGAACATTTTATGTAGTCCACAGCGGTAGTCTGAATAAGAACAATTTACCCTCCACCTCAAACATAGACTAAATAAAAAATCCGATTCGAAATTCCAATGTATATCATCTGAAAAAGGCCGGAACGTTCACTCGCCGAAACATCGTAAATATAGTAATAATGATGAGAACATCAGCCCAAATAATGTAAATAGTGTAAAAATGTTGACCAATATTCTATAGATTTCCATTGATTTTCAAACCTTTGAAAAAGGAATATGAGTTTGTTTTTTTTAAACCGTAAATGACACCGACAAGAAACGCAAAGAAAAACATTTGCAAACGATATGTTTCATGTACTGAAACAGGTATCTATGTTTGAACAAATTTATTTTGATGTTTATATTTTCAAGTAACTTTCAATTCTGATGTTGTCTTCATAGAACGAGCAATATTTTTCGTTATTAACATCAACTACAATCCTCAAACTTTATAATTAAGTATGTATCTTCTTTGGCCCACAAGCGCTTTCCCTTAACCGGAAAACTGACGAGAGCAACTGTGGATAACCGCAGAGATCTTCAAATGATTTTTGAAAGGTTAAACTGATATATTCCTTTCAAAATCATTGCATTCAAAATCGGCCTGGATATTGGAATTGCTGCGGACTAACAGTGGATTTCAAGCCTCCAGATTTTAATTGAGCTGCCTCGTTCACTTAAGAAACTGGCAATGAACGCGACATGCGGCCGCAGATCAAGGATCGATAGATTCAGGCCAAGAGGCAGGTACGTTAGTTGGGGACGAAGAGGAAATTAGTCGAAAACTATCCGAAACTGTTGTGTAAGGGGAAAAAAAGGGGTGGGCATGGGTTTATTTCTTGTACAGAATTTGCATCGCTGCTAAAGCTTATGATGGACAGCTTTTTCCCCGGAAAGTTTCGATAGTCATTTCAAATTCCTCAGGACAGGTCACTCATCAAATATTCTCGAGAAATCCCTGGCCGCCGATGGCGGGGATATCTCTCCAATCAGATGCATTACTCATGTCAAAGATCAAGGCCCTCTAACGGACATGCAGAATATAGAATTTCGAATGTATTCTCGTCAAATTCCTTTCGCATTAGATACAAAAAGACCCTGGAATGTCACAGAGTCGCCGTTGGCTTTAGATATTTTATGAAATGAATTAACTGAGAGAATTTTGATAGATGTCCAGTATATACCCTTTAAGCCTAATTGGTATGGATAATGTACGAAATACTGTAAATCTTATGAAGTCTATCTAGTAAATATTCTACGTTTTCTCGTCTTCTAGGAAACTGTGAGATGAAAATATTTTGGAAAATCATTCAAGAGTCTATCGGAAAAGTAAACAGGAACTGCTTTATTTTTACCGTCTATGATGTCTAAGGTTACAGAAATATGCAAGCCAACCCAATTTCAACAGGGAATATTCTAGAATAATTGGAGGATGGTGCATATTCTTAACCCCCCCCCCGCATTTTTATCTTTCGGAAAAGAGGTAAAATTTTGCTTTTGAAATGTTTTAAAAATAATTTAATCAGCAGTCACTTACCATTCGCCTGAAGAGGTACAACCTACTACCAAAACACGAAAGCCATAGTGTAGCGATTTCAAGATGTTGTTGTTCTATCTAAAATAAAATAATAATAATATACAACTGTACTTTGTATTGAATAGTTTCTTAAAATTAAAGGCTACAAACAGGGAAATTTTACTTCATCTGGTCTTTCTCTCATTTCCATATCTCAAAATATATATATATATATATATATATATATATATATATATATCAAGGGTCGTGAAGATATTTCCTGTCGCATAGATTTTTAGCGTTTTTTTTTGTTTTGTTTTTTTTTAAGCATTTCACCCCAAGCAAGGCGGGAAGCCACTAGGACGCAAGGGGTTACAGAAAATTTAGAGCAAGATCAGATAGGAGTGATAGAAGGAAGGATGAGTGTAGTGGATAGATCAAGGCAACTGGAGATGTCGATTGACATTACACTTGAATAGCTGGAGATTATAGCTCACAGGGAAACAGGAAGAGGGAAGGGAGTTCCACAGGCGAGACGTGCGAGACATGAAGCTACTGGAGTAGAAGAGACGGCTACATTTAGGAGTTTCGACAGCGAAGGGGTGAGAGCGAGATGCCAGCATCGTAGGGCGCTTGAACTCATGACGTCTGGGAACCAGCGAATGCACCTCCTCGGAGCAATTTCCATGAAAGTTACTGTAGAACAGACAGAGGGTGGCGACGGTGAGAAAGTGACTGTAGACGAGAGGCCAGGGTAGGGCCAACCACATTGCATATCCGCCTCTGGATCCTATCAATAACCCTGAGGCAAACAGAAGGGGCACCAGACCATGTGTGTTTATATATCTAAATACGTCCGCGTGTTTATGTATTATAATCTGATTGTGTATGTATTGTCTTTTGCAAGATTTCATTCTTCACTGCTCATGATCTTGCTTCAAATGTATCTACGTTGTGATGACGTTCAGAGTAGCATTGGATCTTAACGTTTATTCGAACTTAATTTCAATAAAAACAAAATAAATAGAACATACGTATTATTTTTCCTGGTTTTTTTCTTTAAATAACTTTATAATTTTAAACTTAATGTAGATTAAATTTAAGATTGAAAACTGGTAATCTTTAATTTTTAATTTTATACTATAATTTATTATTTATTAGTTAGAATGAATTCTACTTTATTCTAACCCCAACATTAAAGTATTAAATAACTATTGTAACCTTAAAGTCCGTCATCAATTTTTTTGAATTCTCATATGCTGGTATTTTGAATCTACATTCAATACCATCACTTGATAAGACACCAAAAGTGTTGAAACAAAATGGATATTTTTGTAGTGATTTTATAACATATCTATAACATCTCTATGTCATAATATCTATGTTATAATTTTCAAAAAAATAATTATATATATATATATATATATATATATATATATATATATATATATATATATATATATATATATATATATGTGTGTGTGTGTGTGCGTGTGTGTGTCTGAGAGGGGGTGTGTGTGTGTGTGTGTGTGTATATATTTCGGCAGTAATCCCACTTTTATACAGAAAACTGATACGGTACTTCGTTTAAGCAATACATATTATAGTAAATATTTTTTATTTTGTTTCAACACTTCTGTTGTCTTATCAAGTGATGGAGTTGAATGTAGAATATTTTTACCTATCGGAAGGTGTTTGGTTGATTTCAAACTTTGAAAATTCCTTATTTTACATTCAACATTCACACACACACACATATATATATATATATATATATATATGTGTGTGTGTGTGTGTGTATGCGTGTGTGTGTGTTATAAATACTTCGTTTAAGCAATACAGTTTAGACCAAATATAAGTATTTATTTTGTTTCAACGCTTCTATTGTCTTATCAAGTGATGATGTTGAATGTAGAATATGTAACAGCTTTTTCCCTATTGACAGATGTTTGGTCGATTTGAAACTTTGAAAAATACTTATTCTACATTCAATATATATATATATATATATATATATATATATATATATATATATATATATTGCTGTATACTGGATTTCGAGCATGAACAGTTTATTAAAAGGTGAGAATATCTCTGTGATACATAGAGATTATCAAGCCTAGTCCGCTGCACTAATGAAACTATCGCAGATGGTAGTGGAATAAAATAAAATTCATAAATAATCAGAGTAAACTCTTAGGTAGTTCATTAATGCAAAATAAAAAGAGGGTTTGTCCTGGAAGTGGCCCCTGGGGTAGGCCAGCGTTGGTTGCTAGGACCCTGGAGGAATTGCAGTTAAGAACTATCTCCAGGAAGGATTTGATAATTGTATAATCTTATAACTGTTAGAAAGGAATTTATGATTGAAAAGTTAATTCCAGTAATTGCATTTCTCGAGAACTTCATCTGCAAACGTTTGTGCCAAACGTTGTCAAATGCCTTCAAAATACCTAATGCTATGATCAATTTTACAATAGACATTTTAATTGTGTTCTAACAGGATTTTTATAATACTTACAGCAAACTGTATTACTCGTTCCTAAGGATTAAAGTGTCTTCTGCGTTAATTCTATATCGATCTCTTGCCCAATTTTAAAAAAAAAGGTTATAATCGTTAATTATTATATTGAACATCAAAAAAAGGAGAATCATTTACTCATATTGAATGCAATGTGTTTAGCTTTATTGTACGAGTTCAAGCTTAGCCATAATACTTATAAAACTACTCCAAGAATTTCCGGCAAGATTATTATTGTAGTTAAGCGATAATCCTGAGAGATTATCTTGGTGGATATTGCGCACTCTGTGCTAATACAGTGTAACCCGGATATAAGAGACCCGGATATAAGAGAAACCCGGATATAAGAGAGATTTTATCTGGTCCCAAATTAGAGCCTGTGTTAATGTATATAAATTAGACCAAACCCGGATATAAGAGAAACCCGGATATAAGAGAAACACGGATATAAGAGACTTATTCTCCGGTCCCGAAAACTCTTTTATATCCGGGTTACACTGTAGCTTAACTAGTAGGTTTTCATGCAAAATTGACCTTCGACTGAACGACTCGAAAAGATTCTTCCCGTGAACCACTAGTCTGTGGTACCTCCCACCAAGGTGATGCTGCGACCATCATTAAAATGTTAATCTTTAACCCTCTAGCTCGAGTGGCATCCGGGCCTTGTACTTAGCAACCCTTCCCTCTATATTATTAAGGAGTTTTCACGACTGTGTCATGTTCGAATGTATAAATTCTTAATATTTCTTCAGGCATTCACTATTTAGAGTATCACTAGTGGTTGGGGAAGAAGAGAACATTTGTATGAAGTTAAGTACAACAGGGTAGACTAGAATTCGAACCCTGCATGCTGATTACGCTGTATGAGATGCTCTGCATTACAGAACTAGCGTACCTATATACGTGTTTGTGGATGACGGTCTATGCATGCATTTATGGATGTCTGAAGAAATATTAAGAATTTATACATTCCAACATGACACAGCGAAATTAGGGGATGTAGTTGAAGCGTTACGTGATATCTGTCCTCCTGTATGCAAGTGACTGCCGCACAATCTCCTGAAAGATGATGAAGAGACTTGATGCAAAAGAAACGTGGTTCTAAAGAAAGATGCTGATGAAAGCATAGACCGAATATGTGAGCAATGAAGTTTTAGAGAAAATGGAAACAAAAAGGAAAGTTATACTTAACATCAGGAAAAGACAGTTGAAATTTCTACAGAAGGATGCTGAGGATACCATGGACCGAATATCTGAGCAACGACAAAGTTTTAGAGAAAATGGAAACAAAAAGGAAACTTATACTTAACATCAGGAAGAGACAGTTGAAATTTCTACAGAAGGATGCTGAGGATACCATGGACCGAATATGTGAGCAACGACGAAGTTTTAGATAAAAACATCAGGAAACAAAAAGGAAACTTATACTTAACATCAGGAAAAGACAAAAGAAATTTCTTAACATCACAGAAATTTCTACAGAGGATGCTGAGGATACCATGAACCGAATATGTGAGCAACGACGAAGTTTTTCTAGAAAAAATGGAAACAAAAAATTTTATAGGAAAACTTATAATTAACATCAGAAAGAGAAAGTTGAAATTTCTACAGAAGGATACTGAGGATACCATGGACCGAATATTTGACTTACGATGAGGATTTGTAGAAAATGGAAACAAAAAGAAAACAAAAAGGAAACTTATACTTAACATCAAGAAGAAACAGTTAAAATTTCTGGGGCATCTAACGATGAACGAATGCCTAAAAAATTTGCTTCTCACAATACGGAGGAAAGCAGTACGTAACGATGAACGAATATATTTTATAAATACGGAGGAAAGCAGTACGTAATATATTTTATAAGCTTGTGTAAATTGATGGTAGACCAGGTTTTGGAGTTAATAACAAAAAGCCAAAATTTATTAAGATCAACAAGCTACGAGCTGAAGGGACATGGCACATCAAAGAAGAAGAAAGAATAGGATTGTCTGATCAATTTACGTGGAAATAGCGATAGAGCTGTGGGAAGTTTTAACTTCGCGTCTGGGAGATATGGGGTTGCAGGATAGAATATACCTTGTCCCCCAGTCGGATGGTGAAACTAGAAAGTGAAGACTGGGCAGCTCCTGACCACATATGACTGCAGAACTCCATTTTAAGACCTGATGTGGCTCTTGTAAAGTTAGAAGTTAGCATGTGGTGTCAAGTACTTACTGGAGCGGTACAACTATTTTTCTGCATCTTTAGTGATATAGTGTGTGTAAAATTGATCGCCGACATCTTGATGCGATAAAGGAGATAAAAGAAAAATAAATCTCCTTTATACGGTGGCAAATCAGACTGCTTACTTCTCAATTGATTGTGATAGCTATTAATATTGCGCTGGAGTCAGAGAAGAAGACATTTTGATTCCGTTCCCCAAATTACGTCTCATACATTATGCTATTGTCAACAGCGTCATTGTGTCTGTAAAATACCAACAAAAAAAAAAAAGAAATAAAAAACTTTTTATACTTCAACGAATAAGACTCATCACAATTATTAGCAATTATGGAACCATTAAATAAAAGAAAAACAGCTTCAGCCAGAAAAAAAATGAAGTCGACAAAAGAAATGCAATGTTGGAAATCTCTGATTAAAATTAATATATAACTTCCTCTGCCAAGCAAGATAGAGATTTGCCAGAAATTAAATATCGTTTACTTTGCAAATTTACTTTCTCGAGACGTATAAAAACAATACAGGAAAATCAGTTCGTTTGCCAGTGTTTCTGATTTGGTCTCCTGTATTATGTTATAACCGTATTGGTTATTCGGTTCGTCAGTTGGTTAGCAGGTGCGTTACGCATTGCCAATGCCTCATAAATAAACGACTTCTCTTTTTAGTTGAGAGTAAAAGACAGAAAACAACAAAATATATAAGAGGTGCTGTTTATTTTCAGTAAGAAAAAATAAAAAATAACAAAGAATGAGAGAAAATATTTACAAAATAGAGGGGTGCGATAATGCTCACAAGTTTTTAACGTCTGCTTTACTGAAAACTTCGTCGATTTAGAATCTTTCCATTTGTACACTATTATTTATTTAAATAACTATCTGCATTCGTACCTGTGATTATTATTAAACTACATTGTTTGTTTATTTGTTTAGTGGCATACCAACCCATTATGGGCCATTTAATACAGAAATTTAATTTTCTTTCGAGCATTAGTAAATTCATTTCCGAAAATTTATTTCTCGTAATATATTTTTACAAACATGTATTGCTGAATATTTACGATGAAAATGTATTGCTGAATATTTACGATGAAAATGTATTGCTGTTATTTTCAATATAAAAATGCATTTTAATACCATTACAGTGTTGTGATTCCTTTTTGGGGCTTAACAATTTGCCCATACTTGGGATACTACAGATTCTACCACCTCATGTCAGGATGAACCAGGCAACGACAACATTTAAGAAGTAGATCCACGTTCTCCATCTTGGGTATAACGATAAACTACATCCACGCCCTGGGTAAGACGATAAAATACGCCCAGCAGCAAGGTCTCTGATCAGGAGGTTTTGAGGAGCATGGAACCACCTCTTAATTGCTGGTGTTCCCAGGACCACCCTGACCCGGGTTGGTAGCACGTGTTAGAGTCCAGCTATGGGCAAAAAGTTTACCCCGAAATTGGGGTAAAAAAAAAAACTATGAAAGTGTAAAAATAGGCTTTAATACCAGAAATACTTTGTAAAAAAATATTACCAACAATAAATTTTTGAAGAAGAAAAAACTATTACCAGCAATACATTTTCAAAAAAAAAATTACCAACACTATGTTTTTGAAAAAAAAAGTACTAGCAATACGTTTTTGAAAAAAAGATATACACAGAAATACGTTATTGAAAAAAAAATATTACCAGGTATACATTTTTGAGGAAAAAAATATTACCAGAAAATTTTTTTTGGAAAAAAATGTTATTAGCAATACATTTTTGAAGGAAAAATATTAACAGAAATAGATTTTTGACAAAACAAAATATTACCAGCAATAAAAAATCTTGTCAGCATTAAATACCCCTGTGACGTTGATATGCCGTAAACCAAACAAATCCAATCCACGTTCTTCAGCCGCCACGGGACTTATTAAACTATTTATAAACTTTGTTTAGCATAAACATTAAACTATGCAATAGGGGAATTTCTACGGGGTATTTTTTGTCGTAGTGCACACGAGGAATTTATTCAAACAGTAACTTAAGAATTACGATTCAACAGAAAAGTATAATAGCAAAAACATGAAATAGTTATTTATAGTACTAGTTTGCAATATTTAAACTGTTGTCTTAGTTTTTGTTTTTATTATCCAAACATTTCACTAGTTGTGCCTTTCGACTTTCTTCACGTGTCTAGTTTAGTTTTGATTTCAGGTCAAAATTTCGACCAAATATATCACGCTGATTTTACAGGGATTTTCCTGTGAAGCATACAGAACAGCTGTCAAAGAGAAACGCATATCGATTACAGTATAAACATTTTAATTTGCAATCGTGTTTCGTTTAATTTCTTTATTTTATATTCATGTAACTTTTTTCCTGTTTCCTAGATTTAATGTTTCATATAATCATACATCAAATCTTTTTGTCGACTCCTGGGGTAAGGAGAATTTTACTTTATTTACATTATTGATGTTCGGACTAATGCCCTCTCATTTGCTGTCATTATAGCAATGCTTCGGCCATTATCATCTCCGCTAGATTCCGGTGTCTGTCAGTTTGGTTTCCCGGCCTGTAATGCAAAGATTTTGAGGAACGTGGAACCACCTCTTAATTACTCTTGTTCTCGGATTCACCATGACTCGGGTGGTAGCACTTGTTAGAAGCTAATCTATAGACTCGTTTTGAATAAATACCAGCAGTATACAAACAAAATTGTCAGCAATACATTTTCATCGTAAACAAAAATATAATTTCCAGCAATACATTTTCTGTCAAAGAAATTAATAATCCTCTCACAAAAAAAATTAAATTTAGACATTAAATGACCCATAGGTTATTGATATTCCGCTGAACCAACAGATAACCCTGTTTCTAAATGACCTCTTCTCTTAATTACGGGTTTACGGTTTAAATGTCGCGGGACATTTCATCTAGTTCTTTTTTTTTTTTTTTAGTTTGATCTTAGATTGAACTTATAATTACTAATTAACAAAATTCACGAAGTAAAGTTTTAAACTACGAAACGTATTTGCCGACAAACATATAAAATAAAATGAAGTGAAAAAAACGCCGAATCTTTCAGATAATAACAATAAAGATACGGATATTAGTATGAATGCAAACAATAGCAAATCCTCTTACCCAAAATTCAGAAAGTAATAACGAGGTTTTTGTAGAATGATATTCCAGTGATTTTCTACAGAGAGAGGTTTTACTATTTAACCTAGAGTTGGGGGAAAAGACAGAAGGCAAAAATACCTTTAGAATTATGAAACATAATGTAATTAATCAATAAGATACCTGTCCAATAACAACTATACATATAAATTGGTAATAAAAGCGTTCTTAAAGTCTTCGACACATAGGCAAAAATTCGGAAGTTTTTAAGAAATTAAATTTTTAACAAAATTTTATGTAATTGGAATATTAACAAATAACATCTTAAATATGATTTCGATCATTCGTGATGCAAAGACTGATGCGCTTTGCAAGATTCACGTGAACTCGATGAAATAACTATACATTGTTGTTAATTCTAGCATATTCACTCACTATGTATTAAATCAAGTGTGTTGCATCTGTGATTTTCGTTGAGTACACCTTCTTCATTTACATACACCAGCAAAAGCATTCAGTCATTTCTTCTTTCGACAAAACCATGTTTAATCTGTGGAGGTAGCAACAATAGTTAGACTTCTAATGTGTCCACACTTTAGGACCAAACTGTAGATTAAATGGCCTAAGTACTTATGAGAGTCGGTCAAAAATGAAAACAAGAATAGCAGGATTCCAAGTCTACACTACAAAAGCTTCTTCAAACTTATCAAACGCGATACGAGAGTCGGTCACAATTTAATGTCTGTTCATATTTAATTATAACAGATTCGATAGCCGAAGAACGCGAATCATTACAAAATCAATAAAAAAGAATTGTAGGTACCTATGTCCCCATTCACGTAAATAGAGTAGTAAATACAGTATTTTGGTCTGCAGTTGGAGATTCGTCTCCAGCTGTGTTGGTCAAACTCTCAGACTCCGTTAAGAGAGGATATACCGACAAGGCTATGTCGAAGGGCTGGGTATCGTCTCGGGAAACAGCTACTCGACACTGTTTTATACGGGGTCTCCTGGGAATTTTTGCTCGAGCCTATGGACTCGGATACCCTACATTAAATTCGGCATTCTGCCACATCTGACCGGGTGGAGCGGCTGGCAGAGATCATGCAGTTGGAGATTCATATCCAGCTATACTGGTCAAACTCTCTTCACCCGGGCAGAGAGCATCCCCAGGTGTGGCTATATCGAAAGACTGAGTCTCGTCTCGGGAACCAGCTACCCGACCCTGTTTTATACAGGGTCTACGGGGGATTTTTGGCGGGCCTACGGGCTCGGATACCCCACATTAAATTCGGCGTTGTGACACATATGACCGCGTGAGACGGTTGGTACATGTCCTGCGGTTGGAATTCATTGTAGAATTCACTTAACTCCTTGCAGTTGATTACTGCTTCTACGGGCTGCTGGCGAATCTTATATGTGTTGTTCGTGTCCTAAGTATTATCGTTCAACACCAATCTCCGTTTGATTGTTCTATTCAGTAACTTTCCCTAGATTATAAGGAAAATCTTCAAAATCCAAATATAATGCACAACATTGTCTCGTCAATGCTGGTTTTCTTTAATTGTAATTAATGTAAGAGCAGTAGGCTATAAAGCATATTTAAAATCTAATCGTCATAATATTATCATCTCTATAATGCTAGGATATAATATAATGTCTGCTCTTATTTAATTCTCAAGCGTGCTACGGAGGCCGGTCTTAAATTAATGCCTCTTTTTCTAATTACAACAGATGAATTATTAGGTTGAAAAATATGCACGAAATGCTCACGTTTCCAAATATATTCCTCAACATATTCTCTTTCCTATAAAACTGTTGTATTCCATATTTGAATGAGGTTACGAAGTTTAAATATCTTGGAAGCGTTTTGACAGAGGACGGTAAATATTGCTAAGGACATATTTCAAAAGCTGAGAAGATTATTGCGAGACAGCAGGATTTCTTTGGTAACAAAGAAAAGAATACTGAGCTGTTACGGGACATCTGTTCTTTACGGCAGCGAATGTTGGACGATTTTCTCAAAGATGAAAAGAGACTCGAGGCGACGGAGATGTGGTTCTACAGAAGGATGCTAAGGATTTAATGGACTGATTATGAAAAGAAAAGATTGGATGTAAGCTTTCAATAATGACGGTGGATATATCTGACAAACCATTTAACGACTGAGAAAAGAATATCTTGCTAGGATGGTTGATCGTAATATAATTCCTCTTTAATTATAACAGATGTACCATCATAAGAAAGCAAAGCATGATAAAATGAATACAAAAGTCTCAGGATTCCATAATTAATCCTAAAAATTGTCTCGTTCATCTCATTTGGTGCATGAACGACGGTTATCAAGTAATGACGGTTTTATTTAATTACAACGGACATAATAGTAGAAATCCATAAGGCAATTCAAAATGAAGACAAATGCTATAAAATTCCAATTCTAGTTTTCATAATAATATATTTTCTATACCGTGCTCCGGAGGCCGGTCTAAAAATAATGCCACTTTTTTTTTAATTAAATTAGATGAATTATTAGATGGTTACAGAATATGCATAAAATGCTCACGTTTCCGTATATATTCCTCGAAATATTCTCTTTGTTATAAAACTTTCGAATACCATCTTTGAACGAGGTTAAGAAGTTTAAATATCTGGGAAGCGTCTTGACAGAGGACGGTATGTGTGACCAAAGACATATTCGAATAGTGAGCTGTTCTATGGCATCTGTCCTATACGGCAGCGAATGCTGGACTATTTCCTCAAAGATGAAGAAGAGACTCGAGACGACAGAGATGTAGTTCTACAGAAGAATGCAAAGGATATCATGGACCGAGCAGGTGAGCAACGAAGAGGTCTTGGAGAGGATTCAAACAAGGAGAAGGCTTATACTTAACAACAGAAAGAGGTAGCTGAAGTTTCTGGGACAATTAATGAGGAAGAAGGGTCTGGAGAATCTGATACTCACGGGTCAAATAGAGAAAAAAAGACACAAGAGAAAGCAGCGCGTGACGTATCTGATGAACTTGAGCAGATGGATGACAGAACGTGATCTTGGGGATGAGGCATAGGGAAGGAGCTTGATGAGAGCTGCAAGGGATAGAAGGAGGTGGAGAGCCATGATCACTGACGTCCTGAAAGGATATGGCACATAAAAAGAAAAAAAGAATGATGTTCGTCATACCCAGCATAAAGGAACATTTTTAGTCTGCTTTCATCGGCCTGTATTGCCTGTTCCCATCATTGCTGCAGAGGATGTCTTTTGAATCATTAATCCTTCATTTGCCGCCCTAGAATGAATGTACCAACCACGCATTTCTTTTTAAGTGACGCATCAACATTTTACGGACTTATATATCTGATTTACTGTTATCAAAACATGAAACATTAGCTATAACAATTAGTTCTGTAACTTATTCAATGCATATGACTCACGGTCTTCAAAATTTGAATTAATGATTCTACGTGACTCAGTTCAAAATGTATATTTGAGCCACTGTGGCCGTTTGAGCGAATGAAACTATGATCAAGATCTGAATCAAAATATTAGATTGACCAGAACGTCCTGACTTCCTTAGGAATCGGCGTGAGAACAACAAAACTTCCTAGAGCAATACCAACATTCATACTTCAAAATAAAGCCTAGTCTT
>CAHIKZ030000143.1:1262500-1295000 GCA_903632075.3 Acanthosepion pharaonis | reverse complement strand
CGTAATCCTCATTGGGATTGATTCGCGCAAGAGAGAAATCGAGGGTATATCATCTGGCCATGTACATGAGGAGTTTGTGTGAATGGCTGCGGATGAAGAAAATAAACTGTTAATAGTCATACAAGAGACTCATGATCGCCTATATCCTGAGAAAAAAAAATGCATTAATCTATAAGAATATTGGAAACCTGCGTGCTTAGGTGTAATTGTTGTCACTTGATCTCCATCACGAACAACAAAATATAAACTCGTGTGAATGGTCAGCCAGTGGTTTTTTAGTTCTTCATCTGTTTCGCTTTCAAATTTATTAAAGTCTTTTTTTTTCTAATTTCATTTTGTAATCATCGTCTTTGCCTTAACGAATATATCAACGTTTATTGATTAACTGTTTTAGCAAAAGAGAAAAAAAAAAGTAAAAAAAGAAATTAAAATAACAAAACAAAAGAAATAGTTATCGCCGAAAATAAAAAGAAAAAAAAAGAAAAAAATCTCGTCTGTTCCCGCGGGTTGTGTCAGAGGTCGGTTTTATTTATTCTATTTTGTTTTCTTCGAGCGGAATTCGATTAGTACTGATGACGTAATTGATTTTTTTCCAATCAGGCCGCGACCTCTTTAGTTTTTAGATGAATGCCGTTCTGACTGACACCAACAAGAGTTTAATGTCTTCCTATCAAGATCAGTTAATCTTACGCGAAATTTGAAAAATAAAATAAAATACAAACTTGTCTGCTGACTTCTTTCATTCAATAGCAGTTTTGTTCATTTTTTTTTTCTTAATTTTTGCATTTGAGATGTCGTCTGATATTTTCTTTCTGTTCTTATTTATTGATTTTTTAAAATTATTTTTCTATCAAATTTTGGGATATTTTTTCAAATCTGTTTTTCATTATAAATTCTCCAATTATTTCCTTTATTTCTATCTGATTACTTCTTTTATTCTCTGTTCTTCTGTTTAGCCTACATTTTCTGCATTTGTTCTCAAGACAATCAATATAGTTTTTTGCTATTAACATGGCGTGTATTTTGCTCGGCTTTTCATTTCTTTTCAAACGCAACGTTTATACATGCACTTTTCTTAGCCTTCTGTTTTTAGTTCTATGTACCGTGTCCCTTCAGGACGTGGACGATCAAGGCCTTCCACAACTTCCTGTCTTCATTTGCTCTTACTAAGGGTTGTATTTTTGCTCTGCATCTCTATACTCTAGCTTGTTAGCCAGTTTATTCGTTGCATTTTTCTATCACTTTTGTCCTGTGACTGTCAAATATTCCGTGTCTCTGTCCTCTTTAGAAATTACTACTTTCATTTTCAGATTATATGTACAAATATCGTTATTGTTTCAGTTTACCTTAACGTTTTCATTCTTTCTTACATGTTCATCATGGTATTCGTATGTAGCAACACATTTCTGTTGCCTGGTGTCACTTTTTCCTCTCTGCGGGGATCGTGCAGCATTCATTGCCATATACGATGACCGATCTCTATCTATAGAAGGCAGTGTGTGTGGGGGGGGTAACGAATACACGGCCGCAATTTTCGACGGATATGCACCAAAATTTACATGCACATGCTCCAAGTTAGCGGGAAGGCCAAGACCGACTTTGTATTTTCCAACTCCCATCGATAGTGGAAATAATCGATTTTTTCATGCTTCTACGGCAGTTTTCATTTAGTTTGCGGCCATTTCCTACTGGCCACAGTGAGAGCCTATAGCTAGCTGCCACGAATAGGCAGGAAGATTCTATTGGCCAGCGTAAGAGTCAACAGCCGACTGACACGAATGTTAACTTACATGCTAGCATGCAGAAAAAATCAATAGCTGCATTCGTCACAAGTGGGAAAAATTGAAATCTGCATGGCACTTTACTCCAATTGGCTCATTCGCTTGCTTAAACTCAATGTTGATTCTGATTCCGCAGAACTGGGTTGGGTTTGAAAAAGTATTTGTTGTTAACATTCTTTTCAATCGGTTTTTCCAGTTACGAGTCCTTTTTTTAAAGCTGATCGTTTTGTGTTCATTTTGTTTAGATCTTTTTTCGTAACAGATTTAATGTTTAGCATTGAGCTTAGAAAAAATTCACAGTGTGAGATAGGCAAGAAGTCAGGCATGTAGCAACATCAGCACGGTAAAGGGCACTCCTTTAAAGGCAAGGAAGGGCAAAAAATATTTTAAGTCAAGTGATAGCGTTTGCTGTATCAGTCGTACGATTTTTGAATCAAGCACGGACAACGCCGGGCCATGCTGCTAGTATTACATAAGAGTTCAATAGTCTTTTCTTTGTTTCTAATTATTTTTTTTTATTTCTAAATACTTTGCTAACGCTTTGGAAGGCATATTATTTTTTTCAATGCATACTTCGGATTTCGGTGTCATATTTTCCCTTGCTCTGTTTGAAAACTTTCCAGATAATTAAATGTCCATACTTGCTTGATTTCCAAATCGTAGTTTGCATCTTGGGCAGTTCTTCTCGCTGACAATCACATTTTTTATTTTTTTTTACAATCCATGTTTTATCATTTCTTCTCAGCTTTTATATTGAAAACTGAACGGTAGGGGGTTAGGTCTTAGAAAAGTATCGCTTTAATTTGTCATGAATTGAGTGTGATATACTCAGTAGATGTTTTCGGGCAGAGGTTGGTATATTCAAAACTGAGATACGAAGACGAACTGGGATGACCAAAGATGCATTCCAAAAGCTAAACAAAGTATTAAGAAATAGAAAAATAGAGTACCGAAAATGTTAAGTAATATTTCTCTTCCTGTATGGCAGTGAATGCTGGACAATCTCTTCAACGATGAAGAAGAGATTGAAGAAACAGAACTGTTGTCCTACAGAAAGATACCGAGGATACCATCGACCGAACAAGGTTTTGGAGAAAATGGAAGCAAAAAGGAAAATTAATCTTAACATAATAAAACGGGAGTTCAAATTTCTGGGACACGTAATGAGAAAAGAGGGCTTGAGAAATCTGATACTCACAGGGCAGATTTAAGAAGAGAAGGACAGCGGAAAGCAGCGTTTAATTTACTTGATAAGCTTTAGTTCATGGATGGTTTCGGAGAGCCACAAGTGACAAGAAGATGTGGAGAGCCATGATCGCGTACGTCCTAAAGAGATTCGGAACATAAAGAAGATATCATAAAATTTTGTGGTTTTCTCGGTTCCCAAAAAGATGATAAATGCAGCGAATAACCGTAAAAAAAGAAAAGACAAAAAAAAATTATTTTTGGCTGGATCTTCTGAAATTGAGGAAGCTGATACCATCCTAGGAACTGAAAGATTAATCCCAGATTGGATGGAGTTTTGTTGTCTGCAAGTTTATATAATGTGTTCAAGTTGATTGAATTGTGTTGGACAGAGCTACAGATAGACGAGGGCAACATAATTCCATTGTTTTATCGTCTGTTACTGTTGCATCGTGTTATGGCACTTTTTTTTCTTTTATTTCACTGTAAATGCTGAAACTACGGCACAAGACTAAAATGTCAGTTTACTGACAATTTATTCTTAACTGTCGTAAATTTTTAGTATTTTCATATCGGCCATTACAATAATTTCCCAAGAACTGAATCCATCCTCATATATTTCACGACTTGTCAACATCTCCATTTATTACGATATCATATTTATCTACCACTCGTATGTAATTTGATATATTTTGAGCATCATTAACTAATTTTCATCCCTGTTAAATATAAATCTATCTTACCTATCAAACGTTACGTTTAAGTCACCTCATGACGTTTTTAATATTTTCTTCTCCCAGGTTTAACCGTAACGAGATATTGTTGTAAATAGAACCTCGAAACTTAAAAGTTTCATTTTTTTGCGTAATTTAGACAACGATTTATTCATCACACTCTCTATTCCAAAGAAAATACAAGAAATATCACTTTTTCATAATTTTAGAGAAACTATGGAACTTTTTGTTTTGTGAAAAAAAAAACTGCTCTCGGTGATCCTTTGTTAGTACGATAAATGAGTAACAGTCATTCAGCAAATATAACAATTATGTCAAACTAGAATGACACGTTAAAATGATGATTCTTTATTCTTAACCCTTAAGTTAATCACTGGATAAGGACATGACAAGAAGTGCTTAGAAATAAAAAAAAAGATTTGCAATTCACAACTGTTTTTCCATTTCACAGAAAGAGCCATGAAATATTTCTATCTCCCATTCTTTCTTTCATTGTTTCATTTTCTCACATGAATCAAGTCGTGTCTTTTCTCTTCTTTCAACGCGATCAAACCAGAAAAGTTTATTATTTATGAGGTATTGGCAGGGGAAGTTAAGCACTTTTATCTTCATTTCTTTCGTCCTTCCTTTCGAGACAAATTCCTGCCTTACAAGCATTTCTGCTAATAATAAATTTAAGATAATTCAGCAGAGTATGTTATTTTATTTAATTTATGGTAATTGAAATTTTTGGCGATTGCTTTGCTCAGTTTTCACAGTTCGCTGTTCTGGGTCTGAAAAATGGCGTTTTATGGCGGTCGCTATAACCTTTCGGTCTTTTGGACGGGAACCAAATGTAGTAGGTTCTAATCCGTTTAATCTGATTATCTCTCTCTCCACTTTTCTCGTCACTTCTTTCCTTCTTCTTTCTTTAATTTTGTCATTGTAATTAATGAATTTCTCCACTCTTTCCAAGAGATCAAAACGCGGAATGTAGTGTTAGCAGGGCATGACGGCGTCATGACTAACGGAAGAAGCAAATCACGTTTATAATAGGATTGTTATTATTATTTACTTTGATTTCTGTTGTATAACCATTTTCTTCCTAGTCCTAATCAAATACCTAAATTATAAAATGGCTTCGTGTCATATTCTACTTATCATTATTGCACCCCCCCCAAAAAAAAAACAAAACAAAGAACTCTAATATCACGCACATTTTATAGAGATGAATGCCTTCATAATCAATGATCTGGACTTTTGAGTGATTATTTTTTGTATTTCCTTAAGGCATGGGATCACAGGAATTTCTTCAATGAGTCTAACTGGACACTTTCCAAGCAATCCGAGGGTTCCATCTATAAATGGAATTATTGATGTCTTACTATGCGCCATTTCTAAAATTTCCATATCAAGATCCTTATTTTTTGATAGGTCTTTAAAGCATTTCAAAGAGATATTACAATCTGCAGGTACTGCCAGTCCAGTAAGAAAGTGCATTTTTTGTGTGTGTTCTTTGATCGAGATATCCAGGCGACTAGCTTTGACTGTTCTGTCTGTGGGTATTGTAAAATCACATAAAATTGTTACAGTCCCATCTCTATAACCGGATTTCCGCGATATTCGCACCAGTTTTCTAGAGTTTACTTCCCGCAATAACTACATATTTACCAGTGAAGATTTTCGCCCATACTATGAGACAGAGTTTTCTAAACTTATCCAAGATGGTCAGTTGTTTCTGAAGATTTTTCAAGGAATCTGCATTTCGGGATAATAAGCATTGGTCATCTGCAACAGAAATAAAACCCTTCGGTTTCAGCGTTTAGACCATCACAAGGTAAGCGTCGATTATTAATATTATTATCATATTTCCTTTGATTTCTGGTGTGTACTCATTTCCTTTCGGGTACCGACCAGAGACTTTTGTTCAGAAATCGTATCAATGATATTTTCCACTGAGCAGTATTGAAAGAAATCACATATATTTTACATAGATAATGCCTTTCGTAATGTGTGGGCTGCACTTGTGGGAATAAGTCATTGTATTTCGTTAAGGCATAGAACACCAGGAATCCTTTCAATGAAAATACTGGATTCCTTGATTCCTTTATAATCAATCTTAGTGTTCCAACTGGAATTGGAATTGTTGATTTCCTCATGTGCCACATTTTTTTATATCTTCATTTGAGGATCATTGTATTTTGGTAGTTTTTTGAAGATCTCCAAAAAGGCATTACAGTCTGCAAGGACTGCTATGTCAATATGACTGCTGTGAAAAAAATGTTATGACTTTATTGATATTTTCGGGTGATCATTTCGTTCGCTTTCTTCTTCTTAATTTATTTAGCATTGAGTCACTTGGACCAAGGTTTAAAATAATCCAGGTTTGGTGACCATGTGTCTCTTCGTTTTTGGAAGAATTTTTTCCAGAGACAGATTTTTCACCACCTGAATGGTCCCTCTCTGAGGTACAGAGACCTTGGTGACCCGTGTGACGGCCGATTCGATTGAACATATGTTCGTAATCATTTGTTATTTTTTTGCGTTTTATCCTTGACCGCCAATGTGAAATCAAATCTAAATGAAATGATATCCAAATGAAAATATGTAGACAAAATTGTCTAAATTATTCAATGAAACATGTTTCATATATATATATATATATATATATATATATATATATATATATATATATATATATATATATATGTGTGTGTGTGTGTGTGTGTGTGAAAAGTGTGTGTATATAATATATATATATATATATATATATATATATATATATATATATATATATATATATATTACTTATATATTATATGCGGTACTTATTAGAAAGCGATCAATATCAGAGATAGAGCTAACATATTTATTGGATTGATGTGAGTTTGTGAACCTGGCTTTCACGTTTTTCTAACGAAGGCAAAAGCTTGAAACCCAGGTCACAAAGTCACATCAATCCAAACAAGTATATATATATATATATATATATATATATATATATATATATTATTATTATTATTATTATTATTATTATTATTATTTCTTCGTTTGATTTCTGATGTATAATCATTTACTTGCGAGTCCTAGTGTCAGGACTTTTCTTATTATTATTTGTGTAAAAAACTAAATGTGTAAAGAAACTGACTCAAAAACAACATATTTCATATAAATAAATCCCTTCTGAAGTTTGGCCTTTACTTGTGGTAATCATATTGTATTTCTTTCAGGCATGGGCATCTATGTATTCCTTCAGAGCCGTTTACAATCGAAACCTGAACACTAACCACAACTGAAATTAGTGATGTCTTTATCTGCTACATTTTAAATTTTCCCTTAATGATTCTTGTATTTTGATAGTTTCGTGAAGATCTTCAAAAATACCTTACAATCTGCTAGGACTGTCAAGAAGAAAGTACATTATGTTTCTATGAGCTTTCATCACGATGTCTGGACGATTAGATTTGTTTGTTCAGTCTGGGTGTATTTTAAATTCACATAACATTTTTACATGTCCTATGGATCTAACTGAGTTCATAGCAGTTTCTTCCAGTTTCTTTCAGCATTAAAGATGCAGATTTTCCAGTGCGCATATTGACATACTCTGTTTCGGGAGATACTAATACCTTGCAACCTGATACAAATCTTCTTCTTCTTCTAACTATTATTATTAATATCATTAAAAATGTATAAAAGAAAATACGCAACACACACACATCACACACACACACATATATATATATATATATATATATATATATATATATATATATATATATATATATATATATATATATCACTGTAGCCTTATTTGAGTCCAGCAGCAATATACAAATAAAAGATGTAAAAAATAATAAGCGTATGGAATAATCCTATAATAATTTTACGTCCCTCCATTCGTTAGTTCATACAATCGTTACGCCCTGCAAGTAACTCCTAAATAATGGACTATTCCATTTCGTTCGCGTGAGAAGATAAAATAAATATCAAATACGCCAGTTGGTTTCAGTGTATAAATGAAAGAAAGAAGGGTAGACAATTATTTAACATCTGTTTCAGTGGCATGGAAAGACAGTTGCCAATTTCAAAGCTTTTCATTTGTACATACTTAAAATAACGACCAGCATTGATATTTATTATTTTTATTGCAATATTTTGTTAAAGTTGTTTAGCTCAAATACTTGCCAGTATTGTAGGGTAATTTCAGATGTATTTTATTATCGTAGTACTTGCTGTGTGCTTATTTTTCATTTTATTTCAATATATATATAATTATAAGAATATATATATATATATATATATATATATATATATATATATATATATATATATATATATATATATATATAAAATATTCAAAAATATTCAAAAACGGGTTAGATCATTCAGACATGATAATTCACTCATGTGTTAGATATTTTTCCAGTATTTTTGAATATATCCCCACTTCGCATCAGCGCACGTATTCCAACGATACATAATCATTGCAATTCCATCACAGAAAACCCTCCACAGCACATATTATTTCAAAATCGTTTCCAAAATGGCTACCACGTAAGTGAGAATAGATGAAGTAAAATACGTCTCTCTCTGTTGGGTAAGGGGATAGGCTTGCAATTTAAAATCACACTAGGCTGATTTGACTACTGCAACCTGAGAAGTGTGAATGGGCGCATTATCCTGGCAGAAGATTGCATCTATACTTTATTCCCTCTTGGTTTTGACTTGTTTGCTTCCCACAGTCTTCTTAATTCTGATGCACAGATCTGTCCATTAGTAGTTTTGCCTATACCAGTAGTCTATTATTATTACGCCTTCAAATTCACACCAAATAGAAACCATCATCTTCCCAACAGACGCCGTCTTCTTGAAAATATTCGGGGGCAGAGTGTTACGGTTTTGGGGGTATATTCTATATATGACTAGGGTATTTATTCGTAAGTATATACAAATTGTGGCACAAGGCCGAAAAGGGGAGGGGTTTAGGCTGGTCTTCACTAACTATCTTATACCTAGCTAATCAGATTCACGACCCATTCATACATTACAATTTTACTCATTCACCACAAGAACTTGTCCATCACCAATCAATCCTTCATGCACCATAATACCAGATTCTCACAAGTATTCTATATATGACTAGTGAGCGAGTCAAAATGACATTTCCCTATATAGTCTACCAATAGAAGATTAACCAATCAGGAGCCGCAGAACGCTGTATCCGTCGTGTATAAAGGCGGCCATCATTGTTTTCCCTACCGAAATGACCAGAGCCAACTTGTCAGGCGAACACGACAGAAGGAAGAACTACACTCTGCTGTGATATTCACTGCCAACCTGAACTACGATTTCCTACTGTCTCCGAAATATTCACTGCCAACCTCTGGATTCTATACTCGAGGACGACCGTCATGAAAATGTCTAACACAGAGAACCTGTGTTTCAAATGTGTGCTTTGAATCTTTGAATCTGGTTCTTTAGTTACAAACCTGTAGTGAAAATTCTGAGGTTCAGACTTGAAGCGAGTCATAAGTGTCCTGGAATTGCTAACCCTTTTTCAGCTTCTTCTCGACTGTCAGCATTCTTGAGACCCATCTTGCCTGCTCATCCCGAACATCTCAGTTGAAAAGAACCAGTACTAATGCCTGTAGATTTAGCTATCTGCTGGATAGTAACACAGATTCCAACCAAAATCATGTGGTAAAGGACATCAACTTATTAACCTGTAGTTACGCTTTTCGGACGACCTAATCGAAGCCCATTTTTGTGCTCTCCCTTCCCAGCTTGAATTCCGCTGCTTGCTTCTTCACATTTGCATAGGAAAAAGGAACAATTGTCTGTACACATGTCCTCATGGATTTCGTTGGGTGACATACCATTCTTTACAGATAATTTATGACTGAGCGGCACTCAGTTTTCACTATTCTACATTTGCCGGACACGTCTCACATTTTCATGTCCTCACCTGCATAGAAATTAAGACTGAAATCTAAAGTGTGTTGACACAACAATAATGTTCATTTAGAGTTTTCTTTCTGGTTGAGGCTTAGAACATTTTGAACGACCCTCGTATAACAAACAATATAAAATAAGCGTCATGCATATAAATGATAAATTATTATTCTTTTATTTCCTTTGATTTTTGGTGCTTACACATTTCTTTCCGGGGCCTGCCCAGAAACCTAAGGTTAGAAATAGCATCATGATATTTTCCACTAACCAATTAAAAACACACACACACACACACACACACACACACACACACACACACACACACACACACACACATATATATATATATATATATATATACATTTACATAGATAAAGTACTCCCTCTGCTGTGGCCTGTACTTGTGAGGACAATTTTTGTATTACTTTAAGGCATGGGCTGCTAGAAATGCCTTCACTGAGTCCACTGGATTCTTTGCCAATGAATCCGAGGGCTCCATATACAACAGGGACTGTTAATGTTCCCATGTGTCACGTCTTTGAGATTTCGATTCCAAGGTCCTTGGATCTTCAAATATACATCGGAGTCTACAGGGACTGTACTATCAATAATGAGACACTTTATCAAATAATAAGGGCAGTTAGCTTTCCTTGTTCTGTCTATTATTATTATTATTATTATTATTATTATTATTATTTTGTTGTTGTTGCAGTTGTTGATGATGATGATGATGATGATGGTTTTGCTGCAGCTGTTGTTGATAATGATGAATTGGTAACATCAGTTAACTTGCTATGGCCCAAAAGTGAAATAAAACTAAAACAAAAAATATCCAGAGCATAACGATAAACTTCATCCAATAGCAAGTTCTCTGATCTAATCCCAGGTCCAGCCTAATCCGAATTGGTAACATCAGTTAGACTCCCTGCTATGGCCCAAAAAGTGAACACAAAAACTGGGGCCAAAACACTATAAAAGTATAAAAATAATTATCCAGAGCATAACGATAAACTTCATCCAATAGCAAGTTCTCTGATCTAATCCCAGGTCCAGCCTAATCCGAATTGGTAACATCAGTTAGACTCCCTGCTATGGCCCAAAAGTGAACACAAAAAACTGGGGCCAAAACACTATAAAAGTATAAAAATAATTATCCAGAGCATAACGATAAACTTCATCCAATAGCAAGTTCTCTGATCTAATCCCAGGTCCAGCCTAATCCGAATTGGTAACATCAGTTAGACTCCCTGCTGTGGCCCAAAAGTGAACACAAAAAACTGGGGCCAAAACACTATAAAAGTATAAAATAATTATCCAAAGCATAACGATAAACTTCATCCAAAAAAGTTCTCTGGGTCCAAATCCGAATTGGTAACTATTAGAAACACAAAACTGGGGCCAAAACACTATAAAGTATAAGTATAAAAAATAATTATCCAGAGCATAACGATAAACTTCATCCAATAGCAAGTTCTCTGATCTAATCCCAGGTCCAGCCTAATCCGAATTGGTAACATCAGTTAGACTCCCTGCTTTGGCCCAAAAATGAACACAAAAACTGGGGCCAAAACACTATAAAAGTATAAAAATAAAACTTATCCAATAGCATAACTGATAAACTTCATCCAATTTTCAGTTCTCTGATCTAATCCCACTAGGTCCAACGATAAACCCAATAAATTCTCTGATCTAATCCCAGAATTGGTAACATCAGTTAGACTCCCTCCAATAGCTTCTTTTTTTACCGAAGTGAACACAAAACAAAAACTGGGGCCAAAACACTATAAAAGTATAAAAATAATTATCCAGAGCATAACGATAAACTTCATCCAATAGCAAGTTCTCTGATCTAATCCCAGGTCCAAATGATAATCCGAATTGGTAACATCAGTTAGACTCCCTGCTATGGCCCAAAAGTGAACACAAAAACTGGGGCCAAAACACTATAAAAGTATAAAAATAATTATCCAGAGCATAACGATAACTTCATCCAATAACTTCATCCAATTAAACCAGCCTAATCCGAAATCCGAATTCATCAGTTAGACTCCCTGCTATGGCCCAAAAAGTGAACACAAAAACTGGGGCCAAAACACTATAAAAGTATAAAAATAATTATCCAGAGCATAACGATAAACTTTATCCAATAGCAAGTTCTCTGATCTAATCCCAGGTCCAGCCTAATCCGAATTTCCCAACATCAGTTAACACAAAAAGTGAACACAAAAACTGGGGCCAAAACACTATAAAAGTATAAAAATAATTATCCAGAGCATAACGATAAACTTCATCCAATAGCAAGTTCTCTGATCAGTTATCCCAGGTCCACACCAAAAGTAAAAATTGGTAACATCAGTTAGAATAGCTCCCATGCTAATCCGAATTGGTAACATCAGTTAGAAAAGTGAACAAAAAATGAACACAAAAACTGGGGCCAAAACACTATAAAAGTATAAAAATAATTATCCAGAGCATAACGATAAACTTCATCCAATAGCAAGTTCTCTGATCTAATCCCTGCTGAACCCAAAAGGAACACAAAAACTGGGGCCAAAACACTATAAAAGTATAAAAAAAATTATCCTAAACTCATCCAATAGCAAGTTCTCTGATCCGAGAAACGATTATTGTTCTCTTTGGGGTTTACTTAAAATAGTATTGGCTATACCAGGAACAGATTGCCAACAAACCATCTGGAAGATATCTATAATTGATATGATAATGAAATCTGTCCAGTAGTGTGAAATATAATCAAATAAATTAGATAAAGAAATCATATAAGTGAAGCGATCTAATCGACTCTAGATAAGATTCTGACCTGAGAAGAATTTTGTAACACGGGCTTATGTTATTTAGCGAGTTGCGTTCGTAACTTTGACAGCGGTCGGTAAGATAGCCAACGGGATTTGTCCCGTCGGAATACCTTATTGTAGACTTTCTTATGATATTACAATGTTGTTGTTGTTTGATTTTTCTTAAGAAATAATCTACGAGGAAAAAGAAATCTCTCTGTTCTCTCCTCTTTCTCCCAACGTATTCTTTTTTCTGAAAACATCCGGTGATTTATTTAAATAAATAAACGTCTTAAAATAATTATTTGTAACGCATCTTTCACATTTTTCTATATGTAAGCATGATAATAAGAGATAACAGTTGATCATATCTGGATTCTTCATGTGTAAACAATGAACGAATAGGATTTCTTTTTTTATAATCGTTTCACTCAAAGCAAGGCAATAAAGCCAAAGAAATACCTTATTACTGAATGTGAAAGAATAAGTGAACTAGACAATTATTAACAGAGAGAAGAATAAAAGAACAATAATTAAGAAGATGGAGGAACGGCGAAATAATGGTTAGTGGCCCGTTTTGAAGAATCAGAGAGCTGAGTTCTAATTCACTCGAACCCATTACATTCATTGTACCTGCTAATAACCTTGGGAAAAGTATGAATTCTCTTCTTCTCCCCCTAGATATGGGTAAATAGCAAGACAAACCGGGTTCTATAGGCTTGGATGGCAACTGGTCTACAGCAGAAACCTACTACGGAAAATCTTCCTCGTATCGTATTGAAAAATACATGATCGCCTAAGCATGTACCGCGCAAGACACATAACTGACTAAATTAAGAAGAGTGACATTACTTCTTAATCTTTAAAGATTGTAGTTGACTAGGAAGCAAGAAGATGGAAGATAGTTCCACAAGACCGAAATGCAAGAAAAGTATCTCGTACAATAGAACCATAGCCATTTCAACTTTCAAATGATGGTTCCTTGACGCCAAATTAAATTTATCGATATATATAATATGCTTACTTTTCTGATTAGCATACGCTTCAAAATATCTCTTGTGAAAGAAACTATAAAATTACTCAATTAGTGTCAATTTTGCATCCCTATGAAAATGGTTAGAGTTGGTGATTGGCCTTACAGATTACGGACAAATCAAAACATTGATTTAGAATCACGTGCATCACACAACAGAGAAATAAGCAGAAACACTAAATTTATCAAAATCAACCATCCATGAGCAATAAGTGAATATGTGTACGCGAATTGTTACGATATTTGGGTACCATATGATCTGAAGGGAAAGAATCTTTTGGATCTCATTTCATATGTGACTTGCTGAATAAGCTCAATGAAATGCACCCTTTTTTTAAGTAAATCGAGAAATGGCTCGTTTACAACAATGTTCCGTGAAAAATATCTTGAAGTAAGCGACGTGGGCCAAATTTAACCACCTCAAATGTAGGTTTTCAACCTAAGAAAGTCATGCTGCGCATCTGATGGGATTGGAAAGGAATCTCAAACTGCTGACAAATAAATAGTCTGAAAAGTACTACTCGCAACATGACGAATTAAAGGCGTTAATTCAAGAAAAACGCCCAGAATTGGCTATCAGGAAAAGCGTTGTATTCCAATGCCAGACGTCACGTTTATTTGGCTATTCGGAAAAAAAAAATGTTGAAGCTTGGCTGGTATGCGTTACTCCGTCCGCCATATTTACCAGACATGGCTCTTTTGGATATTCATATATTCAGGTCCTTGCAAAATAATCTCAATGGTAAAAAAATTAATTTTTTGGATGACATAAAAATATCTTGGTGAGTTCTTTACCGAAAAACCACCAAAATTCTGGAAAGATAAAATCTTTAAGATGAAGGAAAAATAGAACAATATTGCGTAACAAAATGGTTCATATTTAGTTGAACAAATATGAAATGTCATAATTTTGTTTTAAGTTTTAATTTCCCTTCAAAATCGACATGGACTTTCCAGACAACCTAATGCTACGCTTCAGTTAGTAAAGTAAATTAGATAGTTAATTTAAACAAAGGGACTCGGTAAAAATTTGGTAAAACACTTTCTTATCTATACTTAGTTTCCTTATTTATGACAACACCTGATGTAGAGCAGCATTAAGTGAAAGAAATAAAACACCAGGTGAAAAAAAAAACATTCGCTTAACTTTTAATAAATAACTCTAGGTTTTCGACACGTACATTTTAGACTAGGATCTGCTGTAGACAAAAATGGATAAACATGATGAAAGTGAATTTATACATTTCAAACAAAAATATAAAACACTATTTATTAGATTAAATATTTAAAGTATAATTTTATATTTACAGCATTCTAAAACAAATAGAATTCGAACTAATACAATGCAATATTTATCACATACTAATTTATAAAGAAAAAAAGGTTAACGCAATTTTTATTCATAAATTTCTAAACATTTTATAAAGTTTTAATCAACTGGCAATTAGTCAATATTTTGCCAACCATTCCAATAAAGAATATAATAAATAAATAGTTTAAATAATAAATCTAAAAATTAGTTTCTATTTTTTTTATTGCTTTTGTGATGTTAGACACTCACTTGTAACTTTCGGTAGGTCAACGAATGCTCGTTATCACTTCCCAAATTCACGTTGTAGACGAGACTTTAGATAAACGTGACGTCATTAGGATATAGTGTCAAAAGAACGGTTTTTCATATGACCCCGCTTTTTTTTTAACTACCCTCACTCACCGGCAATGTTTATTGTTTTAAAAAGCGATGATTAGAATTGGAATAAAACCTAAATATATGAACGGGAATTGAGACATTTTTCTTCTTGAGAATTTACAACAAATATGCTAAACCCTATTTATTTATTAGATTGTTTATTTACAAGAATAATTTTATATTTACAATAGTCTAAAAACTAATACAATTAGAACTAATGCAATGCAATATGTATCATTTACCAATTCATAAAGAAATAAATGTTAAGAGAATATACAGGCATAAATTTTAAATATTTAAAATCTTATTAAAATATATGAACCAGATATAAGAGAATTCTTAATATTTACCATTTTATAAAGTTTTAATCAATTAGGAATTAGTCGATATTTTTCTAACCATTCCAATAAATTATATCATAAATAAGTAAATAGAAAATCTAAGAATTTTTTTTAATTCTTATTTTAACTTAAATTATGCTGTTAATTTGCAAAATAATCTCAATGGTAATTTTTTAAATTTTTTGATAGTATAAAAAACACCTTAGTTTTATTCTTTACCGAGAAACCTCCAAAATTCTGGGAAGATGAAATATTTAAGATAAAGGACAAATAGAGAAATGTTGCCTAACAAAATGGTTCATATTTAGTTGAACAATTATGAAAGGTCAAACATTTTTTTTGTCTTTTAATTTACCTTAAAAATCGACATGGACTTTCCAAACAACCAAATACTATGCTTCAATTAGTAAAGTAAATTAAATTTGGTAAAACAATTTCTTATCTATACTTAGTTTCCTTATTTTTGTCAACATCTGATGTAGGGCAGCAGTAAGTGAAAGAAATAAAACACCAGGTGAAAAAAGAAATTCGCTTAACTTTTAATAAATAACTAGGTTTTCGACACGTACATTTATAACTAGTATATGCTGTCGGCAAATACGGATAAACATGATGAAAGTGAATTTATACATTTTAGTTCTAGAGAATTTAAAACAAAAATATTAAACACTATCTATTAGATTGAATATTTAAAGTATAATTTTATATTTACAGCATTCTAAAACAAATACAATTAGAACTAGTACGATGCACTATTTATCATTTGCTAATTTATAAAGAAATAATTATGAAAACAATTTTTATTTATAAATATATAAATATTTTATAAAGTTTTAATCAAATGGCTATTAGACGATTTTTGCCAACCATTCCAATAAAGAATATAATAAATAAATAGTTTAAATAATAAATCTAAAAATTAGTTTTTATTATTTTTTTTGTTTTTGTGATGTTAGTTCAACGAATGCTCGTTTTCACTTCCGAAATTCTCGTTGTAGACGAGACTTTGTAAACGCAGATACTGGTGGTAGTAACGCCTTCAAATAATACTCGTACTAATAATACTTGTTCAAATAGTAATCACTGAATAGTAAATAGTATAATGATCAGTATAGAGAAATAGTATAGACTATAGTATAAAGAATCGCAATCACTTAGACATCACACTAATTCCCATTCATACATTTTCTTTATGATCAAGATCTACTTATTTAATAATGGAATCGTCTGTGTTTTCACACTAGTCATCTGTGTTCAAACTACAGTGTCGGCAACGACATTTTACTTCTATACAACAATTATAAATTATGAAAAACAAATAAAATGTATAAATTCACTTTCATAGATTTAGGTTTGATTACAATTCTAATCATCGCCTTTTTAAAAGAATAAACATGTTACAGAGATAAGATAATTAAAAAAAGGGTGCTGGGGAAAAAAAAACCCTGTCCTTTTGACCTCCCGCTTTCTTTGCCGGTACGAAGGTCCTGGTTTTTCCAATATTTTTATTAAGATTTCTTTGAACTTATCATGACCTCAGTAGGTACGTATGCTTTAACATTAAGGGAAAATTCTTAAAGCGCTGGATAACTTACTGCTATTTATTATCTACAGGTGCAATTTCAACAATATATGATACGCATATGACACTCTGTTCATGAAAGACATAGTAGGTTAACTACAGGACCTCAAGCATCAACGGCAAGAACGTACAATCTATGTATGACAACAAGAAAAAAAGGCCTGATATAAGAACTACGAATTTGCGATGTCAAACAAGGTACGAAGGTTTGACTATCAGAGGCTGTAAATTGCAACACCGAAATACAAAATTTGAACAACCAAAGATAAATATATAAAGCTAAGCAAAGTTCTAAGAAACAAGAAGGCACAATAGAGCAATGGATTCCGGAGAAAGAATATTTAGGCATAAATTTATAAACATTTACTAAATTATTAAAATATATGAACCCGCTATAAGAGAATTCTTAATAATTACCATTTTATAAAGCTTGAAACATTAGTAATTAGTCGATGTTTTACCATCCATTCCAATAAATTATAACATAAATAGTGTAAATAGTAAATCTAAGAAACAGTGTTTTTTTATTTATTCTAATTTAAATTCTGATGTTAACTTGTAGTTTAGCACTTGTGCTCTTTTCGAATTAAAATTTCAATATTTTTTACTTTTATGTGTAATTATACATGCTCCATTAGAATCTGGCTTGATAACTTTGATAAAATCTACTGTTTTGGAATTATCGACAGTAAAAAAATTGGATTCATTCCCGTCGCGGCAGCCATTACTGACGCTGATGGCATACATTTGGTGCGCAATAGCTATCGGGTGAAATATTCACTTTTCTTGATTATTACGCACGCAGCGCAAAATTAAGCGTATGTACGTAAATAGTTCTCTTTTGCAGTAATTGTGACAAGTTGAGATAAGTAAGATCAGTCAAAAAAAGCGCGTTAAATATATTTTTAAGATTTGGAAAAACCAGCATGACAAACACTCCGTCTCCCACGTATTACCATAACCCATACAAGCGCAGGTAATTTCACTTATTTTTCCACAAGATTTACCGGTCTGAATATTTCTTGTTAGGAAACTATGCGTCACCTAGGGGAAACCTCATTTTTTTTTTGTAACGTTAGGATATTTGTGATATTAAACTATATTTATTTATTAGTTTGTTTCTTTACAAGATTAATTTTATATATACCTATAAAAACTAATGCATGTAAAACTAAAGCAATGAAATGTTTATCATTTACCAATTATTAAAGTAATGAATATGAAAACAATTCTTATTCATAAATTTATAAACATTTACTAAATTATTAAAATATATGAACAAGCTACCCCTAACCCTACCTATGCGCATGCATGCTGTTTGCTGTCAGTGTAGGTTCTTGATTAATGTGATATTTTTTCCGAATATATCAAGGTTGCTGAGCAGTACCAGCAGATACTTGTGGCGTATTTTGCCTAAGGAATTTGTGTAGTCTATGAAACACAAGTGCACGTCCTTCTGCATTTGCATAGCTCTTTCTGATAACATTCTGAGAATGAATTTTGCGATCCGGTGTCTTTAACAAAGCTGCACTATTCTTGCTCTTTCTTTCTATCTATCTATCTATATATATATATATCTATCTATATATATATATATATATATATATATATATATATATATATATATATATATATGAACCTGCTAGAAGAGAATTCTTAATATTTACAATTTTATAAATGTCGAATAAATTGGCAATGAGTCGATGTCTTGAAAACCATTCCAATAACCGATATAATAAATAAATAGTATTTATTATTTGTGTTGTCAATTCAAGAACAAAGAAAATATATAAATTCGCTTTGATATGTTCAGGGTTTATTACAATCGTAATCATCGATTTTAAAACAATAAAGAATTTAAAAAAGCGGTGTCATATGAAAAACTGTCCCTTTGACACCGCGTCTTATTGCATGCACGTTTGTCCATGTTTAACTTGCTGTGATTCAGGAGTGAAATGGATGTTTTCATATTCACATGAATACACTATGTATAAGTTGGCCACTCGTATTGGAGGATACCGTCTAATAGGGCAGCTAGCCAATCTTTATTGCAGAAGCTTGTTCAGGCGCATTTTGTGTCCGTTCAACCCACACAGATCTTAGTTGTAGCTTCTGGGAAAGAGCTTGTTATCTAGCTTAATCAACAATTGGAACAAGACAAGCATTCTTAAATCCTCGGCCACGATGACTTGTAACTAGCAGAGCTATCGATACCCTCCAAGTGTTCCGTCTATCAAATTACACTCACAAGTCTTGCGTCAACGCGTGGTATGGTTTTCTGGCACTTTCCAATGGTGTCGGACGCTGGGATCGACCCATCCGGCCCGATGACAAATCGACCGTGGTGAGATGCGAAGCCGGGCCACATGGTCAAAATGTGAACGTTCTAACCACGAGGCCACCTGCCCAAAACAGTACAATTGGACAAACTGCTTAGAATACATCCTGATACTGAGAATGAGGCAAGTATGTGATACAACCAATTGACAACCATTAAAATTATTATCATCCAGCATCCATGCAATGATATCTTTTAAATGATCAAACACGTTGTTATAACCCCTGCTAATAGGAATATAGTAATTTTCGAAGCGTAGCTTAGATGTGGCACAAGGCCGAAATTAGGGGTCACCCAGTGAGAATCGAACTCACTACTCACTCGCAATTGTTCTATCTAGACAAGCTTGCTAACCATGACACCACCTTGAGGTGCCCAGCTAATAGGAATATATACGCAAGTCATATCGTGGGGAGTCAATCCAGTAGCGGGTGCTTCTATTGGAAGGTCGGTAGTTCTCGCGTAATTCTGAATTGTACTCAACAGATCCCAGCTCCTCTCTATAGTCCGTTGAGTTATATATATTTATAGGTGGTTACTACCTATAGTGTAGTCACTCATGGGGGTGACTGATTATTCCATGTCTTCACACATATTGCATAAAGTCTTGAGCATTAAACTCTTTCGTGTAAAATGAGAATTAACAGTTATTGGAAGAGGACAGGCATCGTTTAATTTTCAGGGAATAAGGCCGGATAAAATGACAATATCTGTTGGAATATACGATCTGTTGACCCCGCTGTTCATCTCGAGGTTATCGAGAAAATCTAGAGAAGTATCTGCAATATGATAGGTACTGATCTGTCATCACGTCTACAGTACATTCTCACAGACGTGATTTGGATTCTCTCTGTCTTTTCTACAAGTATTTTCATGGCAAATGCACTGACGTACTACTTTCACTGGTGCCATATCTGCATGAATCTAAGCTTGCGACTCGACTCGAACCACCATTTCACTGTCGAAACAGTTAAATTTAACCGCCTCTTCTCCCCCAACAGCTTCTTCTTTCACACTTCCCGACAGTGGAACTCCCATCCTCCTACTAACTTCAATGATAACTATAATCTTCAAAAATTTAAATGTAATGTCAATCGACATCTTCTGATGTCTTGATGCTGATCCCCGTCTTTCTCTTTATCCTTTTCCTCAAACAACAGTCTTTACTCTTGCTCTCACTGGCTGTAATACCTAGCGTTTGGGGTGAAAAGCTTTACAAAGTTCTTAGAACCTTTCATCCCTCCCGGCGGTTTTTTTTTTTTAATTATCACATTGTGAGATATTTAATATCAAAATTATGACAAAAAAACATGTAAACTTAATGTGAATGAAGAGACTCTTTTCATAGACGCTTTCATAAAAAAATAAACATTGCTGTAATCGACATACGATTCTCTATTCAAACTATATGATTGTACTTAAAGGAACATTAATGACCTCTTCTTCGTAACCATTTCTTGCTTGGAGTGAAATGTTTAAAAAGATACGTAAACATTATGAAATTAAGTACTAGATTGGTGATGACGTCTAAACATTTGAAATGGCAAGATCTTATACTAAGTTTTATGCTATCAGTTTCTTCAGTATCTGTCTATATTTCTGAGATGAGGTATTATGTACACTATTTACATTATTCGGACTATTGTCTTCATCTTTGTTGCCATATTTATTGAAACATTTCGGCCTTTCAGTATCTGTCTATATTTCTGAGATGAGGTATTATGTACACTATTTACATTATTCGGACTATTGTCCTCATCTTTGTTGCCATATTTATTGAAACATTTCGGCCTTTCAGTATCTGTCTATAGTTATGAGATGAAGTTTTATGTACACTATTTATATTATTCGGACTATTGTCCTCATTTTTGTCGCCATATTTATTACAACGTTTCGTCCATTGTACGCTCCGGCCTTTTTCAGCGGGTGGAATGTCGAACTGAACAGTGGATAAAGGCGTTAGTTAGATCCAGTGACAGGACCCAAAGACCGTGAGTTCAATACCTGGTTAAGGCAGTGGGGAACGTTCAAGGGAAGTTAACTGACATCCATTAAAACATGGCACGTTGAACTAGAATAGTCTACCCCAGTGAGCGAAATAAAGGATTCAGTGCGATATTCCAACCACCTGAAGAAGGCCGGAGCGTACAATGGCTGAAACGTTGAAATAAATATGGCGACAAAGATGACGACAATAGTCCGAATAATGTAAATAACATAACAGTTACTTCCATCGCGTTTCTGGCTTGTGGAACTCTCTTACGATTTTTCGCCTTTCTTATCTTAATTCCTGTTCATCTATTGAGCTGTGTTAAAAAGGTTTCTCATATTTTTTCACACTCAATAACCCCTTGCGTCTTTGTGGTTCTAAGACCTTTTTTTTTTTAAAATCAAATGGTTAAAATTACGAATTTGAATTCATTCAGGTGACCGTTTCGATAAATCTAATTGTAGGGTATCTCCATATTTCATCGTCAATGTATGATGCTTTACAACATACTTAAATATACCGAAGTCCTGCAGCAATAAGGAGATTGGTGAAACAACACATGGAGTTGACTAGTGCGCGTTGAAGCCACGAAGATTCATATATTCAGCCCTCAGGTTAGTGGTCATCCTGTTCCTTTACACAGGCCAACAGACAATTCCGCGAGCAACCAGGTAGAATTGACAGGACTTTTATGCTAATATCGCTAAGTCTCATCCGAAATATGCCTTTAGAAAATATGCAACAACCAAATCGTCATGTTAATAAAACATGACATGGCTTGCAGACCCATCACGCATCAGTTGAATACATATATTTATTTGGAATAGACAGAGATGTGTCAGAATCGTTGATTATTAGATGGATTATTGGATTAGCCATCGAAGATTAATTTTCAGCGTAGCCATAGTCGTATCAGATTTTTCATTATTAGATTATTGAATTATCCATAAAATTGAAATATTATATTAAATATAGAAATTGGCTTAAGAGTTTAGTCAGAGAAGATGGATCATGACAGTAGCAATATAAACTGATTGTTGGATTAAACGTAAAAGTACCAGGTGATTATCGTAGATTATTGACTTAGACACAGACGGTGGATTATTGAATTAAACATGTAAGATCGATTGTTGGAATAGATATAGATATATTATTAGATTAGAAATAGGAAATAACAATATAAACTGATTGTTGGATTAAACATAGAAGTACCAGGTGATTATCGTGGATTATTGAATTAGACACAGACGGTGGATTATTGAATTAAACATATAAGATCGATTGTTGGAATATAGATATATTATTAGATTAGAAATGGGAAATGGAATGTAGGATTAGACAAAAGCTATCAGTTTCATTCATTTTTAGAGGGATTATTGAATTAAATATAGAATATGGATTATTGGAATCTATAGTGAAGATGGATTACTGGACAAATATATAATATGGATTATTGGATTAGACATAGAAGACCGATTATTGGTTTAAACATATACATATCAGAATCATTTATTATGACATAAATTATTGGATTAGACGTAGAAGAATGGGTTATTGAATCAAATATAAAACAATATCTTATTGAAATAGCTATAGATTATGAATTATTAGATCAGAAAGAGAATATGGATTATTCGATTAGACAAAAATTTATCGTCCATTCATTATTAGATAGATTATTGGTTTAGGCATAGAAAATGAGATATTGTATTAGGTATAGAAGAGAGATTATTTGATTAGACAGAGAAGATGGATTTTTGGATTAAACATAGAAGCATCAGCCGCTTACATTATTTTCTCTCTTTCTGGGATGATAACTTATCATTATTTCTACTGTTTTCGTATTTCTTGCTATCCCCGTGGCTATTCTATTTTCACTTTGGTCGTTATTGAACTCACAATTACTATGTCAACCGAAAGCTTTAATACATCATGTTATTGTTTATTCCTGCGGAACACACCTCACTGGAAATCTTGGGTTTCAAAGCTAAACTGTCTGCAAATACACCCTTGTCCAAATGAATCAGATGAAGCGTTTTAGTTTCCCTTCTTTTACCATACAGTCACTTTTAGACCCACTGGAGTGACAATGTATTATCGATTTTTATTTTTCCTCAGATTAGGTAATTTGCAATAATATGAATTTACTTTCCCTGATAACTACAATGTAATGTCAATCGACATGTTCTGATGCCTTTATCCTAATCCCTGTCTTTCTCTTTATCCTTCCCTCCAACACCCCTCTTTACTCTTGCTCTCACTCTCTGTAATCCCTAGCGTGCCAATAACACTGCCGCTTAGTTTGGGGTGAAACGCTTAAAAAATGATGACATTTGTTTGGACTTGGAATATATTGCGTCATCCGTGATTGCATCAGATATTTATCGCGCCCAGACACTATTGTCTCGACTGTCGATTACTTCTCCTATTGCCATTGTATACGATAGACGTTACTCCAATGAACCTTATGAAAATTGTAACGCTGCACAAACACAATGACAAGCCTTACTAGTGAGCAAATCAAACTACTATAGACTAGCCCGGAAACTCTCCTGATTTATATCAAATCGAGAATCAGTGGTCAATCTGCAAAGAAAGATTTCGTGGAATGGACATACGAAATACTATGTGCACTGGGTGATGTTTCATTGGAAAAATACGAAAAAAGTAAATAATAACGGCATTATCCGTTTTGTTACAATTAATTTGCACAAGGATGTATATGCTGCTTAGAACTATTCATTGCACTCATCTAGGCGTTTGTTTTCTGCTGCGGCTGCTGCAGCTTTTATATATTTATTAAAAGCTCCCATAAAGTTCTATAATCGATCTGCTACCCTAGACATAATAGCCTAGCATATGCGCTGGTTGCTTTGGACGTGTGACTCTACAGTTTTCTTCTATGTATTCTTTTTGAATTCATTCCACAGAGGTTGATGAATATATCTTTCCTCCTCCATACATGGTTAGCTAGGCCTGATTTCATTGTCTTAACCGTAATTATGGCTTTTTTTAAAAGTTCCTTCACCCTTATTGGAAAAGAAGGTCTAACTTCATTATTATTTTCTTTGCAACAACTGCAGGAACCGAAATATGTAGAGTTTTTGTCATGTTCTCTTTTGTCTTATGACTTGACATATATTACGTCTTCGGACTTAGCTGATGCTGACTATTCACATAGTGTTGTATGTTGATTTCATATTTCGTGATCACTTCAACAATTTTGTCATGGATATCAATATATGTCCCTAGTTAAATTTTAAAACTTTAGGCTAGAGCCATTTCTGAAAAATATGAAATAAATTTCCAAACGTCAGAATTTTGAAACGAAGGAATTCAGTGGTGCCACGCTGGGTTGAACAATTTAATGATTCGTTTTCTTACGGTTTATCAACCCTTTTCAGTTTATTTAAAGCCAGAAAATACTTTTAGATTTTAATTATTTTTTGAGATGATAATAATTTAGTGATGCAAGTTTTGCTAATTAACCCATAGCTGGGAGGAGAAGGGGTCTATTCACACATAATCAGAATTTGAGTAACAAGAGATTATAATGATGATATAAAATGCGGGATCAGTTCTATATTACAAACATTATATTAAGTGAGCCCTCATTTTGTGGCCACGGTACTTTTTGTACTTTTATATTCCAGAGAATGTAAATGCATCTAAATAATATGACTGTAGATAATCAGTATTTGATTGAGAGATTCGATTTTTACGGCTTATTCGCCCTCTGAATATTATTTAAAACCAGAAAAAATACCTTTAGAATATTTTTAAAGATATTAATAGTTTAGTGACAATAATCTGACTAATTAACTGGCAGCTGGGGAAAGAAGAAATTGCTTCATACTTTTCACATTAGTATATTGGTTTATATAACAAACCCAACGGGAATTGGAACTCGGCTCTCCGATTAACATTTCCGAGCCATTACACCACCCGCACATCCAGGATTTTAGCACCTGGTATTCCCAGACGGTCGAAGTGGTTATCATATAGTGTGGCTGAAATCATCTGTTCCATCATCCGCCTTCTCAGTTACTGTCCTTCGTTATTTCTTCATTGTTTTTGTAGAATAACAACAATAAACAACACTTACCGGTGTAAAGGTCCCAGCTAGCGTCCAGCTGACAGACAAAAATAAAGCAGGTTGTAACTTAATACAAACCCTGCAAACTAACTGATGAATCAAGCTGGTATTTATATAGGAATACCTCCACTCGGGTACCAGCAGCCAATCACAGCCCAAACAATGGGTATCCCTTTAGCACAATGAGATGCTCCATGGCAACATAAATAGCTCTCTTTCTAAAAGGTTGGATTGTTATTCACTTAGCTTGCTCCACAACTGAGTGTTTATCTCTACCACGTGCTTTTTCTACAGTCTTCTTTCTTTTTTTTTTCCTATTCTTTCGCAATCAGTATACGCTTACGTCTTAGTAGCTTTATTACCTTGCATAGGGTTAAATGATTAATAGAAAAATGAAGCGTACAGAATGATTGAAAAGTACCTCCCTATTTTATATATTATGGACTCGCCCGTCTTGTAAAATTTACAGTCAAACGGGAGAGTCCATCATGCATAAGATAGGGAGTTACTTTTAAATCACCCAGTAGATTTTCCGCGTTGGTTGTTATGTTGCTGTCCACTTAACGGAGAAATATATTTCCCATTCAGATGTACAGAGAATTAAGCATTTGGATTTCATCACGAAAATAAAACTGGAAATAACATCGAAATATATCCAGAACTCGAGCGGTTTTATGCTTGGTTTCACAGTCTTAGAAGTTTTGTTAATTACAGTACCATCATCCGGTTCAAAAAGGTTTTATATGTATTAGAAATTCTCACGTTTAATATTTTAAACACAGTTCAATAAAATATTCATATTTTATATATATATATTTTATATTAAAACAATTATATTCAACTCAAGATAAACACGTTCCTTTTTTTTGCAAAATGTCGTTAGTAGATGATAATTTAAGTTGGAAGTGTTTAATGAAAAATAGACAGAAACTTCAACTTTTTCGTGCCCATCCTAAATTCTTCAATGACAAGAAGATATGTTTCTTCTGTAATCTAAATCGATTTCTTTTTTGTGATTATTATTATTCATATTTCTTTATTCATTGGTTGAAAATCGTTCCGTTCTTGTTGTTGTTGTTGTTGCTGTTTTTTGTTGTTGTTGTTGTTGTTCTTCTTCTTCTTCTTCTTCTTCTTCTACTTTTACTTCTTCTTCATTATCATCTTTGCATTTTTTCACAAACTGTGTGATTTAATTTTCTACAACCTGTATTAAAGACAATCCCACTTGATGGTATTTCTCATATATTTTTTTTTCTTTTCCTTTCATTGCATTTTTTAAATTCGACATTCCTTTTTTCCCTTCTTTCTTTCGTTGTTTTCTTTGTCTTTCTTTCTCATTTTCTTTGTTTCTTTTTTATTTTTCTTTATTTCTTTCTCTTTTACTTTTTTTCTTATATTCTTTACTATCTTTTTTTCTTTCTTTCTTTCTGTTTTTCATTATTTTTTATTGTATTTCTTTCATTCCTTCTCATTTTCTTTCTGTCTTATTTTCTTTTTTTTTCTTTTTTTCTTTCTTCGTTATTTTCTTCAAGATATCAGCTGACACTGCTATTATTGTACGTGTTACATACATAATTACTATTCTTACTCTTCTTACGTACATAATTAATATATTATGAAATGGACAAAGTCCCACAATTATTTTAAGAGATTTTTAACAATATTAACGACATTTACCGGCCTGAAATTTTCAAAGGAAGTATGCGCCTCAAACTGGAATCGAACCTGTATCCTATACGGAATCGTCATTTTAATAATTATTTCAGGCCGGTAAATGTCGTTAATAAGATTTATTATAAACAGAGCATTTACTTAAATATTTTTATCTATAAAAAGAAAGTATAAACATAAAAAAAATAAACATTTGAGCAGATATGAATCAACGTGAGAGAATCATGGAGAATTGTAGCTTAAAAACAGTAAAATCGGCCGTACAAGCCGAAACGCTCCTCTGTGGCCAAATCGGTAAAGCACGTCGGGCTATATGATGGTTCCGTATAGGATACAGGTTAGATTCCTGTCGGAGGACGCATATTTTCTATGAAAATTTCTCGGACATTCAGGCCGGTAAATGTCGTTAATACCTTTTATTATAGACAGAGCACTTACTTACATATTTGTATCTATAAAATAACGTATAAACATAAAACAATGTCTTAAAATAATTAATATAATTTAACTCATTGCATAGGTTATTACCAGTATTTCTCATATCACATATATAATTACCATTTTTCTCTTGCTATCTACATAATTACCTTAAGTAAGGCGAAAATTCCACTTGTAGTTTTAAAGGCAGTGAAAATGAAAGAAAAGATTGAATATAGGGAGAATTATGGAAAAGCTAAAAGTAAGAAGATGGCGATTGACGCTAAATTTAATTTTTTTAATTCTTGCAGTTATCAGGGAAGGAATTAAACGGATTGGAGTTCCACTGGCAGGAAGTACAAGAAAATAAATTGTTGGAGTAGAAGTGGTAGCTGCATTTAGCTATTTCAACAGTAAACTGGTGTGACCTTGATGCCGAACATGTAGCACGTTTAAATTGATGTATTCAAGAAAACAGTGAAAATAAGCTCGTCAGAGAAGTTAGTATCTAAATAATGTCTATACATTCTTTCTTTCTGTACCTTATTATGTTTCTTTTAATTCTTACCTTTCACTTTGTTTTAAAGCGTTTCACTCCAAGCAAGGCGGGAAGCTACTAGTACACAGGGGGTTACAGAGAGTTAGGGCGTGAGAAAATAGGAGTGATAGAGGAAAGGATGAAGAGAAGGATAAAAGATAGATCAAGGTTGGCATTATTTTACTTAATATTTTTCTATTTTGTCCTGTTACCTTTTTCTCTTCCTATTATTTCTCCCCCTTTTCTTTTTTCTTTAAATTTATTTTCCTTCATTTTCTTTTTTAAAGGTTTATATTTCTTTGGCTATGACATCATTTTCTTCTGTTTTATTTTAATTGATTTCTTTATGCTTAACTTAATAGATGTCAAATCATCTTAATTTCTCTTTGGTATATGTCTTCATCTTCCAATCCTAGTTATTAAAAAATAAGTAATACAGACAGTTACTCCAAGAAGAAGCAAATATTGTTCACGAATTATTCTGATTGGCGGTTCCCTGTCTATCATAAAATCCAGCATTCGAAATATCGCGTTGGCTTTTATTCGAACAAGTGCACTACAGGCAATTACGCGTATAGATTCGTGAATCAATTACAATTGGCGGAACGATTGAATTTTTTTTTCTTTCAACTGTTCTTCTGGCTCAGTGTTTATAAGATACGGCAATTGATTCTTTTTCAAGCAATTGTATCCGTTGCACATCTGTTTGCTCCAGTAATCAACAATTTTTGGTGTAAGTTTCATTCAAATAAGTACGCTTAGTTCATTAGTTTGAAAACGTCACACCATTGTGACAATTCCAGACGTCAATTGTATTTGTCTAAAAAAAAAAAATAAATAAAAATAAAATAAAAAAAGTAAAAATTTCAAATGCTTGATTATGTCTTAAATATATAGATTCTTCTTCGTTTGTTTTCTTCATGCTGAGACTCTTTTCCCGGCTTCAAAATATTTGTATTTTTCCTATAGTTTTATCTTTTCAGATTCTTTATTTTTATTTTCATTCGTTTTTTTTTTTTGAATGCAATGTTACTTTAACACCCCACAAACATGTATATATGTATATATATATATATATATATATATATATATATATATATATGTGTGTGTGTGTGTGTGATTACAAAATTTTCCAAATCATGTAACAGCAGTACATAATTTTCCATCCCTCAAAATGTTTCTTATGTAAATACACTAAATTAAGTTTCTTTTTCCCAGGTTTCAGATAAGTCGTTTCATTTTCATGACATTTTTCGTAACTATCACTGACAAACCCTTCGAAATATTCAGCTAGAAAGAGAACAGTTTAAGATCGTTTTGTGACAGACACACAGTATCTTAACAATTGAGCAATGGTGAGAGGAAAAAGCTCACTTAAGCCTTTGGTTAAAGGTACCAATATTCACACTCTATCTTCAAAGACCATTCGAGGAACCATCAAGAGAACGGTCGATACGTTTAAAAAAGAGGGAACTGGATTAGGAAGTCAAAACAGAAAGAAGGGTCATCGTTTCAACTTAGAGTTCAATACATGCTTATTGTACAAAGTTGAGCCAATAATGCTATCAAAACCTCGGGGAATTCCAGTAAGATATCTTTAATCATTTCTAAGATACAGCGGTTCAAAGTTTAATCTAACAATATGCGAATTTTGAGGTTACACACACACAGTATATATATATATATATATATATATATATATATATATATATATATATATATATATAACAGTAGAGCCCGCGTTGCCCTGGGTTGTAACAGTAAGAGATAGATCAAGTATGGGCCATCATCAAGACTGAAAAATAAAATTGACAAAGATTATTGTTTAAGGTTGACGGACACGCATGTCTTAATTAGTTTTTTTTTTTTGTTTTGTTCTTTTGTTTTTTGTTTTGTTACGAATTGGTCAAACCCAAAGTCAAACAAAAACATTGTTTTCAATCATTATGAGACTACCGATTGAATAGAATTTTAAATTTTATTATAAACAGTTTTCTTGTAAATGGAATATTTAAAGCATTCTGAATGTAAAAGATAAATAAAAAAAGTGTGCAAGACAATAAGAAACACTACCTGCCAAAAAAAAGTCAAGTTTTGTTGAAATCGGTTGAAAAATGTAGGAAATCCAATCCCATATATAAACGAACACACACACACACACACACACACACACACACACACACACTGGGTTTTATAGTAAGTATAACTCGATATGAGTTGTCCCCTTTTCATTCTCAAAACAGTGATGCCTCTAAATCGTCTTTTCAAATTGATTTCGTGCAAAAACAATCTTATCCATAATAATAATAATAATGGACTATTTCATACTTAGTAAATACCGCGCCTCAGGAGTAGGCAACGAGTCAGTAGTTCAAGTGGAGTCAGTAGTTCAGGTGAGTGAGTAGTTCAAGTCAGACAGTAGGTCAAGTCGAGTCAAGACTCGAGTCAGAGGCAGTCCGAAACAGAGTCGCGTTCAGACAATTACTGCAAGACATTGGCATAGTGATACTGATCGAGACTACATTGTTCTCTCTACTGAACCTGATTGTTCATACTAACACTTCTACTTCTCTGTATATACTCCTGTTTGTAATATATCTGTGTTATTCCATATCTGTGTTCGAGTTTATCTTTATTGGTTCTACCTTGGACTATCCACGTGGTACAAGGAACCGAACCATAACAATACGCTAGACTTTCCCGTCGTTTTTTCGACGTATGAGGGTCAATCAACTCAGGTCCTAGACACCGATAGCCAGACAACCTGCACATATGTTTTGATTATAGTGGTAAAAGTTGTGCGCAGAACTAAGCACACTTTTTGAAGAGCCGAATACAGAGACCTGATGTACTACACACACACACATACGCACACACACACACACAGATATATATATATATATATATATATATATATATATATATATATATATAGATAGATAGATAGATAGATAGATAGTTTATATTCTACATTATTTCTTATTATTCAAACCTGATGCACTACACACACACGCACGCAACAAACACACACATACACACATACACACACATATACATATATATATTTTTAAATTCTACATTAATTCTTATTATTCAAACCTGATGCACTACACACACAACACACAACACACACACGCACATATACACACATACGCACACACACACACTTATATATATATATATATATATATATATATATCGTTTACATTGTACATTATCGTATATTATATATATATCTTTATATATTATATATATATATATATATCTTTTATATTTTTATACATTATATATATATCTATATATATATATATATATATATATATATATATATATATATATATATATATATATATATATATATCGTTTTACATTGTACATTATTTCTTATTATTATGTTTCAGTATACCTCCCTATTTTTTTAAAATAACTTCCACCTACCTAAATAAGTGTTAAATTTTTAAAGCTCTCCTTCGTCATATTGTATATCTGAAACTTCTACAGTTCCTTTCTGATCTTAGCTATGATTGTCTTTCAAGTTGCCATTTTGGTTAGCTCATCTTCGTTTTTCATCTATGCTTGTATATCGTAATGTCAGAATTCGGTTAGTGAACCCCATTTCTGTCAATTCAATCTCTTTCTAACAGTACACTGTCTAGCCTTCAATGCTATCAGTGAATTAATATTGCATAGAAGTTTAGCAAACATTCTGTTGTTTATAACGGATACATTCTACGTCGTAATTCTTTGCTTAGTTTATGCAAAACAACGTTATTTATTTTAATATGGCCTTACAATTTCTGGGTTACAATTTCTTTAATTCCTTAACTTTCTTTAATACAGTAGAAGGATTGTTTAATTAGTTCACTTTCATGATTATATTATCTATAAGTAGAATTTCATATCTTAAACTGCCTATCTTTTTTCTCCCAGAATTATATATTGCTGTCCTATCTAGACAAGATCTTCACTCTCTTCACCTGTATGTCTTGATAGATTTCAAAGCGTTCAAAGGTGATGAAATAGTTTTCACAATGTAACCCCATCTCGGTGAAATGTCGCAAGCCTCTTGCTGTTTCCATGGCAAATGTTATGCCGAACTACAGGAAAATAATTAAATACGCTTTTGAGTATGAATATACTATAATAATAGACATTGATTATTTATATATAATTAATTTAATTATTATTTATATACATTTATTATTTATATTTATTTACTTATTTATATAATATATTTATTTATTATTTATATGTATTTATTATTTATATTATTAATTTACTTATTTATATATAGTATATTTATTTATTATTTACATCTATTTATTATTTATATTATTTATTAATTTAATTATTTATATATATATATATATATATATTGCAT
>CAHIKZ030000143.1:1240000-1257500 GCA_903632075.3 Acanthosepion pharaonis | reverse complement strand
TTTCTGTTACTGATTCCTCCGCAGCATGTACCCCTGGTGTGCTAGAGGGTATACTGTCTTGCTTCAGATAATACACACACAAACACGCGCGCACACACACACACACACACACACACACATATAAATGTGTGATATTGACGTGTTTATCCATAAATCTAACAGAGTAAAATTGTATTTTATCATATGTTAGCTTATATATATATATATATATATATATATATATATATATATATATATATATATATATATACATACTAGCAGTAGAGATAGATCAAATATTGACAATCATAAAGACTAAAAAATAAAATTGACAAAGATTATTGATTAAGGTTGACGGACAGGCATATCTTAATTAGTTTTTTTTTTTTTACAAATTGGTCAAACCCAAACGCAAATAAAAACTTTGTTTTCAATCGTTATAACTTATGAGTTTATCGATTGAATGGAATTTTATTATAAACAATTGTCTTGTAAATGGGTTTTTTTAAAGCATTCTGAATGTAAAAATAAAGAAAAACGTGTGCAAGACAATAAGAAACACTACCTGGCAATGAAAAAGTGAAGTTTTGTTGAAATCGTTTGGAAAATGTAGGAAATCCGATCCCATATATAAACGAACACACACACACACCTGGGTTTTATAATAAGTATAACTCGATATGAGTTATCCCCCTTTCATTCCGCGAAAGCTATGCCTCTTAATCGGGTTTTCAAATTGATTTCATGTAAAAAAAATTGTGTTTTTCCAATTTTTGGCACTGTCAGAACCACCGCAAGTACAGACACACACACACATACACACACACACACACACAATCTGCGTTTTATAAGAAGTAAGTAATTAATATATATATATATATATATATATATATATATATATATATGTGTGTGTATTCATGTGTGTGTATATATATTTACACGCATGACAAACATACACACATGTAGCTATAAAAATAATGTATAAAATATACACATTTTTCCTAATTTATATTTTTCTTTTTCATTTTTAGAAAATCCTGTGTCTAAATTATTGCATTATATATATTTTTCGTTCATAGAGTGCATATAACATCTCTTTAGGAAAACTAATATGCATGGGGTTAATATATATATATATATATATATATATATATATATATATATATATATATATATATCATCAGACACTTTCGACAAATTTTGCCTTTGAAGGGAAATTCAAACTAACTTAATTAGTGAACGAACGGTTTGATAAACTCAGTAGATTTACATCATCCAAGAAGAAATGCATTGTTATATGTATAACGTAACTACATATTAGTATATATATATGTAATTAATATTATTTACACACACACACACACACACACACACACACACACACACACACACACATATATATATATATATATATATATATATATATATACGCATGTTTCATTAAAAACGACATATGTACATATATATATAACTGAATCAATCAGCTGTCAGATACTCATGCGTCGAAACCAACGGGAGAGTCCATTTATATATATATATATATATATATATATATATATATATATATATATATATATATTGTGTATTTAGGAAGCAATACTTCATTTATGTATGTTTCATTAATAACGACAGACAAGGTACTAATATTAAGATTTTTATTTAATTTTTCTTGTATTCGAACAAGTGTTTCCTTTTTGGGACACAGATTATGTAGACACCTTCCATATATTCTATGATTCCGAGCTTTCGCCTATATTTCTAGACATTATCGAGGATAAATTTAGTTGTGTGTATGTTTTTTACTGTTTAGCATGTTTCAGATAGAATCTAGAAGGATTGTGTGCGTGCTTAAGTGTGTTTTAATAGAGCTCTGGTCAGATAGGTGTAAATATATGACAGTATATTTGCACACATCTACTGTTCTAGATGACGAGAGCCTAGAAGCTGATCTCATCTCTGTACTAGCTTTAACAGCTCAATGTTTTAAAACTGGATTGTAATTTTCAATAGAATCATAACTAACAAGATTTCAGAACCGACCTTTGACACCCCCATTTTAATTATTGATGAAAGGTTGTGATCTCAATGAGTCTACTTGCTTTGAATGTCTATCGCGACTCACGTTCACGATGTCATACAGAACTCTTATTTATACTATCATTCGCTAAGGTTTCTGGGAAAATGACACACACCTTATACCCCTACAGATATCACCTGATGCCATCACCCATGATCTATCTTTTACGATCAAAACATTTTAGTCTTCCTCTAAAATAGTTTGACAATAACAAATTTGGGTCATTTTTTCAATATAATATGATCTATTTCAGCGAATTAGAGTAGGCATCTACTGTAGAAAGATTAAACACATTTCGGAAAAGACACATTCTTCTTATACGACACCACTTTTATCATAGATATTAGAGCTCAGTTCAGGAATCAGGAATGAGAGGTTATTAAAATTAGAAAGGTAATACGTAGACAGGGGCACCATATATACAGCAACTATGGCACAAATTTTCCCTCTCCAAGAATGGTTCCCAGCCAATGTTATAGGATCAGTCTTTCCGGCTATTAACATATAGCTAGGATGCCGTTCTCAAAATTATTTAAGCTTAAGTGAATGCAACCAACTCGACTGGAATTCGAACTCGGCTTCCCGATTACTTATTCCGAGCCGCTAACCATTGCACTAAAGCGCATCCACTATATTTATCAAGTGTAAGATCAAATGAAAAATAGAGTATTTGTTGGAGCTACTCACTTCTTTCATTTAAGATTTGCAACTGCGTCTAAGCGGACTTGTGGGTGATGAAAGATTTTCATCACTATAAGCAGTTTCCCGTAGTCGAAATATCGTTAGCATCAAGCCGATTGCTATTTTCGAGTGACAGAATTAATTTCAGTTCGAAAATAATTTAAACTCGGAATTGCTTTCAAATCGGAATTAATTTCAAATCGGAATTAATTTCAAATCGGAACTAATTTTAACTAATCTAGAACGCTAACCTTAGCATCTAACTCTGACTCGGAATTAATTTCAACTCTGAATTAATTTCAACTCGGAACTATTTTCGACTCGGAACTATTTTCAACTCGAAACTATTTTCGACTCGGAACTAATTTCAACTCGGAACTAAGGGTTAGGGTTGAAATTAATTCCGAGTTGAAATTAATTCTGCACCCATTATTTTCTTGGAAAATATTCTCATATGCTATATCGTTAAGATTCAGCGAATCAGATCGTTAGTGTTAAGACCCGCCATATCTCATACACAGGTTCGAATCATCCTTATTCTCTTGATATTCAATCCGGAAGGGTGCAGTTTCATTCGAAGTGATTCTTCTTAAGAATCGATACTTTGTTGAACAGACACTAGATAAGATGTTTCATCGTTCACAACAATGTTAACTTCTTCAACTCATCAGTCAACCGATAACTATTTTCTCTACATAGTGTGGAGAACAGCACAAGAAAAAGGTTCTACATCATCATGTTACCAAATGTAGATTCTTCAATGAATATCACATTCATCCAAGCATCCGTACATCTCGAAATTCTTTACAAGATCCAAAGAAGGATCTGTAATATAATGGATCTTGACTTAGCATCTCGACTTCAGTCACTTTCTGACTGACTTGGCGTGGACTCAGTCTTTTCTGTAAATATTTTCATTGCGACTGCAATAACGAGCATTTTTCTCTGGTACCCCAAATATATAAACTTAAGTCTGCTACTAGATTGGAATATAGGTCCCACTAGTTTACAGTTGAAATAGCTAAATGCAACCACCACTTCTGCTCCGAGAGCTTCTTCCTGACTGTGGAACGACCATCCGTTTTCTTGCCTTCCTGATAACTACAAACATTTAAATACGTCAATCGCAAATCTCCTGTCTTCCTTGCTCAATACTCCATGAATTCTGTATTTTCTTTCACTCCCTAAAAACCACGGCGTACTAATGGAATTTCCCCTTTGCCTGAGGTGAATTAATAAAAATACAAACATTATTATTTATGTATAATTGACACCCAATTCCCAATCTTATTTTTGCTTGGGCGTGTTTGTTTACTTCATATCTCTCTACAAATTCACTTAAACTCAGACAAATTATTACAAATCTCCCACAAAAAATTTCAGCGCATTTATATTAATATTTTATTTTTTTTTGTTCTCCCTTTACAGATCATAAATGTTTTAATTGAATTTTATATCCTGACGCGAAAACGGCTTTCCAAATCTACTCCTATATTCTTCCTGTGTTATTTAGCACATTTGGTCTATATTTAACCCCCCTACCCCCCCCAAAAAAGAAACAAACAAAAAAACCCACAAAGACACAAGTGGTATCTGCTGGGTGTGAATTTTTTCACGTTGACATTAAGGGCAGTGAACAGAAATAACACAGCGAGAAGAACGTAAGTAGAAAAAAAAAAGAAGTGACTTACATATAATATGGAGATACATCTATATCTGGTGAAGCCATGTTATGGCTCCAAATTTAAACTAGCCAAGGCGAGAAACAGCGAATCTTTTTTTCCCTGTTTGAAGCCTGCGAACTGGAGTTTCTTTCTATATCTGGGAAAGATGTAATCTCAGAGAGAAACGACACTCTCCAGTTGTAATTTTTTTAGAAAAGAGATTTCGACGCTTCCGCTCATCTCTATGAAACGGTATAAATAAAATATCCTTAGGGTTTGGCTACTGTAAAACAACTTAAATTGATAGCTGCTTTCGTCACTGCATGAGGTGACGTCAGTAAGTGACCGTCACTTGATTCACGTGACTTAACTCCACCAAAAGGAGATAATCGACATCCATACAATTTGTTAAATATAAAAATTTCCTTCCATAACTTATATTTACACCAAATAGTTCTATTAAACTATCGAAATATTACTTATAGTTGGACTTAATTTTAAACACATCTGATTGGAAACAACAATCTTTTGTTATATACTGTTGTAGATATACTTATCGAAGGACATTAAAAACTTTCCATTGTTTCCATGGAATATTTTTCTTGAAGTGAGGTTTCCTTTTGATCAGCCTTCTCGAACAGATCGTTATGACCTGCAAACACACTCTCCTAATGTGTGCTGATATTTGTTTAAGAAATGCAAATTAAAAGGCGATTCAACAATCTTCTTCTTCTTTTTCATCTGGAATAAATCCGCCATTAATTTAAATAATTTAATCTAATTAGTTTGAGACATATTTCATGAAGCCAGAATATTCAGCGATAAAAGAACGATTGTTCGTTTTCATCTCTGTGAAGTGTTTATTTGCTGCAAGATTAAAAGATACTTTTTGAAAAGCTTCAAAATGAGATGAAGAGAACATTTATGACGTAGTTTTTTTCGTTTGCATATAATATTTATCTACCAAAGTATAATTACTATTTAGATGTTTATAAAGAAAAGTAGGCGTATATGGTCACATGCACTTATATATATATATATATATATATATATATATATATATATATATATATATATATATATATATATATATATATAAAAAAAATATAACATAAGTATGTTATAAAATCACTACAAAAGTAGCCATAGATGGCTATTTTTGTAGTGATTTTATAACATACTTATGTTATAATTTTATATAAATAATAATTATATCTGCTCTACTTTGTATTGAGCACTCTTTTAAGAATAGTAATTGTTGGTTATTGGAATTCATTACGTATATAACAATTATATACTTGGATATATATATATATATATATATATATATATGTGTGTGTGTGTGTGTTTGTGTGTCTCTATGTGTGTCTGTGTTTGTGTGTAAAAGTTTCAGAGTGCATTTGTAAATGGGAAATATTAATAAAGACTTAACTAAACCTTAACTTGGTCATCGTGTTTCGTCTTCTCATGGACATTATCAAGTCGAAATCTCTCTTGCTTAAATATTTGCATATGCACATACATATATCTAAGTAATTCATCAATTCTAAAAGAATCTTCAACAGAATGAACTGGACAGTCTCGACGTCTGTCGAACTCTCTGCTTTGCCAGAGAGGAACCCGGACGAAGCTTTGCCGAAGGGCAAGGTTTCGTCCATGGAGGTAGACAGGCCCTGAACCCTTCTAGGCGGGTTCAAAGGGTATATTATTTGGCCGAGCCTACGGGCTCGGAGAAACCCACTTTAAACTCGGCCTTGTGCCACATATATTCCTCGTGGGTGGGATATTAAATACCGAGAATTAACTGCACAGACGTTTCGTCCAACTTTTGTCACTCATCCGCTACCGAGAATCGAACGCGAACCGTTACGATACGGCCCAGGCGCCATACCAATTATACCACCGGACTTCGGTCACGGTGAGATTAATAATTACACTCGATACAGTGCCACTTTTTACAAGTTACGTGGTTTAACACGTCGCAGTTTCCCTAATCCAACAAAATGTGCTCCCAGATGCCACATCTTTTATCCATATTCTGCTCCATCCAGTGATTAGAATCCGGCTCAAGCAAGGATATACAAGTGATAGAAATTATAAGCGAAGCATCTGTTGCGAATGCCAAGCAGTACAACATGCCGTTTCCAAATTTCTGGCGGGGTGAATTGCGTCATGGTTCACTTTTTTTTTCTCACAGACTGTACCCAACTGATCCTTTTATATTTGCAGTCGACAAAAACGAAACCAATCTAGGCGCATGAGCGAAATTAAAAATATAAATTGGCAACATTTTTTTTCGCCAATAGTACATCGTGCATTTGTGTTTCTATATATATGAAGAAAAATATACGGAAAAACAAACAAAAATCCTAATATGCAATTACGCTGTTTTAATGTTAATATAATGTCAACGTCGGACGTTTCGGTCTAGTCGACCAACCTCAGGACATATGAAAAGACGATGGATTAGTCTTACTCTTATGCCCATCGTTTTTTCATGTTGAATTGAATATAGTCTAATGTTAATTATCTTTTATGAATATACAATTAACTTTTATGAATATACCAATTAACAATGCTTAAAAAGATAGAATCCTTGATCTGTAGTATGTTAGTTTTTAGTGTTGGTTTTATCAATAAATGTTGTTCCGTGTCATTTCCTCTTTTGACAGATTACCCTGACGATCCGTCCAGGTAAATCCTAGGTATGTATGTCCTGGCACTTTAGGATTATTTCACACACACACACACACACACACACACACACACACACACACACACACTCATATATATATATATATATATATATATATATATATATATATATATATATATATATATATATACACACCTACATACAGGGAAACACGCGCACACACACACACACATATATATAAACGTGAACATTGAAGCCAACAAATAGAGGTGACAGGCTGTTTCATGCTGGGTGCAATCGCCAGGACGCCATAAAACAGCCTGCCCTCTCAGATTGTTGAATTAAATGATCACTTTTATATTTATATTTATATATGCTCTATCTCTGATTTTGAGCACTTTATCCCATAAATATAGCACACCCCAAAACTATATATATATATATATATATATATATATATATATATATATATATATATATATAATTGTTCTGTTGTGTGGTATAGCAATATGAAATGCGTAACTCAGCAGTCATTCAATACTCATTCAAACATGTCACTGCAATAATATTTTCTTTTCCCTAACAATTATCCTGGATTACTTTTCATGAATGCATCAGCTGATTGACAATACCAAGAAGGGTAAGTTGCTCTTAGGAAAACAATAATATAATATAATGTAATATAAAAATGAACCTGAGAGGTGACAGTCTGCTTCATGATTGAACACAATCTTCAGGCCATATGTCTTGTGTGTTCTGTGTTCTGTCGACTGTTTATATATCCAGGTCCACGTTACATAATACCAATACCAGTTGTATTAAACTGACGTTTAGTGAGTAGTTGATAACGTTTATATTTCAAATATTAGTGACTATCGAAAAGAAATATTATTGGATGCTTTTCTTTTTATGTGACATGTCCTTTCAGAACTTAGAGGATCATGGCTCTCCGCCCACTTCTATCCCTTGCAGCTTTCGGAAAGTCCCCCCCACCTCTGCTTTCTCCCCCAGACCACGTTCTGTCATCCACCTCCTCAAGATTGTCAGGTATGTCACGCGTTGCTTTTCCTTGTCTCTCTTTCCCCTCTATTTGACCCGTGAGTATCAAATTCTCCAAGACCTCCTTCCTCTTTATCCCCAGAAACTTCAGCTGCTTCTTTTAGATGTTACATATAAGTCTTCTTCTTGTTTTGCAGTATAAGGTTTCTTTTTTCCAAAAAACAAAATAATTTCCATGCCTGAAGATGACTGAATGTACTGTTGAAAGTACTTGCGTATTAAAGAAAGAACTTTTTAAAGACAAGGATCATAACATTCATCGAGTGATTTGTAGGTGTCATGGATCTTTACCTATAACTACAGAATGAACTCTTCCTAACACTATGTATACTACACAGCCGAGCTTCTCGTGACGGTCGATCAAACCCGGACGAGGCTCCGGTGGGGCATTTTGACCAATCCGATCCCGTTTATACGGGTTCTATGGGCATTTTTTGGCCGAAACCCACTTCCTTAAACTCGGCCTTGTGCTCCATGCAACACTCGTTAGGCTAGGTACCGAATCGAGTCGAGCCGATAGTAGATTACTCCAAAACAGACTGACAGTCATACTAACACCTTCCACATCTTGTATTATTATTTCATGTAATATATCTTCGTTATTTCTACTCTTGTGTTCGCTTTCTTCTTCCTTGGTCCTAACCTAGACCATAACAGTAGGTTAATGCACCATTAAATTTTGGTTAGCGAAGGGATTTCGCCATTTTATATCATTAACATTAATGTACTTTTGTATGAATGATTCATTGTCGTATGAATTGATCTGCACCACATATTTTATATATATATATATATATATATATATATATATATATATATATATATGTGTGTGTGTGTGTGTGTGTGTGTGTGTGTGTGTGTGTGTGTGTGTAAATATATAGAAAATAGGAAAAGAACTGGTTAGGTAGATCCAAAGTTTCTTAGAATTTTAGTTATTATTTTTAAAAAATAGTGCTCCATAGAAATGTAGAGCATAAATATAATTATTTATTTAAAATATGATTCCAACTCGCGACATAAGAGGCCTCATTTTCTGAAACATGGGACCTCTTATATCGCGAGTTGGAATCATATTTTTAAATAAGTAATTATATATATATATATATATATATTGTTATGGGATCTTACCCATAATAATAATAATAATGGACTATTCCATACGTAATAAACACTGCGTCTCAAGAGGAAGCAGGAAGTTCAGTCTGAAGTCTATAGTGAAGTCCGTCAGGAGTCTGTCTGTTAGAGCGAGTCAGTTGAATCAATCAGTCGAGTCAGAGGCAGTCCGAAACAGAGTCGCGTTCAGACAATTACTACAAGACATTGGAATTGTGATAATGGTCTAGACTACATTGTACTCCCTACTAAACCTGATTGTCCATACTAACACTTTCTACTTCTCTGTATATATTCCTGTTTGTAATATATCTGTGTTATTCCATATAAGTGCTCGAGTAGTTCTACTTTATTGGTTCTACCTTGGACTATCACCGTGGTACAAGGAATCGGACCATAACAATATATATATATATATATATATATATATATATATATATATATATATATATATATATATATATATATTTACCGGGTGTAAATGCAAAATTGACCAAATCGGTTAACAGCAAAATTGACCAAATCGGTTAACAGCAAAATTGACCAAATCGGTTAACAGCAAAATTGAGCCAATTAATAGTTTTAGCTTTGAACCGTAGTATCTTAGAAATTTTTTTTCTTACTGGAATTCTCCGAGGTTTTTATAATACAATTGGACTCTACTTTGAACCCATAAAACTGCTTTGGCTCTAACTTGAAATGATGGAACCTCTTTCTTGTCATGACCACCTTATCCATTTTTAATCTCCAATGTTCCTTATTATTTAAACATATTCGTCGTTTACTTGATGATTCTTGACATTTAAGATGGAAGCCTGCATGTGAATATATATAAATCGTTTGAATTTATCAATCAGTAAAATTTAATTTGAACTTTTGCGTCAAATTTTAAACGATTAATTTAGATGACAATCAAATCTAGAGTAAAATTATTAGGTAGTTTCAACATTCTTTATTAAACTTATTACATTAACAATTATTAAGGCCTATGAAATGTGATAAAATCTACCTTGTCTTTTCCCATAATGCATGCTGAAACATGAATAATGAAAAATGTCTAACAAATGATCAAAAAACACAAAATGACAAATTTATTTAGTTTGTTAATGTTTTCATTGGATATATAACAGGGTTTCTGCAGAGATCAACAGATGGAGGCCTGTTGAAACTAATTTGAAAATGAAAATCAAAGGATAATGCTTGAAAACATGTTTCCAAGAATGGAAATTTTTGCCAGTTATATCGAAACAATCATTTTTAGCCAGTGGAATTGTTTGAGGAATGAGTGGTTAATGACATATCAACTCCTCATGGGTCATTTAATGCCGAAATTTGAATTTTTTGTGAGCGTTGAAATAATAAAAAGTATATAACTTATTCTCCTTTCACAATTGAATACATGACAGATGATACTTTTTATGCATATACATGTTTGCATAGGCATAATTATTAAAAACGATATGTCTCTTATATTGTAGCTTTGTTGATGTCATAGTAGATTTAATATTCTTCAAAAATTCTACTATATATAGATTACTGTCGGGAAAGAGTGCTTTTATCTTCGTTGTCTTGCTGGTTGATTTTATTTTGTGGCATATTGTTATGTAGTGGTTTCACAGTGAGTCTTGTATTTGTACTAAGTCGCTCCTAAAATCAGTTCGACGTACAAAACGTTAGGAACTTGATATAATAGGTAATGACACAGAAATCTAATGGTGGTCGCTGATACTTTAGTATCCGACTAACGGTCGTCCGATATCGACTGACTGACCAACCCACTGCCGACTCGCTGAGCGACTGCTACTACTACTTATTATAGGTGGGAGAATCTATTAACTATAGAATAGGTCTGTTCCATTATAACACATATCTAAATTTTGATACCGAAATCTAAATATTTCATGGCTTTAACTACGAATAAAATGTACTGTTGGTCCCTTTTCTATGAAATATATTGTTGGTAATTCTACTTTTAAAATGTAATGTTGTTACATTTTATATATATATATATATATATATATATATATATATATATATATATATATATATATATATATATATATATATATATTATATTTATACAGTTCTGTTTTTTTACTTTGGGTTTATCTTCTGATCTCTTGAGTGAGTCAAGAAGGACAAAAAGAGAATAATACTTCGCAAATTGGGATCTGTCAATGAATCTTCCAGACAAACACTTGTCAGCAAAGCAAATACATTAAAAGCAGGCCAAGAAATGCATGAAAATTGATTTTCTAAAGTAATATTCACGAACGAATCTCGAGAGATAAGCGATGTACCTGATGGATAGGCCAAAGTATGGATTCTATTCGATGCCGCTGTGAGTGTGTCTAAAAGAAGGCGTCAGTAATATTGGCAAGAATTCTCTATCAGACCATTATTGAACGATTCAAAATCTATGAGGGATTTACACTTAATAGTGGTAACTATTGTTATTTCATGGACTAGACTTCCGTTAAATTGTATAGTCCTAGGCCCCGCAGTTTCATATTGAAGCGTGTATTTATGCACGACAATGCGCCTTCTAATGCATCTAAGGTTACTCGAGAAAATGTTGTGCGTAAAATATTTACAGGAGAGAAGATAATGGAATGGCCACCTTCAACTCCTAACCTGAATTTCATCAAAATCCAACCGTTTTGTTAAGAAGATGGAATTATATGAATATGGAAACAATATGTCAGCAAACGACATACATGAAAGACAATTAATTCCACCATGTCAGATATTGAACCTACTATATTTAGCAAAATCAATGGTAATAGATAGCTGGCTCTTATTGAAATGATGTGTCATTATTTTAATATGTAAATGTTCCAGATACTTATCATATAAGTTTATTATTTGTTCATTTATAGATGCTTAACAAATGTTGATGATTGTATTACCTTGTTATTGAAGTTAAAATTGATTTTCTGGCATTTGCATAATAGATTCGAACTCCATATATTTCATAATATGTCCAATAAATTTAAGAAAACACTTTTAAACAACATGCAAGCTAAACTCAAGCTTGGTTTTAATGCATAAATTAATTGTTTAAAATTTTCTAAAATATTTCAAAGCAATTTCGAGTTATTCAGGTTTATGTAATTTGCATAATAACTTCAGACAGAATATATATATATATATATATATATATATATATATATATATATATATATATATATAATTCCATAGTTAAATATTCCAAGTATATTATTTTAATATAAAATATTAAAACTGATCCACAATGCAAATACTTGTCACTGCATATACATTTGTTAAAACACCTTAGCTTCTTTGTCTCTCTATCTCTCTATAATTCCCATTCCCTTATATGTTGGTTGTTCCTCTTCTTTCTTCCTTTTCCTTCTTTTTTCTTTCCTTGTTTCCTTACTTAATTTAAAAAAAAAAAAGTTAGAATTCATTTCTTTAACAAATGTATTTGCATTGAAAAGTCCTTGGGAGTATTTCTGGGAATGAAATGGCCATCTAATGGGGTAATTTTGGGTTACATTCTTTGTAATTCCCCGATATATAGTCATCTCCAGACAGATTGTTCCTCTGTATCACAGCTCCCCGGTGGGGCTAGATGAAATCCGACTGATTTGAAATCAGTCAGATATCCTATTCCTAGACCATCGTCGCACGTCAGAAATGAAGGGAATTGTAACGTTTTTATCTATACGAAATACTCCAGCTGCTCGGAGAAGTCAATTCATAATTGAAGCGTAACGCTTGTTAGCAGTACGAGCCGCTGTTTTTCAAACCCCCTTTCCCTAGAGTGCTCAACCAGTTTTACGTGACCATATATAGTCATCCATAGACTGTTTCGCTGTATGACAACTCCTCAGTACACACACACACACACACACATATATATATATATATATATATATGTGTGTGTGTGTGTGTGTGTGTGTGTTAGTGTGTATCTATGTATCTGTGTGGGTTTTTGTGTGTATATATATATATATATATATATATATATATATATATATATATATATATATATATATATAGAGAGAGAGAAAGAGAGAGAGAGAGAAAGAGAGAGAGAGAGTGTTAATCCCCACAACTTTTATGAAATTAAACTCTCATGTCCTGTTTATTCAATTCTTCATTGTATTCCCCCGTTTTGTCAATTTTCGAATAAGTTGTTTTATATCAAGAAAAAAAAACGTTGATAACTTAGCCGTAGGGAAACCTTCTTGCACTACCGGGTAGATAAATAGAATTAGCGGATATAGACTTCGAATTGTCTTCACTAGAGATGTCCATTGATAAATTAGATGTTGCTTCCCCGATATTTTAATAACTTGTGTATGTGGGGATTGCGTGCTTGTACAACATTTTCTAATATTTATACATTAACATGCTGTCTCTCGCAGTGCGATTTTCCAGAAGACTTTTTCTTTCTCTTGAACGCTCTATATTTATTTTTTACTCTCATATATCAGTGTGCACAATTTTTACTTATTTTGTTTAATCGTTTTAAAGTCATGGAATTCCATGATTTTTTAATAAGGCTCCTGCTACATGAAGAATTTGACATTACTTCCTTTGTTTTTAATTATAGATTAACAGAAGGATCATTGTGAAAGGGTCAGTAACCATTGGGGCCTAGATATGCCAAGTTTGATTTCACAAGGTCATTCGTGGAATTGAATTGTCACATGTCGATCATAAAAAATTCAGCACATTATTTGTGTCAAGACCCCTCCAATTAAATACAGAAATCGGTTACAAATAATTTAAAATTTAGAAAAGCAGAAACATGATTCCATGTTTGAACAACTGTGAGAAATTTGCAGATATTCAGGAAATATATATGAAGTTGGAAAAAAAACAGGAATAAGTATTTATTCCGATATATAAGAAAAAAAACTTTCTTGGTAATTTTTGATAAAATACGATATAAAAGCATTTATTCTGAATACCAGACTCTCAGAGACACAAACACACACACGCACACATAGACACACAAAAACGCACACAGATACATACATACACACTAACACACACACGCACACGAATAAATCAAATAAATGCTAATGAGCCAGGTACTACCTACCTAGGTTTCACCACATGGGATCATCTGATAATCCCATATGGTGAAACATAGGTAGGTTGTACTTAGCTCATTAGCATTTATTTATTTTATTCTTGCTCTATGTACCGTATTGTGCACTCTTCGTTTTAACTTATTACTCGCTGTTTTTTCTCTCTTTTGTACCAGAGATTTAAGGTACTGGATAATTTCTTTCGCCCTGTTTCGAGGTTTCTGGTGTTTTCTTTTTTCACATTTCAAATAGATTTACTTTTATATATATATATATATATATATATATATATATATATATATATATATATATATATATATATAAGCAAATATATGGATATAGATCCGACAGTATGAAGAAAATATACGGAAAAACAAACAAAAATCCTTATATGCAATTATGCTGTTTTAATGTTAATATAATGTCAACGTCGGACGTTTCGGTCTAATAAACAATCTTCAGGACATATTCATAAATATAACATTATCAATACAACATGACATGTTTTCATATTAACATTAAAACAGCATAATTGTAGATAAGGATTTTGTTTGTTTTTTCCGTATATATTTTTCTTCATATATATATATATATATATATATATATATATATATGTGTGTGTGTGTGTGTGTGTGTGTGTGTGTGTGCATGTGGTTACTGATTGACACTTTTTGCAGAAGACCATCTCTTCAATTGGTAGCATTTATTTTTGTTTTTTTTTTTCCATTCGAAATTTTATTATTAACATCATTTTTTCCCGAGCTAATATTTTGCTATGAACCCGATGGCAATTCTTATAGCCAGCATCACTTTCCCAAATTCTCTTACAGACGGGGCAAACCTAAGGTCTGCCCTTGTTACCTTTATTGAAAACCTGCCTATCAATATGTACAATCATGTGATGTTTGACTACCGCAACAGACTTCCAAACAATGACGCAAGACGCGGAACAAGTAAACCGTCAGTCTTTGTGGTAAGGCCACATTCACAGGTTTTTAGAATTCGACCTCTGGGTTGTGATCACACTTAAGTGAGTAACGAAACCGCCCAAAGTGTAACTTTTCTCAAAAATGCTGCAAATATTTTTGGGTCTTAATCGCCTTCCTAATGGCTCGGTTTTAGTTGGAATGATCACTTATCTTCTTTTCAAACGTGTTTCAACCTTCCTACATCAATCATCTTCAGCGAGATCTCCACCAACAGTTTTCCGCTGTCTTCGACCATTAACGCCAAGTGTCTTTTAGTACAGACTCCAGAGGTTGGTCAACCAATACCTCAAGAAGTGCAATTTGTTACCTATACTAGAGCATGCATACATAAATAAAGTTTCAGAAAATAAATCTTGGATCTGTAAAAATTACTTACGAGTGTGTATTTTGCACACCAGAAAACACATACCACAAACGGTCTTAAAATCTCAAACATCAGATCAACTGAACCAAATTAAGCTTAGATTGTTCTGGAATATATTTAGATGCAATGTTCATGGTATGATAAAGATATATTAATGTGAAAAAAATAGAATGTGCATTTTTTTGCATATTGGAGGGAACTTTACAACCAGATTGAAGCAAAGCTGTCATCATTTCTGTTTTCCTCTTTGATTTTATGAGCATAATTAATCAAATTTTATGAGTTTATGTCACAATGTGTCTAATTTTACTTTCATTTTGATATTTGAACAATGCTTAAAAAAACCTGATATATATACCTGTAATAGACACTTGATAGGGTGTATTTTAATGAACAAAATGGGCAGACTCGAATGTAAGAGAGTAAGGTTCAAGTATTTAATTTATATATAGTTAGGTGCTACCCAAAATATCAATAAAAATATAAATAAAAATAAATATATTTACAGCACTTGAAAATTATTCGGCATGAATTTTGTAGTGTGCAATATTAATTTTTTTTAAGATATTAATATATATTTTTATATATATATATATATATATATATATATATATATATATATATATATATATATATATATATATATATATATATATATCCATTTCACTGTTGAAACTATTAAATGTAGCCGTCTCTTTTACTCCAATAGCTTCTTATCTCGCATCCTTCGACTGTGGAACTTCCCTATTCCTGTTTCCTGAGAGCTATAATCTCCAACTATTCAAATGTAATGTCAATCAACATCTCCAGTTGCCATGATCTATCCACTATCCTTCTCCTCATTCATTCCTCTATCACTCCTATCTGATCTTGCTCCAAAATCTTGCGTCCCAATGGCTTACCGCCTTGCTTCGGATGAAACGCTTATATATATATATATAATATATATATATATACAGGCATAGAGAAAATAGTCTCAATTTTTTTTTTAGACAATCAGCGCAGTAATCTGTAATACAATTCATTCTTCATAATGGAGACGAGTTTTCTTTACCGTTAGCTAAAATAATTGACTTATCACACCAGAAAATTATTAACATTCTTGTCCATCTGAAAATAGTTATTACAAATTGGAAATATATATGTATTAAGAAACTTCTGTGTTTGTAATTTGTACTTCCTGTGATCCGATGTTTTCTTATAAATAGCGTACATAAATTAATAAAACAGTCTCTCAGCATTTCTTAAACTGGGGATGTGAATACTACTGAATGCTCAATTACACCAAACTCCCTATTTTTCTTTTTTCTTGTAAATTACTTCAGGATTTTAAATGTTTTTATTAACCAGATCGAGCGGTTCACAATACGAAAAGTATACAAGCGGATATATAGATAAAACGCATTTGAAGTAGCTGTGCGCGTATTACCATTGACAGATTTCCTGCTGCTGGAGAGACACATATCTAAAATAACTTCAATCTTGAAGTTCCGCATTAACAATTCGCATACATCTTATCAACATCTACTAACACAATTCATATCTGTCATCTTGTTATATTATTATAAATGGTATATTTAAAGATTGAAAGCTTTACAAAAGGGGAAACCTTTAAGTCAGTACTGTATCATTGAAGACATTTGGCCACGTGGATAAAAATTAACATATTATACGAGCAATATATCTATCTCAATCGATTCCATTCATTCACATATCTATGTGTGTGTGTTTTTATATATATATATATATATATATATATATATATATATATATATATATTATGTACTGTCTATTCTCTCTCTGTTTTCTCTCTCTTTCTGTCTACCTACATAAGAATCACAAACAAATTTTA
>CAHIKZ030000143.1:1200000-1235000 GCA_903632075.3 Acanthosepion pharaonis | reverse complement strand
ACGACAGAAAGCATCCTCTCCAGAGATTTTTCTATCATGCTACAATTCAAGTGTTTGCGATGTTTGCACAGTATTCAGAAACTCACTGTTGGTTGCTAATCCAGTATCTTTCAGTATTGTTAGGCTACATTGATAACATAACGGAGCAATTGCATTCTGCTATTTTGAAAATCTTTGATGATTAATTGAGCAATTTCCTCTGCAAGTAATTTTTAGTTTTTCTTTTTTTCCATGAAGTTGTTTTTTTTTTTTACCTCATTTTTTTCGTTCCGGGTTTTGAGTTTATTTTCCTGACCACAATCACTGGAGTCAAATCACTATGAAAGCATAAAAATAGGTTGTAATATGAGCAATACCGTTTTGTAAAATATTATTACTAGCAATGTATTTCTGAAGAAAAACTTATAACTAACATTTTAGAAAGATTATTGCCAGCAATAAAAATCTTGTCGGCCTCAAACTGTTGACGTTGATATGCAGTAAAAGGAAACAAACTTAACCAAGTCAGCAAAGAAAAAAATATCGCCATTAACTAACCCATTGAGGTTGATATACCGTAAAACAAACCAAACCAAACCAAAGTAGCAGCAAAAAATCTTGTCGGCATGACCCAGGGTAGTAGCACCTGTTAGGTTCCCAGATATGGGCAAATAATTAACCCCCAAACTGGGGGGAAAACACTATGAGAGCCTAAAATATGTTTTAATACAAGCAATATATAATTTTCGAAAATTATTACCAGGTTGATATGCCGTAACACAAACCAAACCAAACCCTTAACAAAAAACCTTGTCGGCATTAACTAACTCATTGAGGTTCATATACCATAAAACAAACCAAACCAAACCAGCAACAAAAAATCTTGTCGGCATTATATAACCCATTGAGGTTAATATGCCGTAAAACATACCAAACCGGCAACAAAAAAACCTTGTCGGCATTAACTAACCCATTGAGGTTGATATGCCGAAATAACCCAAACCAAATCAGGAATAAAAATCTTGTCGGCCTTAAAAAGCCCATTGAGGTTGATATACCGAAAACAAATGAAAAACCAATCAATCCGACACAAGATTTACTTTGACATATTAACTGTATGGCGTGTAATATGTATTAATGAGCATCAGTGAAGAAAGTGCATTAACAAAGAACATTTTATGTAGAATAAGAAATATTTCTGTATGTTATTTACGTTTGAACTAATATCATCATCTTTGTTGTTGTGTTCACAGCATTTTGTTGTTTCTTCAGTCTGGTCTTCTTCATGTGTCTATCAATCGGGATAAGCATCAGGAAATTTGGAACCTAATTTATTTAATCTACGGGGGTTTATTGCTTCCTTTCCGTTAGTTTCACTCAACAGCATTTGCTAAAGAAAAGCCAAAAAAAAAACTACCTCCAACGGCAAGGCTTCTGACCAAAAGGATTTGATGAGCGTGGAACCACCTCTTAATTGCTGGTGTTCCGAAGTCCACCCTGACCCAGGGTAGTAGCACCTGTTAGGTTCCCAGATATGGGCAAATAATTAACTCCCAAACTGGGGTGAAACCACTATGAGAGCCTAAAAATATGTTTTAATACCAGCAAAATATATTTGTCGAAAATTATTACCAGCAATGAATTTTTGAAGGAAAAAATATTACCAGCAATATATTTTTGAGGAAAAATATATTACCAGCAATACATTTTGAAAAAAAATAATTACCAGCAATAAAAATCCCGTGGGCCTTAAATAACCCATTGAGGTTGATATGCCGTAAAACAAACAAAACCAAATCAAACCAAACCAGCAACAAAAAATCTTGTCGGCATTAAATAAACCATTGAGGTTCATATACCGTAAGACAAACTAAACCAAACCAAACCAGCCAGAAAAAAACTTGTCGGCATTAACTATGCCATTGAAGTTGATATGCTGTAAAAAATCCATATCAAACCAGGAATAAAAAACTTGTCGGCCTTAAATAGCCCGTTGAGGTTGATATACCGTAAAACAAACCAAACCAATCAATCCGACACAATTATCAGCTGAGATTTACTTTCACATATTAACTGTATGGCTTTCAATATGTATTAATGATCATCAGTGAAGAAAAAGCATTAACAAAGAACATTTTATGTAGGATAAGAAATATTTCTGTACGTTATTTACGTTTGGACTAATATCATCATCTTTGTTGTTATGTTCGCAGCATTTTCTTGTTTCTTCCCTCTGGTCTTCTTCATGTGTCGATCAATCGGGAAAAAAAAAATTTGTCGTCATTAACTAACCCATTGAGGTTCATATTCCGTAAAATAAACCAAACCAAACCAGCAACAAAATTAACTAAAAAAATTTCTAACATACAGACACGGTTCATCTTCCTAAAGACCCTCGTTTTTCTCTTTTGTTAGTGCGACTGTTGTTGCAACAAAAAATGCTCCAGTGAACTTCATCAGATCGAGATATATTAGATGAAAGGCGGAGGTTACAAGTGGCGAAACATTTTCAGAACAACAAGTAAGATGATGAGAATAGTCTGAATGTATACATTGTATATACTGATTTTTTGATAATATTTCGAGACTAAACAATCGCATAATTATCTAATATGTATCGATAATTATATTTCTGTAGTTGTTATTGGCGTAGCCCAGTAAAACGTCAAGAATAACATTGTTCTTACGCGCAGAAACGTGTTTGGATTTTAAACAGCAGGTGCATGTTTTGTTTTGTTTTGCACAAAGGAAAATATATATATAACTGGTTTCCTTATTGACGTCTACATCGACATTATCTGCGGAAGTTTTCTTACCTAACCTCAGAGTGTATGAGAATTTGTAAGCCCAAATTAGCTGCTTGGCTGTACAAAAATTGCGTATTTTCTTTCCAAAATCTCATATATCTTCCCTTAAACACATGAAACCTACTGTCTTTAAAGATGAAGGCTTCCGTTTCTGTAGATATATCCTTGCTTTTTACCACCTGTAAATTCCGTGTTCTCGTTTCTTTGCATCGAGTCACTGGTTATTTCTTTTTATATTTTCCCATGAGCTATTAAACAAATATTTCTACAGACAAAGAAAAAAAAATGTTTAAAACGTTTTTTTTTCCCAGATTAAACTTACCAAGAGAAAGACAATCTACCTTCATCAGAATTTGAAGTCTGTCACCTGATTATGTTTGTTGAGGTATTGGAGTTTTTATTCCCTTTAAACCTCGAGTAGGGGAACATAAATTTGTCCCCTTTTGTCATTTTACTAATCACCATTCGTCTGATATATATTATCTATCAGATTATCTCATATTAACCTCCAGGAACCAATGTGGTCGACATTCTCGCAGAGGGTAGTGTTAATTTTATCTCCCATTTCTCTTTTTGCCTCTTTTCTTCTCTCGTCGCCTGATATATGTTTTGTATATCCTAAGGGGTAACAGCCTTGCGTTGGTTCGTGAATTTAATGTCCTAATAATAATAATCACTTAGCCCGTCAGTATGTCTTTGTAATATGTGGAAACAAGGCTAGCAATAACTGAAAAGTACTAAGGAAAAATAAACGAGATATCGTTAGTCATGTACAGTGTAGCCGGATCAGCCTACCTCTGTAGATGAAAGGGATCATTTCCTGCAGGTTATATGGATCGACATGCACCTGATGAAGGGTGGATAACACAACAGCCGAAACGTCATGAGAACAACAAAGGTAGAGTGCTTGAAAATAAGTGAAATAAGTTACCCCCCTTTTTTTACTTTCAAACTTTTGCCTGTTGAAGTAGCAACAGGTTAAATGCTATCGAGATTTTGCACCTGGATTTTCTTTTTCCTTTAATAGATGTATTTTTTGCTATTTTTTTCTATTTTTGTATTTTCCCATGGGCTCTTCAATCTTATTTCTCCAGCCATAAAACAACTGATATCAGTTGATTCCTGCTTTTCCAGTTTAATAGTTCGAAGCAGAACGTAGTCTATCTTCACCGGAATTTAAACCCTGATCTGAAAGCATTTTTCGGGATATTAAGCGTTATCGCGCTCAACGAAATATTGCTAACAATATGGCGGCTGAAAATTGATTCTAGAAACATTCGCCGTAAACCTTTTTGCCGTAGGAAAATTAGCCTCAGGAGTTTTCGCAGTATAAAACTTTGCCGTATAGAATTTGATTTGTTTATTTATTTTGTTGTCATGAGATAATTTCGCCGCATTTTTTCTTAATAAGCGAAGTACCTTTTTATCAAGTATATCTGGCTCACATCATCGTTACTTCGATTTAAGCAATTTTAATAAGCGAAGTTATAGGATCAAAATCATACATCATTCATCCTCGTCAGTGAAGAACGTAAAAAATTCAACTTGACATCGGAACTGACGTCACGCAATTTCATATTTTAGACTTAACGTTATACTTTCTGTTAACATAATTTCAGTCTACAAATAAGTCTCAATTAAACAATGTATATTTATTTCAAACAAACTGAAAATTTGAATAAGCAACCAGCTTCAATATAAAATATCTGATCAAAGAAAAGCCATTCAAACTCTTAGTAGTTTTTGTGAAATTTTCAAAAGTTATTTGCAAATATAAAATGTTTAAAATTCACTATAAATACCTAAATATTGAAATATACTTTCTTATATTTGAATAGATATTATAACAACACGTCACCTTTTGATTCAAATTATAATTGGCATTCAATTCATCAAGCAAAAAAATAAAAATAAAATACCACCTTGTCATATAATTAAAATGCCCAAAGTGAATACCTAATTTGAAAAGTCAAGATGGAGAAGAGTTATATTTTAAAGCCTTTAAATTTTTTTTATTCATCTGAGAAGTGGATTGTTAGTCTTATTTTTAAAATAAATGTTTACTTTTTCATTTCTTTTCTGATGATTGACCCTGTAAAAAGATATCCGTATATACTTGATAAAAATGTACTTAGCATATCAAATTGAACTTTAATCCAAATGGGACGTTTAAGATAAGGTATCGAAAACAAATGCGGCAAAATTGTCTTACGGCAAAAACCCCATATCGCAAATTTTCTCACGGCGAAAATTCATGTGGCGCGCTTTCCTACGGCAAATTTTTTTTACGGCGAATGTTTCGGATATGAAAAATGTTGTCTTTCAGTATTGTCCTTGCTGAAGATGCCACAGAAAAAAATATCCGAATATTGCTTCCACGTCCTTTCGTTGGTGTGAAACATTTTTGTTCTCTTCGTATGTAAAAACTTGTAAATGTCAATCTGTGTTACGCGAATACATCGAAAAATTGACGAAACGCTTTGGCGAAATTCAAAACATAAAATATATTCCCACTCAAGTTGAAGTTAATTGATATCAAAATACAATATTAAAAAGCAATTCTATTCCGTAGAAAAAATCAGTATATTTAAAAATGGACGACGTATTGATATTTGTCTACTTCCTGTTTAAATTAGAAAAACAATTTTTCATCCCCCGTAACAAATTGATGCTAAAATGATTAAACGACAACTTCCAATGGTTAAAATTTGTGTTCATTTTTCAGACTAAGGCCCAAAATGAACATATATTCTTTATTGAATATTTCCCAAATTAAACCCACAAATCTACTGTTCGATAGACGATTGATAAACTAATTCGTAACCTTCCACCGTGAATTTTCTTGAGTTGGTTGATTTAGAATTCATAGTGGGAAATAAGTCATTTTTTTTTCCGAAAATTTTAAGAGAAGAGACAATAAAGACATTTTAGACGACGTTTTCTACCAATCAACCTTGATTATAACTGATTTGACTCTGAATTCATAGTGAAATACGCAATTACTTTCTAAGCCGAATAAGACAATCTATGTTGACATAAATCAGTGCAAGTCACTATTATTTCGTAGCGATCGAAAATATGATTGTTTACAAGATCATTAATCATCTTCCATTTTCTATCATGATTAACTACTGGGGACTCCGTTGTTTATTCCGATTTTTATTCAAAACTTACGCAACTTTGGCAGATTTGAAACGGAATGACTACTAGTGTTTCTATGTGAGCAGAACTTCCCTTCCAGCCATGATTATTTTTCTTTACTCATTCTGAATAATCATTATCATTTTTCTTAGTATTTTCCAGTTACCTTGACTTAGTTTTACGCAATCCTTTAATAGTCTTTACCCGAGTGAGTCAGTCAGTGAAGTGTCATACGTGATACACGCATGGGTGATCATGTCTCCTTCGATTCATGAGTGACAAGACAGATACATTTCTCGCAGTAGGTTGCCGTCTGACTCTACGATAGACATCTTTCCAATGTTAAAGGAACATTTTCTTGAGACGTGCTTTTAACTTATAGTGAATATATTGTGAACCGTTTTTGTACGATACTTTTTATTTTATTTTGGAATAGATTACAACACCCAGATAGGCAACTGTTTCTTTCATCAGATACGTTTTTATAGTTCGCATTCGAGGACAACCGTCTACTAGCCAGTCCCGATTGCAGACGCTTGCTCAGGCCTATTTATTCAACATCCATATACTGCAACTATGTTGAGCAGACCTTAGTTACAGTTTCTGGGAAATAATGTGACCAACAATTTGAACAAGGCCAGTACGTTCAAACCCTAGCACGAATATCGACTACCCAATTTCACTTACAAGGCTTGGGTCAACTCGTGATATGGTTTTCATGCATTTTTCAAAGGTGCTGCATGCTTAGATTTGACTCCTCCAGTCCGACAAATAGACTATGGTCAGATTCGAACTCGGGTCTCCTTGTCAGAATACGGACGTTCTAACCACTCGTCCATATTATATCTGCCCAATTGGTTTTAATAATTGCCAAGGCCTTGTATCATTGTGATTTGTAATTTAGAACATTTCCCAGCATGGTGAAGATTATAATGTTAGCATATATCCTAAGAGATGTATTTATCGACTTCACGTTTCACTTATTCACATTAAATTTGCAGTCGATTACAACACCCAAGTAGTCAGTTGTTTCTTCTCTGTTCATACAAAGTCACATTTGATTTGTCCTGATTATTAAAATATGTGACTTAGAATATCATGTTTAATTTAATATATTGCAGTTCAGAAGAATGCTTTCCTTTCGAATTTCTACATGAAACACCGTATTGAAGAATAGGAACATATGTTTGGGCAACATGAGTGTTTAGTAATCGTATTGGATGTCGGAATTATCAGGGATTTTTTTCCTCCCCCATCCCATTTGATATCCATCTGTTAGACCCTGTTTTTAATTTTTATTGTTGTTTCATATGTTTACATCATATTTTTTTTCTATATAATTAGATCTTATTTAATGCTGATTTGGTCTAACATTTGACTTTAGTTTATAATTAAATGTATGGTTTGTTTGAGTCAAGTTAGTATAGAGTCCAATCATTTCGTAATTCAAATTAATTGCAATATTTCAAGACCTATTCTTGTATATTTGGTTCAGGCGTCTACTGAGTCCCTCAAATGTAGGTACAGTCGATCAGAAGCTGTTTTGGGATGATGCATATTATACTACGTAAGTGCATATTATTATTATTACAGTTAAGATGGCGATTTAAGAGAAAGGAAAAACAGTGATTATCTATGCTAATATTGCGACAGTATACCTTTTTTTCATATATATATATATATATATATATATATATATATATATATATATATATATATATATGTGTGTGTATCTGCATGTGTGTGTCTATATATATATATATTATTTACTAGATATATATTATTTACTAGATTTACTAGCATCCACTTGGATAGTCTGTCAACGAATTTGTTACCTTTAATATATATATATATATATATATATATATATATATATAATAGTAAATAAAATAATAAAAGTAATCCACAAAAATAAGCTTATTCCCCATATTGGATTTTATTGCGTATTAATATTAAATATATATATATATATATATATATATATATATATATGATTTATATATTTATGAAAAATTACTCTTTTTTCAAATATGTATATATATATATATAATGTATAAATATATATGTATTTTTTAAAATATAACATGAAGAAGACAAACATACTGTCGAAATATTGTTTAACACTGTCAAACATCGTTTTTCTTTTCTGTTTTTTAAAATGAGCTCTTCTCTTTTGTTTTTTATTATTATTATTATTATTGTTGTTGTTATTATTATTATTATTAATAATAATAATAATAATAATAATAATAATAATAATATCACCGTCGATCGGACTCCATACTATCGCTAGTGACGGTGAACGGAATTCCACTCCAGGAGGCACCGTTCCTTACGATAATATTGTGCCTTAAACTCACCCCTGATCTCAAGTGCAACTCGTACATACGATCCATTGCTAATGATGCAGCTCTATTAGACGACTACCTGTATTGTTCCAATATGTACTTGACTGCTCTTTACCTTTATCGGATTTATATTCTTGTCCAGATAATGCCAAGGATAGAGTACTGTTGTCCTATTCGCACGGGAGCTGTGCAGACCGCACTTTCCAAACCGGATAGAGTTGAGAACAGTTTCCGAGTCCTTGTGGATGACGACTTATTTTCCACCGTCTAATCTCTTTCTCACAGTCGGGGTGTGGCAATCTTCTCGATGCTTTATCCCTGCTTTCACGTAAAGTGTTTAGATGAACTATATTCTTTGCTTCCGTTAGGCCTAACCTTAACGGCAAGGTTCCGACATGCCATTCACATTGTAGCAAATCACCTACATTCCCTCCGCATCACATCGGTGAGAAGTAAGTTCGACTCGAAACTCTTCTTCCCGCGAACCATTGCTCTGTGGAACCAACACCCAAGAGAACGTTTCCACGATCATTACAATCGTAACCTGTTCAAGTCTAGGATTAACCGTTACTTTAATCTCATATCCATACAATCTGCCTCCTAATTTAATCCTCTACCTACGATTAATGTGGTCATATATGGGCGGGATTCGGTCAGTCTTCACTTTACAGTCTCGATAGAATTCAAAAGTGTCACAGAATTCTTATGTGTGATGAATTATTTTCCACCCTTCAACATCTCTCACGGGTGGGGGCGGAGGGCGACGAGCTTGTTATTTCTGTATTTTTGCCTTGCTCGCCTTCCCGATGTTCTTATATTAACGTGCAGTAACGTCTATGAGGATTCATTCATGGCTGCTATTATGTGGAAAAGTGAGGCCAGAACGATTGCACTCCAAGGGCTTGTCAGTTAAAATAGTGGTATTTAAAAAAAATTGTTTGACTTAAGCTATTGAGAGTGGTGAACTAATATTTATTTATTTATTTACTTATTATTATTATTATTATTATTATTATTATTATTATTATTATTATTTCCTTTGATTTCTGGTGTGTGAACAATTCTTTCCGGGTCCTGCCCACAGATCTAAAATCAGAAATGACATCATGACATTATTCTACTAAACAATTAAAAAAACAGTAAAACAAAACAACATACATATTTTACATCGTAAAGCCGATCGTATTGTGTGGGGTGTATTGGTGTGAATATTGTTTTATCTCTTTAGGGAATTGCCACCAGGAATCCATTCATTGGGTCTACTGGAAACGTTTACAATAAATCCGAGGGCTCCAACTACAACAGGAATTGCCGATGTTCTCATGTTATACATTCTTGAGATTTCGATTTCAAGGTCATTGTTTCGATAGCTTTTTGAAGATCTTCAGATATACATTGCAGTCTGCAAGGACTGCAATAACAATAAGGAAGCATTTTGTTTGCTGTCTCTAATAACAATATCTGGGCGATTAGTTTTGTTTTTTCTACACTGAGGGAGTAGTAGTAGCAGTAGTAGTTGTAGCAGCAACAGTAGTAGTAGTAGTAGTAGTAATTATTATTGTTGTTATTATTTTTGTTGTTGTTGTCTTTGATTTCTGTTGTATTACTCATTACTTTCCGGGCCCCAACCAGAGACCTAAGGTCAGAAATGACATCATGACATTTCCCACTGAACATTTAAAAAAAATGTACAAAATAATAAAAAACAAAAAAAAAAAAAAAATCACATCACAGACATTTCATATTGACAAAACCCTTCGTAATCTGTAAGCTAAACTTGTGAGTAATTTTTATTTATTTATTTAAGTCCTGGGAGATCCAGATATCTCGTCAATTAGTCTTTTGCGAAATTTTGTATTTACTAATATTATTATTATTATTATTATTATTATTGTCGTTGTTATATATTAGGGATTTTCTTTCTTCATTTCTGGCTTTCGACCGTATCGCGTTGAAGACCGGTTCTTGTACGATCATCGCGTCTAAGCAGCGTCTATCCCGGACAATAACTAGATGAACGACGGCATGGGAATAGAAAGTGCTGAAGCATGTATGGGTGGATTGCGCAATGAATAGGGGCTTCAAATTGGTTCTTGTCGGGTTTGTTATATTCGATTACGCCTATATGCCCTTGGGAAAGAATTATGCTCACTTCTTCTCTTGGGTTGATTAGAAGCACTTGTATCAGTAAATCATTGTTGTTTCTAAAAAATTCTAACAGGATTTTCCAACTGCAAATTACAGGCTAAAGTTTGATAATCCGTACAATATACAAATCAATAAATCTACGTTCATATCTATCTATCTATCAACGTTCATATCAATATATATATATATATATATATATATATATATATATATATATATATATATATATATCTATCAATGTATCAATGTTCATTTTTATCTATACATTTATCTCTTTGTCTATAGCAATCTATGTCCATATCTATTTATCAATCTATGTTCGTATCTATGTATGTCCATATCTACAATCTATGTATCTATGTTTATATCAGTATGTCGATGTTCATATCTATCTATCAATGTTCATATCTATCAGTTAATGTTCATATCTATCTATCAGTCTATCAATGTTCATATATATCTACACATCTATCTATCTATCTATCTATCTATCTATCTATCTATCTATCTATGTTCATATCTATGTGTATATCTACCTGTCAATGTTCATATCTATCTATATATCTATCTATCATCTATGTTCATATCAATCTAGGTTCATATCTATCTGTCACTATGTTCATATCTATATATGTTCATATCTATCTATATATCTATCTATTTATCTATGTTCATATCTATCTATCAATCTATGTTCATATCTGTCTATGTTCATATCTATCTATCTATCTATCTATCTATCTATCTATCTATCTATCTGTCTGTCTCTCTATCTATCTTCATTTAATAGTGCTCTCCTCGTGGCCATAGTCATAGTAAAAAAAAGTGGCATTTGTCGTTTGAGTTTCGAACAGGGTATAGAAATGTGGAGACGCCCTGTGAATTCTAACGAAGCTGTTAATAAAATATTTATGGTAAGCGGAGTGAAAAATTCTAACAAGCAATTGAGTGCAAGAAAAATATGAAAAAGTGAAAATAAATGAAATCGAGGAAATGTGGAAAAGAGTTCCGAAATATTTGTAAACGCTAGAATCTTTTTTTTTTTCAAATAATTAATTAAATGCCGGATTGAAAGAATGAGTTGAAGAAGAACAGCAAAAAGGGGAAGAAGAAAAATGAAAGAAAGGAACCAAACATAGGGTTATAAAGAAGAAGAAAATACTTCAGGTTAGTGAAAGAATAGACAATGAAAGAAAAAATGAACGGTTTAAGAAAGGAGAAGTTGAATAATGAGAAAATTGAATTATGAATGAAAAAGAAGGAAAAAATAATGAAAGTCACATAAATATTTGGACACCACAGTTTACTTACGTGAAGAAAATCGAAGAAAACATGAAAGAAGGAGAAAAGAAATATGAGATGAAAGATATAAAGAACGAAGAAATATAAAGAAAGAAAGAATGATTAATTAAGGTAAAATGGCGGATAGGAAGAATTAAATTAGAAGTAATCAATAAAGGGAATGAAATTAAAGAAATCCCTAAGAGGAATGAATTCAGGAATGAAATGTTTCGAACAAAAAAATAATTGAAAATAATGCAATTTTGGGGTTTTTTTTTAATGCTAATAATTGAAATTTAAGACATAAAATAAAAAGGAAATAATGTACAATAACTCAAAAAAGTAATTAAAATTCAAAAGCAGAAATAAAACAAAGAAAAAAAAACGTTTTAATCTTTCACACCAAGCAAGACAATGCAGCCAATAAGATGCAAAGAGTTACTGAGTTTTCGAGAATATGAGAAAAATATACGATTAAGGAGAGAGTACAATAATCGGACAAGAATTAAGAAGACAGAAGAAAACGATTAAAACTTCATTCAAATTTTCAATTATCAAAATTGGCTGCGATGCAAGAAACGTGAATAGAGTTCCAAAAGCAAGAAGTTCAATAGAAGAAACACCTATCATAGAACATATAGTAACATCTATTCATTTAATCAGTATATTGATGAGACAGAGCTGCCAATAGAGTACTGCGCTTAAATTCATAAAAAATAGCTACCATATAGGAATGTGCATGAAAGCAATTAACATGAAAGTATTCATAGAATAGACACTGGGAAGCATCGTTACGGCGGTAGGAAAGTGACTAAAACATATATTTCTAGGTTAAGACCGATAACATTGCAGATTCTACATTTTATTTAATCAAGAATCTCTAAATATATAGCAAGAGTTCCAGATTAGATAAAGCAGCAATATTCAAAGCAAGGACGAAGGTTAGACTTAGAAATACAGAAAACATTAAGGAAAAAAAAAAAAAAAAGAACGAGCAAGAGAATAAATTAATCGGTTATAAACAAAAATGAAGAATACAAAAATGGATGAAAATAATTCAGTAAAGAAAAAAAAGAATAATAAAGCTGTCCTCATCCTTATAGCCATATTCACGACGTTTCGGTCATTGTAAGCGCCGGCCTTCTTCAGGATCAGTTTATATTTCTGAGATGAGGTATTTTAATTGTTTATATTAGTTAAATTCTTCAGCCTGTTGTCCTCATCTTTATTGTCATGTTCATAAAATTTTGGTCGGTGTACGATCCAGCTTTCTTCATGATCTGACAATATTTCTGAGATGAAGTATTTTAATTATTCACATTATTTTTATTGTTCGAAGTATTGTCCTCATCTCTTTTGTGATATTCGCGACGTTTCGGTCATTGTATACTCCGGTCTTCTTCAGATGTTTGGTATTTCGAACTGTACCATTCATTTCGTCCACAAGAGTAGACTGTTCTAGATTTCCATGCCATGCCTCCGGCCAAGCATAGAAATGAATACAATATCGGAAAAAGCAATAACAACAAAATTGCAATATGATCTCTGCAAAAAAATATAGTTACTGACAAATATTTATGAGTAGCTAATATATATATATATATATATATATATATATATATATATATGATCCAGTGGATAAAAGCGTTCCTGGTATCCAGCAAATTTTGCCTAAAGAATCGTGAATTCAATATCTGGCAATGGTGAAAAAAGAATTGCAGTGTTGAATTAAAGGGAAATAACTAAGACATCAGGAAGAGGCATTATTGCCGTGAACAGATGTAAGGCTGTAATGAAAATAATAAAGATGAAAGGTGAAAACTAGTTCTAGTAGTGAATGCTGGACAATCTACTTAAAGATGGAGAAGAGACTTGAAATAAAATAAATATTGGTCTACAGAAAGATGCTGTGGATACCATGGACTTACTATTAAGTAAAGTTTTAGAGAAAACAGAAACAAAAAGAAAAATTATGCTTAGCACCAGGATGAGATATTGGAAACTTCTAGCGCATATAATGAGGAAAGAGGGCTTGGCAAATATGATTGTCGGAGGACCGATTGAAGGCTTGAGGGACAGTGGAAAACAATGTACAAGCCATGTAGTGAGCTTGAGTTAATGGATGATGGGCCAAGTTTTAAACGGAATTTATTATTAGCTAAGAAGAACCTGGAATTATAAAGATCCATGATCGCCTACGATCTGGAAGAAAACGGTACATGAAAAAGAAAAAAAAAATAATGACTATCGGGAAAGAATATTAAAAAAATGTTAAATGCCAGGGACAAAAGACGTAGAATTCATATGAAGGAAGACGATGAAGGAATAAATGAAGAACAATAGAGAAGTTTCTTATCTAATTCAGAGAAGAAGCGTGAGATTATGAAAGAGAAAAAAAACCGGGAGGGAAATTGAACCTAAATTTACATGAAAAGCAAGAATAACCGACTATGAACGAATCTATAAAAACGAAAAAGAAAGGAAATTGAACCAATGAAGAAAATTTAAAAAAAAAAAACACACACACACACACATATATATATATATATATATAAAGAGAAAATCATACATTGAATCAATTAGCAATATTAATGCAATTAATGGCGAAATCTCTTCGCTAACAGACTTAATATAAGCATTTAAACTACTAACAATCCACTGAATGATGCAATCCTTATGTATAAAATTGTTGTCAGATGGATCTGGTGTATTTTTAGAGCAGCAAGTACTTTCAAGGACTTCATGTCCTCATCATCAGGCTGTAATTTTTTCCTTTAAAATCAAAACTTAAGACGAAATAAATGTGTTGTAGACCGAAAGATATTTTTCTTAAGAATGTGTTATTTATTAACGGTTATATAATATTGGAACGAGCAAGTCGCAACTCTAAAGCTCAAAAATTTCAAGTGGGAACTTTTTTTATGAATTTTATAATTTGGTAAATCCACGAATTCTTTTGTTGTAAGTGTTTTCCATTTAACGTGACATGAACTAAGTACATAGTTCAATTAATAGAGTGATATGTCTTAGTATTTTTTTTTTCTCTGGAATTTCATACTGCGGATCAATTGTTTTCATAAATGTATTATATTAGGCAGCATATATTTTATATTACTCTAATCATCTATTTTCCAAAAGTACAGCTCATCAGTAACGAAAACTTCTCTGGAGAGAACTTTTTGGTCTGATGAGCTGAACATCTCGGTTTTTCACGAAATAAAAATTATAAACGAAATATCTACTTAAAGTCACCGTTTTCTTATTATCATTATAATGTTCTGTAGTCTACATTGAGCTTCATATCCTCCTTGGAATTTTCCCTTCCGGTCATAAACTGCTAAAACGTATTGTTTAACCCATAGTTGGGGGTGAATATACGGATTCAGACCTTTCCGAAGGGCAATTGCGCGGAAGTGAACTTGACTGTAATTGGAACTCATCATTCCAGTTCCGAGCCGTTATTCATTACACCACTAACACATCCAAGCGTCTGATTTATCCTAGTGGACACCCATCTAAGTACTGGTCAGGCTTAACGTTACTTAACCTCGGTGATCGTACATGTATACTTGTTCCAACTTGATATGGCTGTAAGTTAATAATAATAATAATAATAATAATAATAATAATAAACTTTGCCAGCTCATTATATCTTTCCAGCTCTCATGCTTTATATTTGCATATGTCAAATTAAAAAATCTGTAGTATGTCTGATATATGGGACTTGAAGCTGGGGCGATCTTTATTCTACAGCCTTGATAGTGTACAAAATGTTTAGGCGGTCTTTTAGACGATTACATTTTCTCATTCTTCCACACAGACTCGTCGTTCCATTATCACGAATACCATTGCCAAAAGGTCATAGGAACTCAATTCCCACTATTTCAGACCTTTTCTATTATGACACGCAATGTTACTTCAACGAACGTGAGTGACACATTTTTCCATCTAGTTCCCAATGTAAGAATGAAGTTACACTCCAACCTTTCTCTATGCCGTTCATTATGGAACGAAATGTTATGCGAGCGCATCAATGAAGACATCAATCAAGACATATTTAATCAATGGCCAATCGTTATCTTTCCTCCTTGTTCTCAATTAATTTACAACACTTCTCCCATAGATGAAACAATGCTAACTTTCTGTTATGGTCCGGTTCCTTGTACCACGGTGATAGTGCAAGGTAGAACCAATAAAGAAGAACTCGAACACTGGTTTGGAATAACACAGATATATTACAAACAGGAATATATACAGAGAAGTAGAAGTGTTAGTATGAACAATCAGGTTTAGTAGAGAAAACAATGTAGTCTCGACCAATATCACTATTCCAATGTCTTGTCAAAATTGTCTGAACGCGACTCTGTTTCGGACTGCCTCTGACTCGACTCTTGACTCGACTTGAAGTACTGACTCGATTTGAACTACTGACTCAACTGACGATATTCAGTCACCCCCCTACGAAGGCGTCATGTGGCACAAGGCCATTTTAACGTGGGATCTCTGAGCCCGTAGGCTCGACTAAAAATATGCCCATTCAACCCATATAAACGGGCTCAGGGCCGGTTTACCTCGCCAAAAGAGAGTCCGCCCTTCGGCGTAGACTCTTTCGGGTTCCTCTCCGCCCGAAGGCAGAGAGTTCAACCGATCAGCCGGTCGACTGACTCAACTGACGATATTTAGTCACCCCCTCCCACTGGGGCAGCATATGGCACAAGGCCGGTTATTTAATGTGGGATCTCCGAGTCCGTGTGCTCAGCCCAAAAATATGCCCATTGAACCCGTATAAACGGGTTCAGGGCCGGTTTTACCTCCCCGAAGGAGACTCCGCTCTTCGGCGTAGCCTCTTTCGGGTTCCTCCCCGCACGAAGGCAAAGTGTTCAACGGAACAGCCGGTCAATACTGACGATATTCAGTCACCCACCACGAGGGTGCCGCGTGGCACAAGGCCTTTTAACGTGGGTATTCCTGAGCCATTAGGCTCGGCTAGCTCCATTTGAACCCGTATAAACGGGTTCAGGGCCGGTTTTATCTCCCCGAAGGAGACTCCGCTCTTCGGTGTAGCCTCTTTCGGGTTCCTCCCCGCCCGAAGGCAAAGAGTTCAACGGAACAGCCGGTCGATACTGACGATATTCAGTCACCCCACGAGGGGTGTCATCCACAAGGCCTTTTTAATGTGGGCATTCCCGGAGCCATTAGGCTCGGCCAAAAAATAGCCATTTGAACCCGTATAAACGGGTTCAGGGCCGGTTTTACGAAGGAGACTCCGCTCTTCGGCGTAGCCTATTTCGGGTTCCTCCCGCCTGAAGGTAAAGAGTTCAACGGAACAGCCTGTCGATACTGACGATATTCAGTCACCCCCCACGAGGGTGCCGCGTGGCACAAGGGCCTTTTTAACGGGGCATTCCCGAGCCATTAGGCTCGGCCAAAATAGGCCATTTGAACCCGTATAAACGGGTTCAGGCCGGTTTTACCTCACCGAAGGAGACTCCGCTCTTCGGCGTAGCCTCTTTCGGGTTCCTCCCCGCCCGAAGGTAAAGAGTTCAACGGAACAGCCCGTCGATACTGACGATATTCAGTCACCCCACGAGGGTGTCATGTGGAACAAGGCCTTTTTAACGTGGGCATTCCTGAGCCATTAGGCTCGGCCCCCCCATTTGAACCCGTATAAACGGGGGTTCAGGGCCGGTTTATTTCCTCCCGAAGGAGACTCCGCTCTTCGGCGTAGCCTCTTTCGGGTTCCTCCCCGCCCGAAGGTAAAGAGTTCAACGGAACAGCCCGTCGATACTGACAATATTCAGTCACCCCCCCACGAGGGTGTCATGTGGCACAAGGCCTTTTTAACGTGGGGAATTCCCGAGCCATTAGGCTCGGCCAAAAAATAGCCCATTTGAACCCGTATAACGGGTTCAGGGCCGGTTTTACACCGAAGGAGACTCCGCTCTTCGGCGTAGCCTCTTCGGGTTCCTCCCCGCCCGAAGGTAAAGAGTTCAACGGAACAGCCCGTCGATACTGACGATATTCAGTCACCCCACGAGGGTGTCATGTGAACAAAGGCCTTTTTTTAACGTATAACGGCATTCCCGGAGCCATTAGGCTCGGCCAAAATAACCCATTTGAACCCGTATAAACGGGTTCAGGGCCGGTTTTACTCACCGAAGGAGACTCCCGCCTTCGGCGTAGCCTTTTCGGGTTCCTCCCCGCCCGAAGGTAAAGAGTTCAACGGAACAGCCCGTCGATACTGACAATATTCAGTCACCCCCCACGAGGGTGCCGCGTGGCACAAGGCCTTTTTAATTGGGAATTCCCGAGCCATTAGTCTCGGCCAAAAAAACAGTTCCATTTGAACCCGTATGAACGGGTTCAGGGCCGGTTTTATTTCACCGAAGGAGACTCCGCTCTTCGGCGTAGCCTCTTTCGGGTTCCTCCCCGCCCGAAGGTAAAGAGTTCAACGGAACAGCCCGTCGATACTGACAATATTCAGTCACCCCACGAGGGGTGTCATGTGGCACAAGGCCTTTTTAACGTAGGAATTCCTGAGCCATTAGGCTCGGCCAAAAAATAGCCCATTTGAACCCGTATGAACGGGTCCAGGGCCGGTTTAACCTCCCCGAAGGAGACTCCGCCCTTCGGCGTAGCCTTTTTCGGGTTCCTCCCCGCCCGAAGGTAAAGAGTTCAACGGAACAGCCCGTCGATACTGACAATATTCAGTCACCCCCCACGAGGGTGTCATGTGGCAAAGGCCTTTTTAACGTGGGCATTCCCGAGCCATTAGGCTCGGCCAAAAAATAGCCCATTTGAACCCGTATAAACGGGTTCAGGGCCGGTTTTACCTCACCGAAGGAGACTCCGCTCTTCGGCGTAGCCTCTTTCGGGTTCCTCCCCGCCCGAAGGTAAAGAGTTCAACGGAACAGCCCGTCGATACTGACAATATTCAGTCACCCCCCCACGAGGGTGTCATGTGGCACAAGGCCTTTTTAACGTGGGAATTCCCGAGCCATTAGGCTCGGCCAAAAAATAGCCCATTTGAACCCGTATGAACGGGTCCAGGGCCGGTTTAACCTCCCCGAAGGAGACTCCGCCCTTCGGCGTAGCCTTTTCGGGTTCCTCCCCGCCCGAAGGTAAAGAGTTCAACGGAACAGCCCGTCGATACTGACAATATTCAGTCACCCCCCCACGAGGGTGTCATGTGGCACAAGGCCTTTTAACGTGGGAATTCCCGAGCCATTAGGCTCGGCCAAAAAATAGCCCATTTGAACCCGTATGAACAGGTCCAGGGCCGGTTTAACCTCCCCGAAGGAGACTCCGCCCTTCGCGTAGCCTCTTTCGGGTTCCTCCCCGCCCGAAGGTAAAGAGTTCAACGGAACAGCCCGTCGATACTGACAATATTCAGTCACCCCCACGAGGGTGTCATGGGCACAAGGCCTTTTAACGTGGGAATTCCCGAGCCATTAGGCTCGGCCAAAAAAAATAGCCCATTTGAACCCGTATGAACGGGTCCAGGGCCGGTTTAACCTCCCGAAGGAGACTCCGCTCTTCGGCGTAGCCTCTTTCGGGTTCCTCCCCGCCGAAGGTAAAGAGTTCAACGGAACAGCCCGTCGATACTGACAATATTCAGTCACCCCCCACGAGGGTGTCATGTGGCACAAGGCCTTTTTAACGTGGGAATTCCCGGAGCCATTAGGCTCAGCCAAAATAGCCCATTTGAACCCGTATAAACGGGTTCAGGGCCGGTTTACTCCGCTCTTCGGCGTAGCCTTTTCGGGTTCCTCCCGCCCGAAGGTAAAGAGTTCAACGGAACAGCCCGTCGATACTGACGATATTCAGTCACCCCCGCACGAGGGTGTCATGTGGCACAAGGCCTTTTAACGTAAGGCATTCCCGGAGCCATCGGCCAAAAAATAGCCCATTTGAACCCGTATAAACGGGGTTCAGGGGGCCGGTTTTACCTCACCGAAGGAGACTCCGCTCTTCGGCGTAGCCTCTTTCGGGTTCCTCCCCCCGAAGGTAAAGAGTTCAACGGAACAGCCCGTCGATACTGACAATATTCAGTCACCCCCACGAGGGTGTCATGGGCACAAGGCCTTTTTAACGTGGGGAATTCCCGAGCCATTAGGCTCGGCCAAAAATAGCCCATTTGAACCCGTATGAACGTTTAACCTCCCCGAAGGAGACTCCGCCCTTCGGCGTAGCCCTTTCGGGTTCCTCCCCGCCCGAAGGTAAAAGAGTTCAACGGAACAGCCCGTCGATACTATAATATTCAGTCACCCCCACGAGGGTGTCATGTTTTTAACGTGGGAATTCCCGGAGCCATTAGGCTCAGCCAAAAATAGCCCATTGAACCCGTATAACGGGTTCAGGGGCCGATTTACAACCCGAAGGAGACTCCGCTCTTCGGCGTAGCCTCTAACCTCCCCCGCCCGAAGGTAAAGAGTTCAACGGAACAGCCCGTCGATACTGACGATATTCAGTCACCCCGCACGAGGGTGTCAATAACGTGGGCATTCCCGAGCCATTAGGCTCGGCCAAAATAGCCCATTTGAACCCGTATAAACGGGTTCAGGGCCGGTTTTACCTCACCGAAGGAGACTCCGCAGCCTCTTTCGGGTTCCTCCCCGCCCGAAGGTAAAGAGTTCAACGGAACAGCCCGTCGATACTGACAATATTCAGTCACCCCCACGAGGGTGTGTCATGTGGCACAAGGCCTTTTAACGTGGGAATTCCCGAGCCATTAGGCTCGGCCAAAAAAATCCATTTGAAATGAACGGGTCCAGGGCCGGTTTAACCTCCCGAAGGAGACTCCGCCCTTCGGCGTAGCCTCTTTCGGGTTCCTCCCCGCCCGAAGGTAAAGAGTTCAACGGAACAGCCCGTCGATACTGACAATATTCAGTCACCCCCCACGAGGGTGTCATGCACAAGGCCTTTAACGTGAATTCCCGACCATTAGGCTCGGCCAAAAATAGCCCATTTGAACCCGTATGAACGGGTCCAGGGCCGGTTTAACCTCCCCAAAGGAGACTCCGCCCTTCGGCGTAGCCTTTTTTCCTCCCCGCCCGAAGGTAAAGAGTTCAACGGAACAGCCCGTCGATACTGACTCCTTGTCTACCCTGAGGCGCAGTATTTATTAAGTATGGAATAGTCCATTATTATTATTATGGGTAAGATCCCATAACACTTTCTAATTTATTGCTATTTCCATGACAAACGTTCAGAAGGTATACAATCCTTCGATACACCTGTTCACACCTGTTCACAGTGAAGACTCAGGGTCGCTTCAACCACATTTAAAATAACGCCAGAAATCAAAGAAAATAATAATAATAATAATAATAATAATAATAATAATAATAATTATTGACACTGTTGCGCCATCTGAAAGAAACACGTCCATGAAAATTATCGAGATATTGTCTAAATATAAGTACCTGGAAATCGAGATTAAAAGGATGTGGGTAATGAAGACCGTGATTGTACCAATTGTAATCCGAGCTCTGAGTCTCATGAGAAAAAGAATACAAAATTTTACTAACAGTGTTGCAGGTAAAATCAACATACAAGTTGCCAAGAAGTCATCCCTACCAGGAACATCCCATATTCTAAGAAATGTGCTATCAATTAAATGACAATTCTTTAGAGCCTATGGACCATAGTTTGGAAATGGCTCAACAGGTTACACAACAGAAAACATAAACTACACCAATGAAATAATAATAATAATAATAATAATAATAATAATAATAATCAAATACTGCTTCCTTAGAAAAATGTCTGACTTATTTCTAGAAAATAGTGACTCTTTAATGACATTATCAATGCTCTTATTTCTAGCAATACCTTCCATGCCATGTTAGAATAAACTAATATATTCACTTGCCAATATGTAGAAAGTACGACCTACCACGGGGAAAAATAGTGGGAACTCAAACCAAATTTTGTGACATTTACTCAAAACTTATCTGTAATGTATGAAAATGTCCAGTTCAAACAGACCTAAATAATAAAAGCCAATAATTAAAAAAAATTGCTGTGTAAAAGTGCGTTCTCGTTGCAGTACGAATCCCGATTGATGGAGATAGCTGAGCCAAATTATTTAAGAGACTGACTAAATACAATGGTGTAGAAATTGAAATTCCGAAAATGTCGCGCCTGAAAACCCAAACCAAGACTACATTGTTCTTGGTGTTCGAGCAACCATTCGAAAAGTTATGTTTCTGGTTAAACGAGTTTAGTAGAAACGTAAAATATTGTGCTCATTTATACATAAACATCCTCAGGAAGTGTTTGTCCATGTGAAGTGTTATAGACCTATACTCTTAGAAATTGCCTCCCATTCTTTTATATTCACATAACTAACTTTTTTTAAATTTTCTTTTCTAGCACTTCTCACTTTGATGCTCTCATTTCCGGATTCCTGCTTCACAGTGAAATTTGATCTTCTAAAATTTAAATGCAATGTCAATTTTTACTTTCTGTCTTATAAATCCATGTCCTTTTAACCTGTCATTAATATTTTTTTCTTTTTTTTTTTTTTTTTTTTTTTCATATTCACTCACACTAAGTAACCCCTTGCGTCATAGTGAATCTATTTTCGTGATTGGGTTGAAATTCTCGTTGATCGTTAGCATTTTATCATCCAAATTCTAATTTGCGTTGTTTCATTGGTTGACCGATATTTAGAGAAAGAAAAACGAAAGGGAAAGGATTGAACGTTAAAATGTTGGCAATCGGTTGAGACAGACCTTTGACCTCCCGTCCGCTCGATCAAAGAGTGAGCAAAAATAGGAAATGCATCCGATGGCTAAAAAAAAAAAAATAATAAAAATGCAGATCGCACAGGTGTCCTGAGCTTTGAATAAACAGGACCCACAAGTGTCTGTGCGGAAGGAAATGCGTGCTTGTGTAGTTGCATGCCGGAAGAGGCGTGCCCACAAGAAATTGCTTAGACGACATACTGGAAGAAGGTGTAGCCACGTGAAGTTGCGTGGGTGTCCAAATGTGTCAACTCTTTAGCAGAGACTTGAATAAACTTGAATAAACATTCCAAAAATGTGGCGGTTGAAACCCCAAACCCAATTTCCATTCTTCTTAGTCCACGAGGCACAATAGAAACATATGAAGGATTATGAAATATTATGTTTCTGGTTAAACGAGTTTGACAAAAATGTACAAGATTACACTCCTGTACATAACACATTCTCAACAATTTTTTTTTTTATTCAATGTGGAGAGTTATGTACCTATACTATTGGAAACTGCCTGCACATTCTGATATATTCACAGAAACAATTTTTTAAATGATTTCCTTTTCATATTTTTAACTTGGTTCAGTGAGCTTTCTAACAGTTACATCTATGACATAATTATAATCTTTTTCAGTCTCTCCATTTAATATGTGTACCTATTTTAAATGTACAATGTGCATTTTTTTTATTATTATTCGATCGAGATCGTTTGGATATTCATGAGTCTACCACGCCAAGCATCACATTCCTGCATCAAGGTCGGAAGGTCATTAGAGAAGCATTCTTTTTATAACTTATCTTTGTCAATGGTTTCTGAGTGGCCAGCTTGTCTTCTTCTATGGCTAGATGTCCAGAATAATTTATTACACGCGAACTCTTGTTTTGCTCACCAGCAAAAGCGTGTTCTCCGTTCGCGTAAGGTTGTAGAAATATCAGTGATGGGTCCATTCATTTGTGGCTTAATTGCATGTTATCTCCAAAACATATTAAATAAAACTCTCAGCACCCCAGTGTACGTTCCAGCAAGTTTAGACTCTTGGGCTCTAGTTAATGTCCAAGCAGTGGTACCATGCATTAACACCACATCTGCAGAGGCTCGAAAGAATATGCGCTTAAGATTGTCTGTTCCAGATTACATATATTTTAGTCATGGCTGTTCAGGCTTTAGCTATGTGAATTTTCACATCCTTTTCAGTAGGTTTAATCTCTCTTTTAGGTATGAATAAGATTCGACCGATTTTATTGATTCAGCTGAGATAGTTTGTATTGAGCCTATGCTGGTTGAAGCCAATAAATTCAGTTTTAGAGGCATTTACATAGACTTTAGCATCATTGGTAACATTTTGTAGCCAATGTAGAAGTATTGTAACATTGTTAAATCTGTATGCAGTGAGAGCTAGATCATCTCCACAGTCGATAAACATATACAGTTTAAGTCTAAAATAAAAGAAAAAAAAACTTATTCGACATGATACAGTTATAAAGTATTATTATTATTTTTATTTTCTTTGATTTCTGGCGTTTACACATTTCTTTCCGGGTCACGCCCAGGGACCTAAGGTTAGAAATGGCGTCATGACACTTTCCACTGACAAAAAAAAAAAAAATATATTATTATTATTATTATTATTATTATTATTTCTTTGTTTTCGGGTGTATAATCATATCTTTCCAGATCCCAACCTAAAGTCAGAAATGGCTTCATATCATATTACACTGAGTATTTTTTAAAGAAAAATCGAAACAAAACTAAGATCACATATATTTTACATCGATAAAACCCTTCGTAAGGTGAGAGCTGTATTTGTTTGTGAGAACATTTTTCTTATATTTCTTTAAGGCATGTTCTGCCAGGAATCCGTTCAATGAGTCTGTTGGAATCTTTTACAATCAATCTGAGGGTTCCAACTACAACTGGAGTTGTTCATGTCCTCATGTGCCACGTTTTTTTTTTTTTGCAGTTTCGAAATTAAGGTACTTGTATCTTGATAGTTTTTTGAAGATCTTCAAACATACATTATGAACGTTTCCGACATCACTTCTATTCCGGAGGAAGAAAGTTTTCATCAAGAAAATCGTAAGTACAATTCGTCAGGACAGACGTGATCAATTTATTTGTGATTGACATACATTTTATTGGTCTATAATTTATCGGATCATCTGTTTCACCCGTTTTAGACAGGGAATACGTAATGCCTTCAGTGATCCATTCTGGGACTTCATTGGATTATTAATAAACATTGGTAAAGTTTGTGCAAGGGTTTTATGGATAGATGACAGATGATTGTGCCACAATTTGGGTTCCTTGTTATTTCCAAGTGATTTTAATTTTTGTGATATCGTTAGAGCATGTCTAACATTATTTTTGGTTATATTTCCTCATTCTTGGAGAGGTTTATCCAGAATTATTTCTTCCCGTTGGATCCATTCTGCAGTGGTGTCATATTCCTTTGGGCTGCTCCAAATAATCTCCCAAAATTTCATCATTTTTTTCAATAGATGGTAGATTTTTGACATCTATAATTGCTTTTCATATAACCTCTTAAGTCCGTTTGGATTATTTCATTCTGACTATAGAACTGTTATGTAACTTATCTATGAACACTAATGGATTTATTCCAATCCTCATAGATATGTTGACCACTATTATAAGTGGCAGTAATATGCTGCCTAAGCAGTGTGAGCTAACAGCCTGGGAAGCTCTAGCCGTGTCGTACTCTCTGCCTTCGCGCAGAGAGGAACAGGGACGTGGCTACACCGAAAGGCAGAGTCTTGTCCGGGGAGGTAGACAGATACTGGATCCCAGCGTATGCGGGGTTTACGGGCAATTTGGCCTTGTGCAAAACCCTCCCTCGTGGGTAGGCAAGTAAATATCGTAATATGCTGTCTAAGTAGTCCATTGCTAGTAGTGGTTTACCTAGTTAACGTTGCTGGCGAGTATTGTATTTTGTTGATGTTATCGAGTTTACCATTTCATTTCCAACCTCCGTTTTGGCTATTCCTCGTTCAGTGAACTTTTCTAGGTTAAAAAAAGAATCTACAACGTTTTTCGTATCGTCTTGTCTTCTGTGCATTTAACTGCAGTTTTTGTTTTAGTATTTCCTTTATTAGTGTAATTTCATTTAGTAATTTATTTTATACCTCCGCTTGATCTTCCTGCATCTGCGTGTTGAGACATTTGGATTTGTTGAAATCTCATCTAGTATCGATAATTCACATTTGATTTCCTTTAATCCTTGCACCAATATTACCTTCCAAGCTGGCACTTTTTGTCTATTATTTGATCTTGTCATTGTCTTGACAAAAATATTCCCAGTAGCTGCTAAAGCTGTTATGGATATGACATTATTTAATTCTCTGATGTTTTCTTGTCGTTTATCTGTTAACAGCGTTTGCGGTTCATCGTTGTATAGTTGAACAATATTTTTACTGGACTTTGTTATATGAACTTTTTGGGAGCTGGTTTCTGACATTTGCTTGCGAGTTACTCTGCTGAGTAATTTAAAAATGTGGTTTTTCACTTCGGTGATTTCACCTTTGTTGTTTTAAAGGAGTTCTGATTTAATGAAATTCGACTCACCTTCAAAGATTAATCTGAATAATTGCTGTTTAACTCGCAGGTAGATAATTCAGTTTTAATTTACTGAGCGTTTATTATATCGTATCTCATTTATTTTAGTTTTTACCATATCATCAGTCATATTATTTATTTTAACTCTCGCAACTATATTGTTTGAGGTATATGTTATTGTAATCTGTCATATATTTAGATTTATCTGATCTATTTCTGCATTTGAGAGTCTTTTATTTCGCACGATGTACATGCGGACATTGGAAAGCATGTTTGGGTTAAGATATAGACCCCGCTCCCACTGTAGAAACTTTTAAATGTAGCCGTCTCTCCTACTCCAATAGCTTCATACTTCGCACCTCTTGCCTGTGGAACACCCTTCCCAATTACTGTTTCCCTGAGAGCTATAATCTCCAACTATTCAAATGTAATGTCAATCGACATCTCCAGTTACCTTGATCTATCCACTATCCTTCTCCTCATCCTTTCTTCTATCACTCCTATCTGCTCTCGCTCCAAATCTTCTGCAACCCCCTGCATCCTAGTGGCTTCACGCCTTGCTCGGGGCGTAATGCTTAAAAAAAAAAAAAGAAAAAGTTCTCTATATTTGACATGTCTGATACGTGTATTTAGTTTGTAGATTTTCGAGTGCAGTGAAATTGTAATGTCATAACTTGTTGATACTCTTTGCCAGTTTATTTTACTTTCGTTTTATTAATTAATTTGGCACTGAGTCACTTGGTCCAAGGTTGGAAATAGTCCGAGTTTGGTTACAAAATGTCTCTTCCTTGTTAGAAGAGTTTTTTTTTTTTTTTCCAGTGACAGACTATTCCGCCCATGACAAGTTCATCTTTGAGGCACCAGGCCTTTGTTGATAGGGACGACGGCCGATTCGGTATGAGTATTTGTTTGTAAGCATTTTTGCGTTTTACCCTCGACTGCCAGGTGTAATTTTTGTTAGGGATATAATCATTAGGACGACAAAGACTAAAGAGCGCGCCCAACGCATGAAATAGTGCAACTATATTCAGATGTCCAGGGTTCGAGAGTTCCTCATTTAGTACTTGTATTCAGGGAGTTAACAAAGGGATATTGAAGTGGTATTGGCTAAAAGTTTTCACTTTAAGTCGCAATGAAGACTACCAGATGAAGAGTCAGTGCTGGACATACATATGTGGTTATCGCCCCCGCCCCACAAAAAATAATTAAATCAAAGTGAAATAAAGTCCAAGAAATTAAGAAGAAAATAATATTAAATTTCAAATAAATTTTATAAAATAGCTGACATTGAGACGCCAATAAGTGTTGACAATAATCAAACTGTATACGTTGGATCACCACCCACATCGCACTACAGGTTAGCGAACGCGTCACCTAGAAGTCCATTAAACAAAGAATAAAAAAAGAAAAAAAAGTCAATAGAATTTTGTATTTCTGATCATTTCTCACATAATACAGGACACTAAAACTTAAAATTTTACTTGAAAAAAGTTCCTTAAAGAAGACATCGACGGATTAGTTCACTAAGACTCCACCTGCAGACATCAGTGAACCATAACAAAAGCGATTCTTACACATGCATATATATATATATATATATATATATATATATATATATATATATATATATATATATATGTGTGTGTGTGTGCTATGTATGTATATGTATTAGTAGTTGTAGTCCTTATTAAAATCCAAAACTACATCATATTGGGAATAGATCTATTTCTACCGATAAAAAAGATTTAGGATTATTTTATGTGTATATATGATTCAACACCTTCATTTGATAAGACACTAGAAGTGTTGTAACAAAATTGCTATTTTGTAGTAATTTTATAACATATATATATATATATATATATATATATATATATATATATATATATATATATATATATATAAATATATATATATATATATATAAATATATATATATATATATATATATATATATATATAAGTGAACATTGAAGTCGCCAATTAGAGGCGACAGGCTGTTTTATACTAGACGCAATCGTCACGGGTGACGATTGCGTCTAGTATGAAATGCCGCCTTAATTGGCGACTTCAATATTCAATTATATATTTATACACGCTCTATCTCTAATATTGAACACTTTATCCCATAAATATAGCTCACCTTAAAAGTATATTTCTTCACACACACACACACACACACACACACACATATATATATATATATATATATATATATATATATATATATATATATATACATACACACATCGACAAAGATAAATAATGTTTAGATAAAAAAAAAACCTGAATTAACAAAGTTAATGAAAAAAATGAAGTTAAATAATGTCACAGAAACATAAAATAAAACTGAAAAATGAGAAAAATTTAAATTCAAATCATGTGTATAAAAGGTCCCCAGCTTACATATTGACAGGTGAATACAGTTTAACATTGACCAAAGTTTAAAATATTCAACTTTCTGATGCTAATATCACTGGTAATAATCAGAGGTTAGAGGGTAGATCCCCTCTTCCGCACGACAAGTTAGCGGAATGCTCACTAAGGAATTCATTAAACAAAGACAGTTGGGTCCTTTTAATAACCTCCTCATAATATAAGACTCCAAAAATAAGATTCTCACTCAAAAAGTCTGTTAAAAAGAATATATTATTATTGTTTTTATTATTATTATTATTATTATTGTTATTATTATTATAATAGATAGGCAGTCGAATTGAGGGGTGGTACTATTTCTTTTCCGTTCATGTGCCGTATTCCTTTTTCTTTTTCATATCTTTTGCGTCGATGACCATGTTTGCTCTCCAAAGTTTCTTGTAAATGAATTTCACCTTTTTTATTATTATTTTAAATTTTTATTATCTTTCTGTATGATTTGGAATTTATTTACACAAGCCCATTTTGTATGTTTCTCGATTATTCCCTGTGCTCATGAGAGATTCATACTGTGTGTATCAGCAGATTCCAGCTTTACTTTCCAATTATGTGTTCTACAAATTTCAACTGTCAATTACTTATTCTATGCAAAAGAATTCTTTTGTCACCATTTTCTTTAAAGTTCCTCGTTGATTACATGGCCCTTTCGTGGAATTCTCAGTGCTGCCTTATCCAAACTTTTCACCATATCTTGCACATGTTTGGCTCTGATTAAATTGCCTGGTATACCATTATCAGAACTGGTTTTATGATGCGTATATAAGGTTTCAGTACTTTGTCCAAATGCACACTGGTTTATTAATACTATTACAACTACTAATAATCACAATAATATTAAGAAGATGAAGAGAACAAAAAATTACAAGAAGAAAAAGAAATATTTGACGAGAAGATAAGAGAGAGAAGTTTGGAATAATGAACTAAAATTTAGTGTTGATGATAATGATGAGAGACGAGAAAAGAAATAAGAAACAGGGGAGAAGAAGAAGAAAAATATTTGACAAGAAAAGAAAGAGTAGAGTAAAGAAAGAAAGAATGGAAAAGAAGAAGAAATATTTGATCGGAAGAAAAGAGAGAAGACTAGAATAGTGAATTAAATGTGGTGTCGATGGAGATGCTGGGAGGCGAGAAAAGAAATGAGAAAAAAGGGGAGAAGAAGAAGAAAAGAAAGTAGAGGAAGAAATAATTGATCGGAAGGAAAGAGAGAAGGCTAGAATAATGAACTAAAATGTGTTGTTAATGAAGATGTTGGGAGTCGACAAACGAAAGAAAGAAAGAAATGTTTGTTGGGAAGAGAAGAGGGAGCTGACTATAATCAAGCACTAAAAAATGATGATGCTGATGATGATGATACTCCTGATGATGCTGATGTTGCTGCTGCTGCTGATGTTATAATGTGTTGTTGATTGTGAGGTGGTGTGGACCACAGAAGGATTAAGTAGTAGAAGAATGCAGCGTTGATGACTGGAAAGTTAAAAGGGAAAAGAAAAAGAAGGAGATGCGGAAAAGAAGATGAAAGAAAAAAGAGAAATTCATTCCAGAAATAAGCCATGCAACAAACTGTTGCAGTCAACAGATAAATAAATAAGGGAAAATGCAGACCGAATAAAAGCTGGCAAACAACACGCAAAAAAAAGAAAAAAGAAAAATGGCCACATCATTCAGAAGACGAGAAGAGAAAATTAGAGACAAATAAAAGGATATTTTACATTTATAATATATTTAAGAAAAAAAGTAAAGAAAACTTATTTTTTCGGAAAATTATTCACTAAAAAATGCGACATCGGAATCTGAACGTGTATTGGACGCCTTAAAGAACTAAAGAAAGTACTAAGAAACATAAAAATGTTGTTAGAAACAAATAAATAGGTCCGCATGGTTATTGTTGTGGATTCGGAGATGAAATTCAGTCTCTAATGAATGACAAACGCAGGAATTAAAGATAAGAAATTAAATGTATTTACACAATAATACAAAGGGTAATACTGTTAGTAAATCCAGGAACGCGGTTAGTAGCAATAACATATAGATATATAGTCTCGAAGTAGGACTTCCTTAGAGTCGGGCGTGCTTGTAACTGACTTCTACAAGCGCGGTTACCTCACACTATTACTCTACCTATAACTCAATCACAATGTCTGTCTTGCCTGTATACTGAATGACTCTGAATACTTAACGGCAGCAGTCCAAGTAACACTCTGGTCGAGTCCACTTATATGAAAAAGGGGATGACCCCATAACAGTTATATAATAGCAATCCTCATTTATGACAGTGTTTGCTTGACGATTTGATCCCAGCAAAGTCTGGAGACAGCAGAAATGTAGTTCTACAAAAGAACATACAACATCACATGGACGGAGCCCATGAACATTGAAGCCTTAAGGAAAATAGAAACAGAAATGGCGCGTGGTGAGTATCAGAAGAAGATAAATGAAGTTTATTGGAGGCATAATGAGGAAGCAAGGAGTGGAAAGTTTGACACTCAAAGGACAAAGGACAACTCCCAACAATATATGCAACATGGCAAATCTTTACCGTGAAGTTAGGACTCGGAGAACTAACGAATTTCGTTTATCTGAACATTCTCCATGGAAATAGGGATAGAGAGACGAGAGGCTTGCAACGTCTCGTCAGACTTATTAGGAGATAGAAAAAATAAGAAGATGTGGAGAGCTGTGATTTCCCACGTCAAGTAAGGAGGTGACATTTAGAAACAAAAGTGTCGTTCAATTATTAGAAGGAATAAAAAAGTCAGTTATGTTCATATATATTTAGGCGAGGCAGATTTTTTCCCGCAGTAGGTTGCCATTTCTTTCTGCGGTAGACCAGATGCTATCCAAAACTATAGAACCCAGTCTGTCCTTCTATTTATCCATAGCTGGGTGGTGGGTAGAGAAGAAGATTCATACCTTTTCCAATACTATTAATAATGAAGCAGAGAGACTTAGAAAAATTTCAGAATGGACAATGAGCACGTAATTGAATGTAATGGATTCGACTGGAATTCGAACTCGGCTCTCCGAATCCTCAATCCGAGCCACTATCCATTATTCCACCGTGCCTCCTCCAAAAAAAGAAAAGAAAAAATAGTAGGTTTTAAAGCAAGTAAACGAAAGTTTCCTGAAAGAATTAAAAATAGTTTGGAGACGTTTAGTAACAAAAATATGCCAGTCCATGAGCGACATATTAACGAACAAATGAAAAGAAAGGAAAACAGTAAAAGAAAGAAAGGCGGAAAAGAAAACTTAATGAATTAAAAAAAAAAAAAAAAAAAAAAAAAAAACAAAACAAGTGAGTCACAGTTCAGAAAGAATTTTAAATGAGAAAAAAAAAATGAGAACGAAAGACGAAAAGAAAGAAATTAATGCTAAAAGCTGCGGAGAAGCAGAAGAAAAATCACCTGTCTGTTTGAGAGCGGCATATGTTCGACGTCGAATGAATAAGCGGTAATTTTCCCGCCTCAAGAATCGTGCCTCCCTTATAATTGTTGTCGTACACAAAAGCCTTCCAATTGCTTCTCAGAATCGTCACCGCCTCATACGGCCACACCATCAGCTATGCGAAAAACGAAGCGAAAGTGTTTAATACATATATATATATATATATATATTTGATTTCTTTTACTATTTTTCTAAATAATTTCACTTATTTATTTATTTATTTCATTCATGTGTGTTCTTCATATTATTTTAGTTTGGTCTGAAATGTGTTTCCGTAAAATAAAAAAAAAATATATATTTTCTTCCTTTTCCACTGATTCTTAGTGATATTCATTTTTTTTAAAACCGTGTTCTTAATTTTAAGCTTTCGTTAAGTCTTCACACTCTATTTAAATTCAACTTTTTTTTCTATTTCAATTGAAATTTCCTGTATTTAAAAGTGATGTTACATTTGAAAGTATATTTTTTACACAATCAGCGTTTAATTTTCACTCCATATATACGTTCTTCTCTCTAACCATTCACACACAGACAGTCAGACAGACATACACACACATTATATATTATATATATATATATATATATATATATATATATATATATTATGAAATGGACAAAGTCCGGCAATTATTTTAAGACATTTTTATGTTGATACATTCTTTTTATAGATACAAATATTTAAGTAAATGCTCAGTTTATAATAAACAGCATTAAACAACATTTGCCGGCCTGAATGTCCGAGAAATGTTCATAGAAAATATTCGTCCCCCGACAAGAATCGAAACTGTATCCTATATGGAACCGTCATATAGCCTGACGTGCCTTTAAGCGATTTGGCCACAGAGGAGCGTTTGGTTAGCAAGGTCGATTTTACGGAGGACGAATATTTTCTATGAAAATTTCTTCGATATTCAGGTCGGTAAATGACTATGAAAAATCCACAACATCGGTAAAATTTTAAGACACCCGCATTTACATAGATGAAAACAGAAAACTACCAACGACACTACACACTAAAATCACCAAAACCCACAACTATCTACACTTTAATTCTCCCACCTTAAACACCTCAAAGGGAACCTTCACTATTCACAAGAACTTAGACTCAGAAGGATATGTTCCAACAATGAAGAATTAAATAAACACATTGAAAATCTGGAAAATCAATTTGCAACACGTGCCTATAAACAACACCTAATCAGGGAAAAAATAAATAAAGCAATTTCCACACCTAGAGAAGACACCCTAATGTACAAGATTAAAAATAAATCTAGCCGCATCCCTCTAGTAACCACTTTCAAGCCCACTCTGCCTCCACTATCCCAAATAATCAAACGTCGCTGGGAAATACTACATCTCAAACCAGAGCCCAAGAAATTGTTTAAGGAACCCGGCCTTCTAGCATATCGTAGACCTAAGAACCAAAAAGAAATCATAGGTAGTAACCACATTTCAGGGGACAAGATAATCCGTATTAAACTAACAACATAAACAACAGGATTTTTCCAACCATGTAACAACAAAAGAAGTTTATGTTGCAACCATATTAAAAACACGAATTCATTCACTAGCTCAATCACTAAATCTACTTTCAAAATCTACCATGATTCTAACTGTAGAAGTCATAACATAATTTACCTCCTAGAATGCACACTATGCCAAAAACAATATGTAGGAAAATCTGAATGACCCTTTCACTACAGAATTAATAATTATCGCAAACTAATTAAGTCGACTCCCCATGAAAAATTATTGCCTGTAGAACAAAATTTCCGCCTAAAAAACACGAAACCCATGCCAAATTCACTATAATTCAGAGCAGATAACATTGGAAAGATTTTAGAGTTCCATGAAAATAAGTGGATACAACGTTGAGAGACACACTATCCAGCCGGGTTAAACATAAATTTAACAATATAGATTGTATTAATATATAATCCTACAAATCAACCACATTTCTCACCTGCACAAGACAGACATGCTTACGGAGGTGTTAAGGCTTACACTTATACACACACCCACACAAATATACACACTTACACATATCATACTCACTCACACGCTAATGAGCCAAATAACACACAAACACACTTAAAAGCGACACATCCCCTCTCCAGGAACCAATAAAACTGTTAAACTGACCAGGGGAATTCAGGGCAGCATAGATCCATCCAGTTCTTATCTCAAATAACAACTTAAAAGAGACTTTTTGCTCAACACAAGGAATGTTTTAAAAAAATCATGTTAAAAACAAAAAAAAAAAAAAATAAAAGTAACAATTGAAAACTACAGACAAAAGTTCATTTTCTCCATCAAGACATTCATTTCTGTAGATCACTAAAACAAGAAGCGGATTTTTTTTTCTGATGATGTTGGCCATTTTGGCCGAAACTAGTTGAGGAATCGAAATGAAATAATAATAATAAAAACGAAAGAATATTAATCTACAACACAGTGTATCTGAAGATTTCATGTTTTTAATATTTTTTTTTTTCATTGTATTATATATATATATATATATATATATATATATATATATATATATATATATGTGTGTGTGTGTGTATTTATACATATATATATATATATATATATATATATATATATATATATAAAGTCGAAAACTTTGTTATGTTTGTACGACTACAGATGCGCAAGGTGTATTGGGAATTTTACATATTTATGTACTTTTATTTTTCAAGCAACCCACGCTCGTGTATAGTTTACCCGTTGAAATGAGTCACAAGAAATCTTTTTTCCTCTCTGTAATAAATTTATTCCCAATAATGTTCTAAAATAATAATGATAATAATGTTATATATATATATATATATATATATATATATATATATATATATATATATATCGTTATCTCATAATTATATCCGAACAATTGCCATGAGGCTGCTTATAAAAAGACACGGCGAAGCAACTTTACGGATTTTCGAAAGTCAACCCCGAGTTTTGTCAGTTATTAGGCGTCAGGGACCAAAAAAGAATAAAGCATAGTATCCTATTTCTTCAGAAGGAAACCGTTGCTCGCATTAAGGAGTTGGTGGAGAACACCCATAATGTAAAATTTCTTACTGAAAACCCAGTTGGAAAG
>CAHIKZ030000143.1:1140000-1195000 GCA_903632075.3 Acanthosepion pharaonis | reverse complement strand
ACTTCTTCAGCGCTTCCAAGATCTCAGACTCTGTAATGAGACACTCAGGTCTAGCTTCTTCAGACGCCACGAGCCGGGAAACTCGACCAAATAATCATCGAACTGAGAAGGGCTAAGGCCGGTTTCTCTGGGGAACAGATCCTTAAAGTAGTCCCGAAAAGCCTCACATATGCTCGCTTTTGAAATCACGGTGCTCTTGTCCAGCAATGTGACGCATGTGATTTGCCAATTCGATACACTTTTAATTTCCTCTGCAGTTCAGCGGACATATTCATTGCCTCAGAAGATATACTTTTTAACATGACCCTAACTACAAGATATTGACCCTTATTGATAAGCAAGTTTGACATCTCCACTCTAGCGAAGGCTACTTTCCCATTGTCACGGGATTTAATCGACCGATCAACTTTTGCTTCGACGATTATAATCAGCAGCAATGGGACTACATTTAGATTTAATTAAAGACCACCACTTATTCCCAACCAAAGTCTCTGTTAATCCCGGCTGGGTCACTGGTAGTAGCTGATCCTGGAAAGATCCATCACCGAATAATGATGCATTCCATTTCCAAGAGCCAGCCGTCCTAAACTAAAGCTTATCTAAGTTTACACGAACCTGGATGAGCATATTGTTATATTCCGTGCTAAAAGGAATATATACTAGAAACCATGGTGAAGAAAATAAGTAAAGTGTGATTTTAAAAACCAGTACAATAAGAATAAAGGTAACAGTTATGCACAAGGTCGTCGCAAGTTAATCCAGTAGTGATGGCTACTACTGGAAGGTCGGTAGTTCTCGCGGGAGTCTGAGTCGTACTCAACAGATACCAGCTAGACAATATTTACCAACCTCCCACGTGGTAGGATGTGGCACAGGGCCGAAGTTGATGTGGGACATTCCGAGCCCATAAGCTCGGCCAAAAATTCCCCGTAATCCCGCATAAACGGGTTCGGGTCTGTCTACTTCCCAGGATGAGATTCTGCACTTAGGCAGAGCCTCATCCGGGTTCCTCTCTGTTCGACAACAGCTAAGAGCCGAGTAACAGATCCCAGATATTAATATTTACCAACCTCCCCACGGGGTAGAATGTTGCACAAGGTTGAATTTAATATGGAGAAATCCGAGCCCGTAGGGCCTGCCAAAAATTCCCCGTAAAAACCGGAGAAACAGGTTCGGGTCTGCCTACCTCCCCGGACGAGACTGTCCTTCGGCATAGCCTCGTCCAGGTTCCTCTCTGCCCGAAGCCAGAGAGTTCGACCAGCACACCTGGAAAAGATCTCAGTTACACTCTGTAGTGCGTTGACTTGCAGAAACTTATAGGAAGTTACTACTTGTAGTGTAGTCACTCATGGGGGTGACAGTTTATTCCATTACATCACCTTTGAACCGAGTAAACTATAGAATGAACACTTGGACAAACTAAGAGACGTACATTGACAGATGTAATTGCTAGAACACCCCACTGAAGCCGAGACGCCCTTCCCAGTAGTGCTAATTATGACCTTTATCGACATATACGTATGGCTTCACATACGGGTTATTAGTACCCAATCTTTCAACTATACGATCTATGTCGGTGTCAAGGACGGCATTCCAATTGCTCGGTACAACTATGAAGGTATAAAACGACTCGATCTGTCGCTCCGTATGGTCTTATCTTGCCATCGACAAGACATTCCACCTTTTCCTTATCTGCTACCGCACAAGCGGCTGGCAAAAGCTTTTTAGTAAATGAGGTTTTACCACACCGGTTCCAATCGTTGCAATGCACATCACATGCGAGACGGAAATAACAAAGCCTACCAGAGGGGGGTTTGGGACATCGTGGGCAGAACACCAGACACCCTCCCCGGGCAGGAAAAAGAGAGGTGACTCATCTTTTCACATTTCCAACAGGTTGGTTTACGGTCGGTTAAAATGACCGGCATTTTCTGATCATCTACCTCCAGTCAGTTTGGAACGTAGATGAAATTTTCGATCCAGCATTATCTCAGAAGACCATCCAGATCGTCAAAGGTAGCGTTTAGTATATAGCCGTACTGTACCAGACTGGTGGCCAAGGACTTTCCTAATACCAGAGGAATAATTTCGTATGCTGATACTATGGTTCTTCTCCTACCCTCATATTCCGTGCAGATTATGATCCAAGATCTGTACTGGATACGTCTTCACAGTCGCCAGGTGAGGGTAACAGTACGTCTCACATGAAGTACCATTTATACTTCATTTCTCTTCATTAACCCACAGGGACATCAAATATTGTATCACGATGTCTATAATGAAGCGGCAAATTTTGCATGAACAATGATCGACCATAAAGAGACAGTTCCTTTCTCAGACCTTTATAATTCCCGTAGGTCTAGCAAGAGCATATCTTCGTTTGTAATTCTTGGATGTCTCCAGGAACTCCGGAATGTTGATTATACATTTCGCGAGTGGGGTATATCCAGTAAGAGGGCGAATCGCCGGCCGCTTCATTAACTTTGTTGCTTTTTTTAATGCCATTTTTTTTGTCCTTTGTCATTCTGGGTTAACTTGGTTGCTTTATATTTCCGGTTTCAGAATTTTGGTCATTTGCAGCCACCATACAGTCCTTATTTTTCATTTAGTCGTCGATGGAAACATTCCCCTCTTTTTTTTTATTTTACTTCTTTATCCAGCGGTTGAATTTTTTTCGAACCAGACTAATTTTAACGGACCGATTTTATAGGTCTTTATTTTTTATTAAAAAAATTGTAACTTTATTTGTGTTTTTTCTTGTCAAAAGAAGCAAATTTAGAAATATAAACAATTGACTAAACGAAGAAAAAAAAGAAACAATAAAGAACAATTTAAGACACAAATTAAGTATTTCTTCAAAGTGTGAGGTATAAAAAAATAACTAGTTTAACGTACAAACAGTGACAATAAAAAAAAAATAAAGCAGAATTAAAAATAAATTGGGTTTACCAGCAGACGAAGGAAATTACAAAAGCATTTAATGAGTAAAAATAAAAAATTTACTTCAAAGACACAAACAATAAAACAAAACAAAATGAGGTGGGGGGCACTTAAATTAAACAAATAAAAAATAAGAAAAATCAATGCAAAATATTTAAAAAAAAAAAAAAACAAGGAAGACTGAAAAAATGAAATTAAAAAAAAAAAAAAGTTCGCCTATCAAGAAAAAAAAATGGCTGAAATAAACCGAAAATTAAAAAAAAAATTTGCAGGAAATCTAGCGCACGTATAGAAATGAAAGTTTTAACCTATCAAGAAAACAAAATGACCAAAATAAACCGAAAAACTAATTTGTAAGAAAATTAAACTAGGAAATAAAATTAAAAAATGTGCTTTAAAAAATTTTTTTTTTTGAAGAATAAGAAGCTAACAACGATTAAAAAAAGAAACTTACGACAAAATTAAAAGCAAGAAAAGAAAAATAAATGAAAAACACTAGTGCTTCACATAAATGGACGTTACACCAGAAAAGAAAAAGAAGCTTTTTGCTGGGGTGGGGAAGAGAAAAGAAATTTTAAAATGAAAAAATAAAATACAAAACTCGCAACAGATACAGTGAATGCAAAATAAACATGATCAAAATAATGTAAATTATAATTTTTCTTAGCAGTCTTTGGTGAGAAAAAAAAAACGAAATCAGTGATGCAATTTAGGCAAGGCTTAACCGGTCAGACCAATACACAAAATGCAATCTTCAAGCCATATGCATTGTTCGTTTTTTCGACATTTTTATATACCCATGTCATTGATGCATTGTGGGTAGTCTGCATAATTATATTATTTATGGAATATAGTAACATAATTATAGGCGGGGCTATTGAGTGGGCATAATTATGGATGCGTTTGCAGTTTTCTGGACAATTTTAGTGTTGTTTATTGATATTATTTATGATTTTATTATTATTATTATTTAATTTACTTGTATTTGTGTGCGTTTGTAGTTTCTTATTTTGTTTAATATTTTTTTCGTTTTTTTACTTACTCATTGGTTTGCATTATTTAATTTTATTTTTTGTTTATTTTATAATTTTTGATTTTTCTTGTTCGTTTGCAGTTTTCTAATTTGAAGAAATTAGTACAAATTTATTGTCGTGTTTTGTATTTTTAGATGAGTTCTGATTGTTTATTTTATAGTTTGAGTTTGTCTGTGAAGTTAATTCTGTTTCATTATTTAATTAATAGTTAGTGTTTGTCTAGGAAGTTAATTCTGCTTCATTGTTTAATTAATAGTTAGTGTTTGTGTAGGAAGTTTTTTTCTGCTCCAGACAGCGTTTAAAGTTTACAGTTTTTGGATTCATTGTTGTAGGCTCATGAGTTTTTTTTCTCCCTATTCTCCATGATATTTTTGGTGTAATTTATGTTTTAACCCCCCCAAGATATTTTTTTTTATGAATCATTATTCATTTCGCGTATTTGGTATTTGTGTGCGTAGCATCTTAGCTTCTGGGTGTTCAGTTATGTATATTTTTTTCCCTTACCTGCTGACTATACAGTGGCATGGCATATTGCATTGTTCTCCAAGCAAGAGACATTCGCTAAGGGACATTTGCATATGACCGGACTATATATATATATATATATATATATATATATATATATATATATATATTTTGTATATATATTTTTTATATACTACGATAAGCGATTTTACAAGATATCCATGTTTGTGCAATCGTTGTGGTTTTGTTTATTTTATCAGCTTGTGCATATTGCTTACTAACAAAGCAAGAAAATGAACTCTCTCGCATAATTCGAACCACCGTCTAATCCGGGTTGCTGTAGTCCGCTCGATCATTCCGTGCCTTCTTCAAAAGAGTAACTGAATCAGCAAAATTCATTGACTCTATTAAAGAATTCATATATTCTCTTTGAGTTGGCGAAATCCGGTGTCTTGTCATTTTTTGTACTATAAACTTTAACAAATTATTCCTGAGGGAACATTAGATTCTTTCATTAGTTTTTACCGCAAGTATGTCTGTATAACTTCATTTTTTGCATGTTTATATATATATATATATATATATATATATATATATATATATATATATATATATATAATCTGTGTGTGTGTGGAGGAGAGGATATAGTAGTGCCAACGAGAGAAAAATGTGTATATTAAAAAGAAGAGGGAGGCTGTAAACGTTTTTGGATCTAATATGGATTTTTTAAACTATATCATACTTTATTTTCCATAAATTTGTATACACAGGATTCCGGTCTCGCGAACCTCATCAGGTAAAGAATGAATATTTCCACATATTATTAAAAAGAATTATTTTTTATGTTTTTCAGTGTTAAATATTATATATATTATATATTCACTTTTTTGTGTGTTAGTGACACAATGTCTTCCTTGAATATATATATATATATATATATATATATATATATATATATATATATATAGTTACATTAACTAATGGTATTTTAATTCAAATTGTACGAATAAAAATAAACATTGGGCGCTATTTGCGAGTCAGTTTTAACATTTAATGTATAATATTTCAAATTCTATATGTGACCCACTTGGATATTTGGATTATACCAAGAGATTGCGACCTGTCTTTCGTAAATCGAATCGAGTTCTCTCAGTCACTGTTTTTTTATCTAAAAATAAATACGCTCAAATTCACCTTCATCCCTGCCGTGCCTCAACGACTTAGTGGTAGAATCCCGACTGACGCCAATTCAGTTGGGTTTCGATCCTAGCTAGAGGCAACTGGACGTCTAACCACACTGATGAGCTGTGATACAGCGAAAAATCTGTCTGTGGATGACTATATATATATATATATATATATATATATATATATATATGTGTGTGTGTGTGTCTGTAATGTTTATATATTGGATCGGATTTCCTACATTTTTCAACAGATTTCAATAAAACTTCACAGGACTACATAAAATTACCTTGTGGTGGTTCTAAAAGCGCCCAAAATGGGGAAAAATATAATTGTTTTTGCACAAAATCAATTTGAAAACAGGATTAAGAGACATCGTGAAAATGGAAGGGGGATAACTCACATCGGGTTGTTTGTGTGTGTGGGTTCCTTTAAATGTGAGCGGATTTCCTATATTTTTCAGCCGATAAAACAAAACTTCACTTTTTTTTTTGGCAGTTAGTGTTTCTTATTCTCTTGCCCACTTTTTTCTTTATTTTTAACATTCAGAATGCTTTAAAAATTCCATTTACAAGACAATTGTTTATAATAAAATTCTATTCAATCGGTAGAGACTCATAACGATTGAAAACAATGTTTTTGTTTGAGTTTGGGTTTGACCAATTCGTAAAAAAAAAAAAAACTAATTAAGACATGCGTGTCAGTCAACCTTAAACAATAACCTTTGTCAATTTTATTTTTCAGTCTTTATGATGGTCGATACTTGATCTATCTCTTACTGTTATATCCCCGGGCAACTCCGGGCTCTACTGCTAGTATTTTATATAGAACACGCAAGAAACGCCCTGGTATTTATTCGAATTCGTGTTTGGTTTTAAGTGGAAACATAATGGAAGTTGCCGAAATTATGCATTACATTTCCTATCATGTAAGGCCAGTTTTGCCAGTGTGCCGTTAAAATCTATTTCACAGTCATTGGTCATGAACTCGCGTCCATTTCAAACATTGGACGGTTAACGACATAAACGCCATAGTGTCTATCTCTCGATTTTCTAAATTCTTGAAAACGACCAGGGATGGTCGAATATATTCGGAACATAATATTTTGAGAAATTTCCCATTTTTGCCTTAAAGAGTTCATCCTAATCTAGGCAAAAAAAGAACAACAAACTGCTTTCAATAAGATGCTGAATAGATGTAAAATAACAACAGTGCAATTCAAAGATGTATAAGTGGACCATTGATGCAGCATTTTACATTTGAATCAGTTTCTTCAAATAGCATTTATCGCATGTGAAACTCCCTTCCGTCTTCTTCCTTTGCAGTCAAATTTGATCTTCAAAAATTCAAATCCTGTGTCAATCGTTATTTTCTGTCTTCTTAATTCCTATTCTTTTATTTGTCCCTGTCCTTAATATGGTTTTCTTTTTTATAATATTCTCTCTTACTCAGTAAACCCAGCTGTCTTTCCATACTGGGTATTACGATAAACTAAATCCTTGTCCTGGTTAAGACAATAAACTACGCCTTTGATATTTTGAGGAGCGTGGGACCACCTCTTAATTGCTGGGGTGGTAGCACTTGTTAGGACCCCATCTATGGGCAAATTTGTAACCCCCAAAAATGGGGTCAAAATACTATGAAAGCGTAAAAATAGGTGTTAGTACCAGCAATATATTTTTGTAAAATATTATTACCAGTAATGCATTTTTGAAGGAAAAATATTAGCATCATTGCATTTTTTGGAAAAAAAAATAGCAGCAATAAAATTCTTGTCGGCATTAAATAACCCATTGAAGTTTCTAAGCCGTACAACAAACCAAACCAAAAATCTTATCAGCAATAAAAATCTTGTCGTCATTAAATAAACATTTTAGGCTGATATGCCACAAAACAAAACAATCCAAAAATGTTACCAGGAGTAAAAATCTTGTCGGCATTAAATAACCCATTGAGATTGATATGCCGTAAAATAAACCAAACCCGAAACATTACCAGCAATAAAAAACTTGTTGGCATTAAATAACCCATTCAGACTGATATTCCGTAAAACTATACAAACCAAAGCAATCCAAACCCAACCCATGTGTCTTTGTAACATCATTACCTTGCTTGCGGTGAAATAATTAAAGAAAATGAAATTTAGATAATCGTAGTTAAGAAAACAAGAAGGCGAAATCAAGAAGTGCAGGAGTAGAAAATATCTGCACAAAATTTAGACTTACAACAGTTAAAGTGATAAATGATGAGGCTTAGATGCCTAAAATAAATACGTGAGGATGATATACCAAATAGAAAAACTATTTTCAAAAATATATAATGAAAATATTTATAGTGGTGGACAAATGACTAAAGCCTTGATGCCATGGCTACTATTCGGTCTAACTTTTTTCCCTGATGCCCCGACTGTATAAATTTAAGCGTACTACTAGATTGTAATTAGGTCCCACCTTTTCACTGTTGAAATAGTTAAATTTAAACGCCACTTCTACTCCAGTACATTCTTTTCTCGCAAGTCTTGCCTGTGAAATTCCCTTCCGTTTACTTGCTTCCCTGATAACTACAATTTCAAAAATGTAAATGCAATTTCACTCGCCATCTTCTGATGTCTTGAACCTCGTTCATCTTTTATCCTTTCAGACACTCCTCCAACCTCACAATGTAACTCTCTGCGTCCCAATGTCACTTACATCTAGGTCGCGGTGAAATGTCAAAGTACGTAACATAATATGAATTATTTGATTTAGCTAGTGTTATTAAATAAAACACACACACACACACACACACACACATATATATATATATATATATATATATATATATATATATATATATATATATATATGAACACGTGTAGAATTGCATGTGACATAAATTCCAATAAACAAAGATAACATACTTAAAAGAGTGCTCAATACAGAGTGGAACAAATGTAACTTATTCGAAAATTATAACATATACTATAGATTCACGAAAAAAAATAGCCATTTTGTTTCAGCACTTCCGCATCACTTGAAAAGCCACCAGAAGTGTTGAATCAAAATGGCTATTTTGTAGTGATTTTATAATATATTTATGTTAGTATATATATATATATATATATATATATATATATATATATATATATATATATATATAGAAAGATAGATATGTATGTAATAAAACACATTGGTAAAAAAAGCAACAACGGAATTCTCCCAAAAGATATTCCCAGTTCATTGTTTATGTGTCATCTCTTTGATAAAGTACACAGGTGTGACCGAAAATTCCGAATTTAAAATTATTTATTTCGTTCTTCGGTTTATCCAATGGCATGCAGATGTAAAGTACATATTCGTCAGTCTTATTGGCCATATTTTTATCATTTTGTTATATATATATATATATATATATATATATATATATATATATATATAATACGTTGGTTATGTGTGTGTTTATTTGTCGTCTAAGGTGACGTGGAATCAGGGAGAGGTCTACGGTGCTGTACGGCGTCCGGGGATTATATTTATCAAGCGCATTGTCCTAAATCCGAGGAGTTAATTAATACCTGCTGCGAATTTCTTCGGATGCTTTCTTCGAGACGACTTACGATATAACATTTTTTAAGTGACTTGTCTCTAAACTTTCACTAAAGAGACAGGAACTACAAGGTGGTTCGGTGTTTTTCGTCTACTAGATGGTTGCCAACCTGTGTTGATTTTTAATGATAACTGGAATGGTAGATTAATTTATACCTTTAAAAAGGACATCAGCAGGTAAGTCAATGAAATTAGCTCGACTGGCTCTCTTATTCTTTAATCAGTGCCGTTATCTATACTCAAACGGCCCTCGTTATATATATTACCTCGACGTTAATATAGTGGATGAAATAGACGCCCTCCTCACCTGACTGCAAATTCCTTGACTATTTTTTCTGAGGCGTGATCGAGGCCAAGATCAACAAGCACGCCCACAAAACGCTCGACTCTTTGAAGGCTGCCATCGTGGAGGTGTTCGCCGCTATGGGCAAGGACAAGGTCGCCAAAGCGTTTGAATCATTTCGCGCCCGCCTTAAGATGGTCGTCGCTGTCAGCGTCGGTTACATTGAAAGATAATGTAGTACCTAACTGTGGTTAAATAAACTGCCGGGTCTCTGAATATACAACTTTTGTTTTTATTACCTATTTCGTTTTTTTTTTCAAGTGTCGGATTTTGTTGCAACACCCTGTATTGCTTGTTAATAAAGGCATTGCTCTATATTTGTGGATCAGTTTTAATATTTTCTGTTTTTAGAATTCACTTGGATTAATTACACACGGATGTTTACAAGCATATATATATATACACGCAGACACACACACACATATATATATATATGTATATTCCTACATTTTTATTATCTCAAACGTTATTCTGACAATAGCGTCACTATAGAGTCGGTTTTAATGTATGGTGTATCTGTTTGGACAGTAAGTAAAACACTTGCGTCAAATCTTGATAGACCGTCCACTCGGATGCTGAGAGCCATATTTAACATCTTTTGGAGAAAATAATCCGACTGAATCTCTGATCTATGGAACCAACCCTGATATTCCTACAATTTTATGTGAACATAGAATGCAAGACACTCCTGGCGAGTAGAACAAGAACTTGCGATTGATTTACTGCTCTGTGCACCTAAACATGGCGCAACATGGCGACCAGCAAAAACCCACATTGACCAACTATGAAAGGACAGCGAAAGCTACCATCTTGTCATTACAACCTTGATGTAGGACTCTGATGTTCGATCCAACTCGATTAAATAAAGATATATAATGGTCTCTTTCTCGTTTCCGAGAACGCGTTTTTTTTTTCTTCTCGGGTGAAAGCCAGTTAGTGATGATATTGGGAAATCCGCAACGTAAAAACAGAACTTACTCCTTAAGAAAGCCAATCCAGCAAAAACTTGCGCGACAACACACTGTGGTCTTATTATCTACATGGTCGCATATTAACAGTGTGGAGAATGAATATAAATTAGAGACACCCTGAAGTATTTGATCAGAACTGTTGGCATAGGCGAACTGACTCTGTAGGAAAGAGGCATACGGTCCTAAGCTGGAAAGATTTAATCTCGTTCGAGATTTTTTCTAAAAATATGGATTTTAGAGAAAATTGAAACACTTATACATGACATAGGGAAGAGACAGCATACATTACTAGTATGCATAATGAGAAAAGAAGGCTTAGAAAATTTGATACTCAAAAGATAGATTGAAAAGAAATTCGGGTATACTAGAACAACGCATTACCTTCTTAGAAAAATAAATGAATTGAACAAACGGGTGGTAGAACAAGGTTTAGGATAGATGAGAAGAAGATAGAATGTATTAAGATCTACAAAAACAGGAAATATATGGTAGGGTATATTGAGTTAACTTCACATCAGTGATGTAAGACTATAGATATATATATTTATAGTTGTGGTGCTTGGGAAATATAGTGGTTAATTTGCAGTGTAACTCTCGCTCTCAGTTTGCATTAAAAATTTCCGTTTTTGGAGATATCGACAGTAAAAGTTCGTAATCATTCGTGTCGATGGCGGTAGACATTTTTCTCGTTCTGTGCAAACGCGGACGACTACGGAATGCTAAGCTAGGAACTCATCTTTCTTGTCTAAATCTGTCTAAATTCCTGCGCACGAGAATTATTTACGTAGAAACGCTCAGTTTGCGCAATGATACCTATACTGATAGCTATTCTGTAGAGAATGTATGCAAACAAAAGTCAGTAATGGTTTCCCGTGACGCGAATGAATCCGAACTTTCACTGTCGATAACTCGAAAACGGTAGATTTTATCAAATTTATCAAGCCAGATTCGAATGGAGCATGTACAATTACACATAAATGTAAGTATGTTGGAATTTTTTAGCGCGAGATTAGCGCGAGTGTTACACTGCATATTAACCAATATTGTTTCAAAAACATTAAGTGTGAATCAGTTCTTTAAAATACACACACACACACATATATATATATATAAAGAGAGAGATATATATATATATATATATATATATATATATATATATATATGTGTGTGTGTGTGTATGTCACCGCGAAATGTATCTTTATGCATTAGACATCCGACAACATTCATTTTTCTCTTACTTAAACCCCTTCCACACACCTCTCCTAAAATTCTCTCTGTTAAGTTTTGATCTCCATCCTCCTCATACTTATACTATCTCTAAATTCTGTTTTTATTTCCTGAGTTGTTTTTTCTGTTTTATTTTTGAATTTGTAGGTCTGATGAATTGGATCGTATTTACGATTCCAATGGAATAAATTATGACCATGGAATATTAGTGTTTAAGCCTTTTTTATTATATCCTTACTCTGTTCTGGACATTGAGTTCTACCTGGATCCTTCCTCTTGGAATTTTTATTAAAAAAATATACATGTATGGGTATTTATATATTTTGCATATGTATGTATATTTACCACTAATATTATCTATCTATCTATCTATCTATCTATCTATCTATCTCTCCCTCTCTCTCTCTCTCTGTATATATATATATATATATACATATATATATATATATATATATATATATATATATATATATATATATATATATATATATATATATATATATATATGTAATAAGAGATAGGAGGGCTCACTAAGAGACAAACTCAGAAACACAGACAGACACACACACATCTATCTATCTATCTATCTATCTATCTATCTATCTATCTATCTATATATATATATATATATATATATATACACACATTTCATTGGATTTATGTAGGTTTGTGAGAAATTCGTCACACAACACAACATTGATTACAGTGAGTACGTATGTACGCAACGACACATGTATGCACATATGCGCCTAGTCCCACACTATTCATATATGTTTATGTTTGAGTGAACTGCAATGCGTTAACATACTTGTATGTATGTCTGCGTACGTATGACTGACGTTCCGACGACAGTTTTTCCTCTCAATACCATAAAAAACACCGTCATACGCAACCATATGTAAACACAAATTTTAAAATTAATCAGTTTGTCTGACGATCACAAATAGCGTGAAACCCAGGGTCACAAACTCACATAAGTACAACTAAATATGTCAGCTCTATATGTTAGCTCTATCACTGATATTGAGCCGTTTCCGATAAGTACCGCGCATATATAATATATAATCATAATATATAAAAAAATATATATATATATATATATATATATATATATATATATATATATATATATATATATATATATATATATATATACATTTTAAATATATATACATTTATATATAAATATAATAAGAGATAGGAGAGTTTTTTATCATATAGACAAAAACTGTTTAATCACTAAAAAGATGCAACTTCGTTTCGGTACATTTTAATTGTACCTCCACGGGTATATATATATATATATATATATATATATATATATATATATATATATATATATATATATATATATATGCACATATTTGAGGGTATTGTGCGGAAATAATTTTCTGTCTTGATTTTGTTATTGGTTAACTTTTTATTCATTATGTATTTTCCATGGCATTTGTTGATTAATATTATATTTATTGTTTGTATGTGTTCTCTTTAGGTTTGTTCATTTGTTCATCATATACTTAATTCGTTTGTTTATTAATTTATTTTACTTTCTCTTATTTGATTAATTTAAAGTATTAGCATCCCCTTAAGTATTTTTCTTATCTGAGTGGTATATAGGGGAAATATTCGGATTTTTCCTGATGTTACTTTACAGAATATATGTTTTTTTAAATCTTTTAGATAACGCAATAATACTTCGTATTCGGGACTAGATTTTGAGATTAGACCTGATCATATCTTTAGTAAAATCTGTTGCTCTGGGAATTGGATTACAGATATTTTTTCCAGAAGTGGTTGAAGGATTTCTTTTAATTTATCCTTGTAGGCTGATGCTGCCTTCCTTATTTTCAAACATAACCATTACGACCTATACATTAAGCTTCAGGATAGCAAAAGAAGCATTGATACTAATAATTTATAATTTATAGCTGAGCCAAAGACACTGGACATGACATAAAGATTTTATTTGTAGTATAAAACAGACTGTTGCCGCTTGGTCCTGGCCTCAAAGCCGGCTTTTATATGCTCTATCTATGATATTGTGCAATTTTATGCATAAATATAAAAAACATAACTATATTTTCTCATATATATATATATATATATATATATATATATGCCAGAATGATCCCAAATTAACCAACGCAGATTTTAAATTCAGAATTTTCCTCCTCCTAGACCAGTTGCCACCCAAGTCTATAGAAGCCTGTATATCCTGCTATTTACACATAGCTTGAGGGAGAAGACGATTAATACATTTCTCAAGGTTATTAGCACTTACGCGAATATAATGGCTTCGACTGGAAATCGAATTCGGCTCTCTGATTCCTCAATCCTGACTGCTATCCACTACCATATATATATATATATATATATATATATATATATATATATATAGATAGATAGATAGATATTTTTAATTTTTTATCATATAGACAAAAACAGTTTACTCCCTAAAAAGATGCAACTTCGTTTCGGTGCATTTTTAATTGTACCTTGACGGGTGAGAACCAAATATGAAATGCACCGAAACGAAGTTGCATCTTTGTAGTGTGTTAATGTGCATCTTTGTAGCGTGACATGTATCCTTGATTGGATAAAGGCGTTAGCTAGATCCAGTGACAGGACACAAAATTTTTAGTTCAATGCCCGATTAAGGCAGTGGAGAACTTGGAGAGGAGAATTAACAGGAGATAACTGATAACTGACATCCATTAAACATGGCGCGTGGAACTAGAGAAATCTAACACAGTGAGCGAAATAAAGGGTTCAGTTCCAACTACCTGAAGAAGGCCGGAGCGTACAACGCCCAAAACGTTGTAATAAATGTGGCAACAAAGATGAGGACAATAGTCTGAAAAATGTAAATAGTGTACATAATACCTCATCTCAGAAATAGAGACAATATACGTGTCTGCTTATTCTTTCGAGATTCTGTTTTTATACATATACAGTTTTTGTTAAACAAAATTGATATCATTTCGTACTCTAATAGCTTGATCAATTCTCGTTGAAGTGATCATTTTTTTTTTACGGCAAATGCAGAAGTAACTCAAAATTCTATGTTAAATGTTTTGTGGTTTTTATTCTTCTCAGGTAGAGAAAGGCATTTTGTGTGTTAGGCTATGCGAATCGAACAAAGATAAAGATTTGGACACGGTACAAGAGAAAAGTTCAAAGAGAAAAGCTATCTGTGCGGGGTAATAGGATTATGACAAACACTAGGATTGAAAAAGATGGTCGACAGGGTTCAGGAAGCAGTTGCGTAGCCTTACGAACTCCATATATATATATATATATATATATATATATATATATATATATATATATATATATGTATGTATGTATGTATGGATGTATGTATGTATTATTAAAACGTTGCCATAAATAATTTTAATAACAGTGATCAAATACCGACTTTCACAAGGTTTCGTTCGTCAAGGTCCTTGCGAGAATACTGTATCAGTCGCAGAATATTTTGTTATAACAGCTTATAATATACTCTAAATAAATTTTCAAATTTATGGTTTTTTTTTTACAATGGCAGCTGCAACTGTTATTTTATTACAATAAATGAAAACTTAAATATGCTGTTATTATTACATGTATATATATATATATATATATATATATATATATATATATATATATATATATATATATATATATATATATATATATATATATGTGTGTGTGTGTGTCTGCGTGTGTAATATATTCTAAGATAGGGTGTATCTGTAGAAGAGACAAAATGAATGAAAAGAGACAGGAAGAAACATATGTTAAACTGACGCCTTTCGTCCTTTGAAGATCATTATCAAGGCAATCTAGGATTTATTAGGCTGCACTTGTTTATATACAAAGGCACTGGATGTCATAAGTTTATCAAGGTTTATAAATTTGAAGAGGATCATGAAAGTTCGACTGGTGGTTGAACATTAACGCTAAGCAATGGCGGGCTACAACGTGTCATAATTCAAAATTTGGTAAAAATCAAAGTAAGCGAGTAATACTCGATACTATTTTAATTATAATAATTTTATAACAATGTATTCATGAATGTTTGTAAATTTATAAACCTTGATAAAACAATGTTAACTATCGCCTCTGTGTTTAAACCTGTACAGTATAATAAATCCTATAACACTTTGATAAATTCAGTCAGAAGATGAAATGCATCAGCTAAATATAGTTATACCTCTTGTATCTTTTTATTCATATATATATATATATATATATATATATATATATATATATATATATATATATATATATACAGTATATATATAAGTATTGGATACATGTTATAAATCTAGTTTATCTTCGACATTTTGCCTGATATTTCTAAGTAATATCTCGTAAAAGTTGTTTTAGTTGTATGTGTAAGGAAAATTAAAAACTCAAGGTTGAATCCATTTTTTTATCAAAGTTCAAAATTACTCTATGCAAAAGTATTGGATGCATCAATTTAATAATTTGTTGCGTAGCCTCTGTTTTGTTTCACTGCTTCCAGTCGCTTTCTATAGTTGGTCACAAGTTTTCCACACTGATCCACCGTTACTTTACACCATTCTTCCTTGCATAATTCCTCTAATTGCTTGATATTTTGTGGATTCCGCTTATGAACTTTAACCTTCAAAGTATTCGACAAATTCTCAATTGGATTCAAGTCAGAAGACTGACTTGGCCAATTGAGAGTACTAATACCATTACTTTGAAACCATTACTTTATAAGTTTTGCGGTAAGTTGGTGATCATTGTCGTGTTGAAGCACAAAATTCCGACCATGTCCTAAAGAAGTTGCAGATTTCTAAAGGTTCTTCTCTAGAATCTCCCTGTACATGCTACCATACATTCTACCATCTCTTTAGCTGTAAGTGGAAATGATGATCACTCTTCCTGTTGTGACCTGCTGATCCAGGTTTCCACTGTCCTCTTCCCTCTTAAAACTTATACCCCGTTCTCTTGATTGTTCTTGAATTGGCTTTGAAGACAGGAATGATCTTTTCCTCTCACCATTCTCATTTGGGAAGACTGTGTGGCTGACACAAAATGATTTTAACCTATAATATTTCTAGATGAATAACTCAAAGACTATTTCAGTGATTCTTACGAAAATGGTGTCAAAAGAGAGGGAGAATGAATAATACACACGCATATATATATATATATATATATATATATATATATATATATATATATATATATATATATATATATACTTCGTTATACAGTTATACAGATATAGACCGAGAAAGGAACATAAGATAGATAGATAGATAGATAGATAGATAGATAGATAGATATCCTACACATTTTCGTAAATAACGAATGGCTCAGCGGATGATGTAATTTTCAGGCTTTTTCTCAGTATCATGCATGCATATATACATAGTCACTTAGAGAAACAGACAGAAACAGGCGTTAATACATTGGTAAATATACAGGGTACCCTTAATGTGTGTGTACGTAGGCAAAAACGCATATTTTTAAAAAATGAAAGTTTCAACAGCATTTTATTGAATTGTAATATTAACAAATATCTTCAATATATTTTCAATCTTCTGCCATGTAAATGTTGATGTAAGCTTCATGTGAACTCGATGCAGTAACCCCACTCCAATTTTATCGCAATCACTCATTATGCGTTCAATCGAGTGTATTAGCATGCCCACGGAAAAAAAAGATGTCAGTTCTTTCGTTAAAACCATGTTTAATCTGTGGAGGTAAACTAAATATAGTTAATGAGATGTCCTATTTGCCAATATTTTGGGGGCAGAGATAGAAAGATGTTAAGGACTCCAAGTGAGTCAGCGTAGTCCGTTGGAGTCCATCCAGAGTTCGTTAAACCTAACTCAAAACGATTCTAATCTCGCCTCGTGATAGACGTATTTTTGTCGGTAACCGATTGGAACTACTATTTTTTATTTATTTTTTTTTTATTGGAAGTGCTGCTATAGTTTACGTTAAGTTTATCTCTTTTTATTTTTACATTTCCTTTACGGAGAGTTTTTTTTTTTTTTGTAACTTATTTTGAATTTTCATTTCATTTTTCCCCGTCTTTTTTATATTTTTTATTTCTAGTGCAACATCTTGTTTCACTAGTCTATTGATTTAATTTTTGTGTATATTTTATTTTAATTTTCTTTTATTTCTTCAACAGCCGTCAGTAAACCTACTTTCTGAGCGACGGTTCGAACGGACGGAGAGGAACCCGAAGGAGGCTATGCCGAAGGTAAAACTGGCCCTGAACCCGTTTATACGGGTTCAAATGGGCTATTTTTTGGCCGATCCTAATGGCTCGGAAATGCCCACGTTAAAAAGGCCTTGTGCCACATGACGCCCTCGTGGGGGGACGACTAAATATAGTCAGTAAACCTACGTTTATTTTATTTTATTTTTTCACATATCTTTTCTTTACGATTAATCCTTTTGGTTTTCATTTTCTACATCTTACTTTTTTGGTGACCTAACTTCAATTATTACTCGTCTCCGCCTAGCCGCAAGCCATATTTAATTTAATCAGTTTGTTTTTATTTTATTTTTACTCGGCTATTTCTTTTAATAGTTAAAATAAATAATTTTTCCTCTGTCGTATTTATTTCATAACTTGTTTATTTTGCTGGTTTAATTTTAAAAAAAGGTAAACTTTTTTTTACTTGCTTTATTTTGTTTCCGTAAATTTATTATTTTTATGTTTCCCGTTAAATATTTATCTTTTTTGCTTGTCCTTTTGTTTTCCTTTTTTTTTAATTTTTGTAAATCATTTTTCTTTTGAGGGAAGGATTTTCTTTTAATTTGTGTAATATTATTTTTAACCTCACAACCTTATGGTTAAATCAGTGTTGTTCATTTTTTTTTTGTTTCATTGTCTTAGTAAATTTGTTTACATTGTTCTGTATATATTTAAGGTTTTCTGTCATTTATTTATTAATGTAATTACTTTAAGAAAGTTCCCTTTTTCTCTTTATATAAGAAAAGTAATTTAAACTAAGCAAAAATAGCCGGTAAACAATGGTCAATTAAAATGCCTTGTTGTGGGGGTAAAAGAAAGACCATCCCTATAAAAAAACAAACCCAATCAATAATTAGTACTGAGAACGTAGCCATTGCTAAAAGATTGACGACTAAATCGATTCAAGGGAAAGTATGGAAGCCAAGAATAGCCAAAATCATGAAATGGTGTTGGCAAATGACTCCAGGAACAAAACAAAGACGAAAACGTAGCGACCGGGGACATACCTTCTTGCCGGAAGTCTCGACAGAATTGCATAATCAATATGACGGAATTCCCGGAGAGAGGCAAGAGCTACGAAACTCTTATGGGCTCTTAATAGACGTTTAAAAATTACATAAGCTTAAAAAAATATGTCTCTCTTTGTGGTCGACAAGCGTTCTCACAAAATTTGTCTCTCCACAAAAGACACTGTCATCAAATCATGGATGTCCCTTGGGTAGAAACCCTAAAGAATCGTAAGAGGGAATTGATAGTCCATGTGGGACATACTGTTACCCACGCCTGCCGACTGTGAGGACGCTTCCAATCTGGACCATACCATAAAAGATTCATAAAAAAATTAAAATGAGAGTAAGAAAAGGCCCAACTAATCAGTATTTGAGACCCTTTGTCAGGTCATAGGAGAGCACCTCTCCACTTATTTTGCTCAATTTCTGCACACACAGAGAGCCCCCATTTCTTGAAAAACTTTTGCCCATGCTCTTGCAGTTGTAGAAAAGGGAAAGTTGAATGGCAGGTCGTTGGTAAGACCAAAGGGAAACTCTAGACGGTGGGACCAATGTTCCCAGAAACCACCAGAAACCACCACGACTTGTTTTTATGTCCATCGTTTTCGTCGTGTTATACTGATTATGTTAATTGTATTTTTAATGAATATTGTCCTGAAGAAGGTTATTAAACCGAAACGTCAGACGTCGACATTTCATTCATATTAAAACAACATAATCGCATTTTAAGGATTTGCTTATCATATATATATATATATATATATATATATATATATATATATATATGACAAAAATATATACTTCTAAGACAAGCTTTATTTATGGCTAAAACACTTAACACCAGCGATAAAGAATTTGGAAAGATAAATAATATAAATATGGAGACTGTAGTCAACAGCAAACGGTAAAGAATGTTTAACGCTTCCCTACCATCTTCAGGGCATCTCTATTTGATTTTATTCAGTTTTAGTTAATTAATATATATTTTCTTTGTTCTATATTTTTCTTTCCCTTTCTTTCTTTTCATCACTATTTGTTCTATGTTTCCCTAGTTCTCTACACTCGAAAACGGGATCTGTTAACATTTTCTACAACTTGCTGCACGCGCGGCATCTTTCTCCCTTTCCAACCTATAACTCTCCTCATCAATGTTTAAATTCTCACTACTTTATCTGACTCACAATAATAACAATAGATGTGCGTAGCACTTTTTCACCGATCAAAATTTAAGTTTATTTTCATAAAAAATGTTTTGCGCATTGAGTAATTACACAGAGATCTGCCTTTGATCATTGTACGATTTCTAATGGAAAGTACTGCATCAATAAATACAACTCTCGGTGAGTAATTCACATTACACTCTTTGTTCCTCGGATAGTTGATAAAGAACAGAGTCGTGTTCGAAAATATTGAAGTTAAAACCTTATAGTCCGTGCTTCATTTTTCTCATATGGTTGATATTTAATTAATATTAATTTCCTGATTATATTGGTATCATTTAGTCCTATATTTTATTAACCACCTTATCTTTTCTATATATCTATATATATATATATATATATATTATTAATGTGTATAATTGGTAACAGAAGCCATTGGCTTATACCAACGGCTTTCCTTACTTCATACTTCTCCAATTCACTCTCGTGTGGTCATGTGTGACGTCATGAGATGCGGTTCGATTTTCGCTTCTAGCGTCTCATATGCGCGTGTTTATCGCTGCTTAGAAATCATCTATGTAAACATTGACAGACTGCATCACTGTCTTGTCTGTATATTGTTTAATATGTTGTAACTGACATCTTTGATAATGGCTTATGTAAGACGAAACTTAGATTGTATTAAAAAGATATGGATCAATATTGTGAATTTTTTTCTTCGTTCAACGATAATGTTATTAAACTTATCAGACGTTATGAAAAGAATTTAGATAAAACAAATAGACAACACTTGTCTATATTATTTAATGAAACGTAAATGAATGAAAATATAAAAATATTAAAAAAAATTAAAATCTTTTGACACACTGGATTGTGTATTAATATTCTTTCGTTTTGATTATTATTTCAGTTAGATTCCTCGAATAGTTTCGGACAGAATGTCCATCTTCAGGAGAAAAAAAATTTGCTTGCTGGTAGCAGTGAACTACAGAAATGAATGTTTTGATGGAGAAAATGAACTCTTGTTGGTAGATTTCTTTTTTTTAATTTTTTTAAGGTGAATTTTGGTTAGCCCTTGTTTTGGTCAAACAGTCACTTTTGAGTTGTTTTTTAAGATAAGAGCTGGATGGATTCATGCTGCTCTGAAATACCTTGGTCATTTTGATAGTTTTATTGGTTCCTGGAAAGGGGATATGTCTCTGTTAAATGTGTATGTTATTTGGTTCTTAGTGAGTGAGTGAGTGAGTGAGTGAGTATGATGTGTGTAAGCATTTATAATTCTATGGATGTATTCACAAAATAATTTTTAAACTATAGGAGCGGTTTCCTTACACAAAAACAGGGACAAAAGTCCATATAAACATATAAACATATATATATATATATATATATATATATATATATATATATATATATATATATGTTTATACCTCCTTTCTCCCTCTCTCTCTCTCTCTCTCTCTCTCTCTCTCTCTATATATATATATATATATATATATATATATATATATATATATATATATATATATATATATATATATATAGGAGACACGGTGGAAGTAATGGATAGCGGCTTGGATTAAAGAAGCGGAGTTCAAATTCAGGCGAATCCATTACATTCACTTACAAGCAAATACCCTTTGGAAAGGTGTGAATCCACGTCTCCTCCCTCCAACTTTGGGTAAATAGCAAGACAGTCTGGCTTCTATAGCATTGAATGCCAAATATTCTAGGAGAAGGACAACATTGAATTCAAAACCTGCAGCAGGTCTCTGTATTCGGACATTAAAAAATTGTGGATGGTACTGCACGAAACCTTCACCATTATAATGAAATCTCATGTGCAGTTGTCGGACTGTCGGTTTCCTAGGAACTGATTTGATTGTCCCTCATGAGGTGAATTCGAGGAGAGAGTCGAGTATAGAGTAGTAGTAGTAGTATATATATATATATATATATATATATATATATATATATATATATTCGTCGAACCTTCTCTTTTCTTACTGTCTTACTGATACTCTTTATGTTGAAACATTGTTGTCATTTCTCTTTGTTTCTTTAATATTGGCTTCCATTTTGTATTTATTATCCCTGCAAGCCATCCTTTTACGTGTTCTCCATAGCCTAGAAAAGAGGAAACAGATTTTTATGTGTGGTCAGAGATTCTTTCTTACATCGTCAAGTAGAATAAAAACATATGAAAATGTGGTAAAAGGTACGGAAATATTTCACGTGAACGTGTTAGTTTTTTTGTTTTTTTTTCGATTTCTCGACCTGTGTCTTTCTTTTGGAAACCAGCTGTGTTCTTGTTGCTTCTCGCCCGCAGCTAACAGCGCCAACCGAAGATCCGTGCTACTGGCTTGGAGCCAATCGACAAGGGCTATCGATCTGAGTCTTGCTAACCGTTGTTTAGATAATGGTTTTTGTTGTCGGCATGAAGTCACATCTGTTTTTCCTCGATACACGCATATGCAACTAAGTCAAATTCCTCCAAAGATATACAGTTATCCAACACTCCATTCCCACATGCATACATCAATATTGATAAACGTAGTTGTTTGATTCAGACAAGACTCGCATCTCTATCTATAAAAGGCAGGATGTGTGTGTGTGTGTGTGTGTGTGTGTGTGTGTGTGTTTACGAATGCACGGCCGCAATTTTCGACGGATATACACCAAAATTTACATGCACATGCTCCAAGTTAGCGAGAAAGCCAAGACCGACTTTGCATTTCCCAACTCCCATCGATAGTAGAAATAATCGTTTTTTATGCTTCTACGGCAGTTTTTGTGTAGTTTGCGGCCATTTTCTATTGGCCAGAGTGAGAGCCTATAGCTGGCTGCCACGAATAGGCAGGAAGATTCTATTAGCCAGCGTGAGAGTCAACAGTTGATTGACAGGAATGTTAACTAGCATGCTAGCATGCAAAAAAAATAATTGATAGCTGCATTCTTCACAAGTGGGAAAAATTAAATCTGCATGGCACTTTACTTTAATTGGCTCATTCGCTCGCTTAAAGTCAACGTTGATTCTGATTCCTCAGAACTGGGTTGGGTGTGAAAAAGTATTTGTTGGTAACATTCTTTTTCATTCGGTTTTTCCAGTTACGAGTCCTTTTTTTAAAGCTGATCGTTTTGTGTTCCTTTTGTTTAGTTATTTTATCGTAACAGATTTAATGTTTAGTATAGAGCTTAGAAAAAATTCACAGTGTGAGATAGGCAAGAAGTAAAGCATGTAGCAACATCAGCACGGAAAAGGGCACTCCTTTAAAGGCAAGGAAGGGCAAAAATATTTTAAGTCAAGTGATAGCGATTGCTGTATGAGTCGTACGATATCTGAATCAAGCACGGGCAACGCCGGGCCATGCCGCTAGTAAATTATAAAAGTATAAAGAGAACTATAGTCATAGATTCTAGGAACGATACATGCTAAGAATACCATGGTTGGAACATTTTAGTCACGGGGATGATGTAAGGGGGAAATAAAATTACTGCTATCAATGTAAAAGTGACTTAAATATATACATACTTTTATATAAACCAATGCAGAAATACTGGAATAACATATGGAATTCGAAAAAAATATAAAGGGATTAACAATTACATGAAAATTACTACTAACACTTAGAACAAATCAATTAGCTTATAATACGAGTAAATAAGTTCAACTCTGTTCCGGTTCACTTTTCACGCCATTTGTTTGAAGATTGGGTAGAGGTTTATCCCTTAATTCCTGTTTAGAATTGGGTTTCTTGTTTCTTTTAAAATCTACTTAACCTCAATGCATCTAACGTTTCGGAATAAACTTTTATTTACTAATTATTTTTCCACAATAGGATTAGGTAGCTTCATCTGTTGTCCGTCTCAAAAATCTGTATGGTCTTTTGAACAGGAGTAGAGGTTTATCCCTTGTTTCTCGTTTGTAATTGGATTTCCGGTTCCTTCTAAAAATCTTTTCATTCTGTTTCACCTTGTGTCTTAGAGGCATTATCGCATCGGTTGGGGTGATTTCATATAAAAAAAAATGATTATCCGGAAAATAATGTCCGATTTAGTATCAAGGTTTATTCCTGGATTAAATGTAACGGTTTAAATAAGTAAAAATAAAAATGGAGTCCCTCGAAAGAATCATGACTCGTTGCTGATTTTGATGGTCCGGACACTTTTCCGATACCCGAACAAAACTCGTCTTAGAGCTTGCATCATGAGACACTTGGAGCCACTCGTCGTCGATTCAAGGATCAGCTAGAAAAAACACCTTGCTCGGGACAGAAATCGTTCCAGCCAATTAGGAAACGGAAGTAACCGAAAGAAGCAATTTGAGAAGAGCAGTCCACGAAAAGAAAAATTCTTCGAAAATTCCAGAAGAAAAATAGAAGAGATGAAAATAGATCAAAGTAACCGTTCCACCCCACCATTTGGTGGCTACAAACGTCTCTTCATATCCAACATAGTATTAACTTCACACAGAAGGAAATGTCTATGCGCATCCCAATACTCTGCAACGAAACCAATATAAAAATGTGTTCCCGAAAATCTATGCATTTTGACTGTTGAGTTATTTATGCTTTTCCGATATATCTCTAAAGGTTTGTATGTCAACAAATCATTAAAATAGTTATCGTAAGTTCTTTTTGACGGAATATGTTTTGGCTTAAAATATTGCCAAAATTTTTTAAAAGTTGTTGTCAGTGGGCGAAACGTGAAGTAGACATAGTGACTGTACCAAAGTATCGGATATGAAGTTGGTGATCTTCTCCAGTTCCATCCAGGCGTCATATGACCGAGAATTGTTATGAAACAGAAATACATATCGTCGATTGGAAAGTGTTGTGATGCTTCTTCACGAAAAAACCGTTGACCAGGTCGTCTACAATTGCCATAAATGACATTTCTTAACAAGAAAAAAAAAACACTATTCTATCAGGAAATTGATAATTCTATTTTTAACAGATGCAGAATCAAATGTTTCGAACCCTTTGACTTTCGCAGAATTCATGTGGAACACTGCGAGATTCCTTACCTTCTTGCCGATTTTGTTGAGATCCTGGGATATTGTTGAAATGCAGACCCCCATTTGTATAATTTATTAGGGTGGGTTTTGTTCGATTATAATATTTTGGAGATGTTGATTGTCAATGGCACTAATACCTTTATTTTCCAAATCCGTTCCGCACTTTTGAACTTGAGAACGCAGTGCCTTACACTTCGAATACAAGTGAATCGTCAGACCAATATTCTATCCTGTTAATGTTGGCAGCAATTGGAGAATTTTTCTTACCAAGTTTAAACTCATACAATAAAACTAAACATATTTTTTTTTTTCACACACACACACACACACACACACACACACACATATATATATATATATATATATATATATATATATATATATATATATATGAATAAAAATGACAATAAGAAATATTTCGTATTTTGCTTTGATAAAATCCACATTGGACGAAACGCGTCAGCAATTACTTTTTTCCTATTGTCAATTTTATTCATAAATATTGTCTTCTTTACTGGTTAAATAAATGTTCATATATTATATATATATATATATATATATATATATATATATATATATATATATGCTTGTAAAAAAAATGGGTAAGTAATCCAAGTGAATTCTAATAACAGAAAATATTAAAACTGATCCACAAATATAGGGCAATGCCTTTATTAACAAGCAATACAGGGTGTTGCAACAAAATCCGACACTTGACAAAAAAAATCCGAAATAGGTAATAAAAACAAAAGTTGTATATTCAGAGACCCGGCGGTTTATTTAGCCACAGTTAGAGATCCATACTAATTTATCTTTCAATGTAACCGACGCTGACAGCGATGACCATCTCAAGGCGGGCGCGAAATGATTCACACGCTTTGGCAACCATGTTCTTGCCCATAGCGGCGAACACCTCCACGATGGCAGCCTTCAGAGAGTCGACCGTTTTGTGGGCGTACTTGTTGATCTTGGCCTCGATCACGCCCCAGAAAAAAATAGTCAAGGAATTTGCAGTCAGGTGAGGAAGGCGTGCACAAGTCCAGCGGCCATTGGTGAGGAACACTGTTGAGCAGCCACACCTGGGTCGTCTTGGCCTTGTGTGCAGAAGCGGAGTCCAGCCTGAAATATGTAGGGGCGTCTGGCGGCGATCTTGCCCATCAAGGGCTTCACTACGCTCCTCAGCACCTCCTGGTAGATCGCAGCGTTGACACTCAGGCCCTTTCGAAAGAAGAACGGAGGCATGACGTCCACTTCGCTACACACAAGGCCAAGACGACAAAGACGTGGCTGCTCAACAATGTTCCTCAATACTGGTCGCCAGACTTGTGGACCCACTCCTCACCTGACTGCAACCCCTTTGACTATTTCATATTGGACGTGATCGAGACCAAGACCAAAAAGCACGCGCACAACACGCCGCTATAGACATAGTCGCCAAAGCGTGTGACTCATTTCGCGCCCGCCTTGAGATGGTCATCGCTGCCAGCGGGGGTTACATTGAAAAATAATATACTATGGAACTCTAACTGTTGCTAAATAAACTGTCAGCTCTCTGCATATACAAATTTTTATTGCCTATTTCTTTTACTTTTTGTCAAGTGTCGGATTTTGCTTCAACACCCTGTAAATAAATTACGTATAAAGGAAATTGAATATCACATATATATGGGTATCCACCCGACCTCCAGCAAGAGAATTAAATCTTCAGAGGTTTCTCAACAACAAAGGTTTTGAAGATAAAATAAAAAGAAAGCCTAAAGATTGTTAAAACTTTAAAGAAACAGGAAGGAAGAGGAAGGCAAAGACGACAAAGTAAGAGAAAGATTTAAAAGGGAGGAAAGAGAATAAAAATGGAGGAAAAAGAGAGAAAAAAAGAGAAAATAGAAAGAAGGAAAAAAGAAAGAGGAGGAAATAAAATACACTAGAGTTGCATAGACCCGTCTAGACAACATTAAACAGTTGGAAATATAACACCAGATATAGTAACCTTGACCTATATTTTAAAATACAGTTCGATGTCCAAAAAACTGGGATCGAGGCAACGTGCAAGCCTTGGAACAGGTCCTCTCCTAGGAACCTATGCATCTTTTATGGTAGATGTCAGCAACTGCATTTTGAATATTGACTAAAATGTAGAAATACGAACATAGGAACCTACCAGCAATAATTCCAACCCATATAAAAAATATATATATAAAAATCTACCTCATATAAAAATAATATTGTTTATGAATTCTTATGTCTTGTGGGTTATTGTATTTCTAATCAACAAACAAAATTCAATTCCGACATAGTCCACAAATACAACACATTCTCCCGTAGATTAACTTGACAAAATTTAGTGTATTTAAAGCACATATCGATCAACATATAACAAATATGCAAAATATTATTAACGTCAGACATACTTTATTCGATAAACCCACTTTTTATCTGCGACACTATGCAAAGAAAGAATCCATGTTCTGGAGGCTGTTGAAATAAAAGAAAATCCTCTAACATTAAATAAATTATCTTTCTACATATGCAATCGTATATTGAAAACTGTTGAAAATTAACGTAAAAAAAATCAGTTTGACCATTTAAGTGACATCAATTTGTGTGACTTGGAATTGTTTTCAATAAACGCCGGAATACCGTGATTCAACAAAAACATTTGCGTACATATAAAACATAATCATTGAAAATGGATGTATCAACATCGAAATGATTCGGAATAATAAATATAAAAAAAATATAAATATAAACAGTGCTAAATTTACGAATAATATGAAAGAACTAATTTGTAAATTAAAAAAAAAATAATGACAAATTAGTCAGAAGATGTCGATATTATTTAACCAAAGTAACCGAAACACACACACACACACACACACACACACACACACACATATATATATATATATATATATATAGGCACCTCGGCATGGCTTAATGGTTAGCAAGTTTGTCTCGCTGGAACAATTACGACTGCATAGTGGGTTTGATTCTCACTGGGTGCCCCCATACCTTTGGCCTAGTGCCACAACTAAGCTACGCTTAGAAAATCAATATATATATATTTATAACCCCTATATACTTGAGCTAAACACCTATCTCTATCTATCTATCTATCTATCTGTTGTACAAGCATATATAAATTGTTGAATAACGTCAAGCAATTTTGTATATATATATATATATATATATATATATATATATATATATATATATATATGTGTGTGTGTGTGTGTGTGTGTGTGTGTGTTGTGTGTTCTTGATTAAGTGCATATTTGCGTGTGTATACGACTGCACCTGACCTTGAATGTATTCATATCTATTTATGTGTGAGCCTGTTTACAAATTTTTATATATGTATATCTGTATATATGTATTTATCTCTATATGTGCCGATATGTGTTCCTTCCCATACATCTGAATTAAATGCATTAATTGCTCTACAAGGGCGTCAAAAATAAAATAAAATAAAAAGCCGAGAAATTTCTTTTACAACCGCCCTGAATGTTCGGTTCTTCTATGCATAAAATTTACATGAAAGAATTTGCTGAAATAAAATGAAAAAAAAAGAAGTTAAAGCAAATAAATAAATAAATAAATAAATAAATAAAGAGAATATTGCCGATCCTAAAAGTAATCTCAAGTCGTAAAAAGAGTTTTTTTTTTTTTTTTAAAGGAAAACAAAACAAAAAAAAAAAATAAAAAAAAAACCGGAAAACACGTGTAATGTTAGGGTGTGTCACCGGGGAGATGTTAGGCGAAGTTGAAAAAAAAAATCAAAGAAAGAAAAGATTGATCATCAGTAAATGATTCAAACGAAGACAATATGGAGAGAAGATAACGATTTTATGAAGAAAAAGGAGAATGAAGAACGCTGGTCCATTGGAAGCTGAAGAAAACGATAGAGAAAGCTATTATTTCAGAGACGATAGAAACGATATTTCATGAAATCAACTGAATGTCGGCAGAAATGATGAAAGAGAATTTTCTCGCATCGAAAATCGTATAATAAAAGGGAGACAACTAAAGAGTCTTTTTTTCTTTCACTAGATAGATACAAAGTTAAAACATTACTGTAATTTAGAATATTGAAAGATTTATATAAAAGAAAACTTTGGTGAACGTGATTGAATTGTTGACTGTAGGTATATGTAAATAAACTTATAAATAAACAACAGGAGAATGTAAGCTAAAACCATAGTTTAGTTGCCAAAATGATTGATATCAAACAAGATGAATAGTGAATGATAATTAGATATACGAAGATATCTATATAAAGTGATAACGTTTCTTTTCTTTTTTTTTTAAATCAGAACAATACATTCATAAGGAAGATGGGGAAAATGTAGAAAACAGAAAATGCAGACGACAATCATGTTAGGCGGGAAAATTCATAAACAAACGGCGGCAAAATGTGTAATCTGTCATCCGATATTGGCATGAGACATAAATTGTGATAGTCACATCAAAATGTTGAAGCAATGAACGTATCTCATAACACATTATCAATTCAGTAAAATGGACGTGGAATGATGGGGAAAAAAACCTGAACTTGAATATGAATAGGAGAGTCACAGGAAAACTGCAGTCCGCGGGCCACATGGATTCCGATTGGTCTTTCTCAATGGTACGCAGGAATCCATAAGGGAAACGTTTCTTAAAATTTTTATTTTGTTTCATTCTCACAATGATTAAGTACAATATTTCTGGAATTTTGTTGTCAGCATTTTAAACAATAGGCGATTTGCACTAAGGAAGATCATACCTGTAAACATCTTTTGATTTTGAAACAGGAAAAAGTTCATGAGTATTTGATTTTTCTCTAAAGAAGAAATGGCGTCCTGGGTTTGACGATAAACTACATCCGCGTTCTGGGTAAGACGATAAACTACGTCCTACAGTAAGGCCTCTGATCATGAGGTTTTGAGGAGAGTGGAAGCACCTCTTAATTGCTGGTGTTGCCAGGTCCGGGGTGGCAGCACTTGTCAGGGTCCCAGATATGGACAACATAACACCCAAACTTGTGTATAAATAGGTTTTAATACCAGAAATACTTTGTAATGAAAAAATTATTATAAGCAATAATTTATTAAGGAAAAATTATTATCGGCAATACTTAAAAAAAATAATACCAGCAATACAAACAGTTATACATTATTTGAAAAAAAATATCACCAGCTTAGATTCCTTCAAGAAAAAATATTCTCAAAAATAGATTTTTGTAGAAAAACATATTACCAGGAATGAAAATTTTCTCGGCATTAAAAACTCATTGAGGATTTGATATGCCGTAAAATAAAAACCAAACCAAAAAACTAAAGAAGTATGTTTACATTTTCAATAATTTAAAAATAAATCCCACAGAGCCACATGTGATTATCTCTTTCTATAAAAGGGAGGATGTGTGTGTGTTTGTGTGTGTATGTGTGTGTAACGAATGCACGGCCGCAATTTTCGACGGATTTGCACCAAGATTTACATGCACCTGCTCCAAGTTAACGGAAAGGCCAAGACCGACTTTGTATTTCCCAACTCCCATCGATAGTTGGAATAACCGTCTTTTTCATGCTTCTACGGCGGTTTACATGTAATTTTCGGCCATTTTCTACTAGCCAGAGTGAGAGCCTATAGCTGGCTGCACGAACGATCAGGAAGATTCTGACCCAGCCCAGCGTGAGAGCCAGCAACTGATTGGCATGAATGTTAACCAGCATACTAGCCTGCAAAAAAAAAATCGATAGCTGCATTCGTCACAAGTGGGAAAAATTTAAATCTGCATGGCACTTTACTCAATTGGTCATTCGCTTGTTTAAACTCAACGCTGATTCTGATTCTGCAGAACTGGGTTGGGTGTGAAAAAGTATTTGTTGTTAACATTCTTTTTTCATTCTGTTTTTCCAGTTACGAGTCTTTTTTTCAAGCTGATCGTTTTGTGTTCATTTTGTTTAGTCCTTTTTTCGTATCAGATTTAATGTTTAGTATAGAGCTTAGAAAAAATTCGCAGTGTGAGATAGGCAAGAAGTCAGGCATGTAGCAAGATCAGCACGGCAAAGGGCGCTCCTTTAAAGGCAAGGAAGAGCAAAAATATTTTAAGTCCAATGATAGCGATGGCTGTATTAGTCGTAACGATTTTTGAATCAAGCACGGGCAACGCTCGGCCATGCTGCTAGTCAGTGATAATATTATATCCAGATTTCAATATTTTAATAATAAAAACTATTTTCTAAAAATGAATGTTTCCTACCAATTCTAAATTAAATGCTTATGCATATGGTCTTCTGTAGTGAAATTAGCTGAGATAGTTACTACGAAACTTACCTTGAATCTTATTAGTTCTGAGGTCGGCCTTATGAGGAAAAAATGTTTCCTATGCGTAGTCTAAAACTATGTAAATTTAAAAAATACTTTTTGACCATTAAACTTATTAGTGATATATTAGTGCAAATATAAAACTATCCTCGTTAGGTTTACATGTTTTGCTACTTTTCAATGTTTTCTATAGGATTATTGTTAAATAAGCAAAATGATTCTCGTCTAGTTTAACTGTCTGCTGTCCCTTGTCTGCCAAATCAAACAATCCAATACTCCCAGAGCCATCTTAACTGCATTGTGAACAATGAGTAAAATGTAAACATACGAACATAGGAACCTAACAGCAATAATTCCAACCCATATCTAAAAATATATAAAAATCTACCTCATATAAAAATAATATTGTTTATGAATTCTTATGTCTTGTGGGAGATTGTATTTCTAATACTAGTAATCAACAAACAAAATTCAATTCCTACATAGGCCACAAATACAATACATTCTCCCGTAGATTAACTTGTCATTTGACAAAATTTAGTGTATTTAAGGCACATATTGATCAACATATAACAAATATGCAAAATAGTATTAACATCAGACATATTTTAAAAAGAATTACGATCTTTATAATCAAAATGTTATCTGACTAAGGAATACAATTCAAGAAGGGCGGATATCTATTTTCATCGAGTAAGAGTAAGCCATTTATAAGATATGGAACAACATTCATTTGAACTGCTCCTATGAGTAGATTTGTGTGGGTAAGTTATTCAGAATAATCTAGGACAGTTACGAGGAGGTAACGACCAGCAGAGGGACATAAAATGAATTGAACATGTACTCAAAAACCGAATGTGGCCTAAGTAAGTTATGCGTCTCCTCGACGGATTTATTTAACCATTACAGAACTAGACGTCCTTGCCAAATTTATTATTGGTGGGAGCAATCAAAACAACATAAGAGAAGCAGATTGTATTGTATTGGTAGAAGACAGAGAAAGAATACTACAGGAAATCCGAGCAGAAGTTCGAAAGAAAAGTGAAAAGAACGATAAATTCTTAATTTTAATGGCAGAATTTGTGGTCGTTAACAATAGGGGAAACACAAGATGCGCGCTACCCATCGAAAACCTCAGAACTAAGGAACTACAGAGATTTATCTATCTGTCCATTGTTATAACAGACAAGGCCAAAAGTCAGAGAAATCCGAACGCTCATTTGAATAACGAAAGATGACATTTAAAGGCTAAATAAAACAATATGCAACATGATAATGGTATTTGTACTTAAAATCATAAAGAGATATTTGTAATTTCTGGGAAAATCTATCAAAAAAAAAAAAAAAAAATCGCACCAGAGGAATTTTAGAATTATCGAAAGCTGTGAATAGTAGTGAAAACAGCAACTATTTTATTTATATTATTTGGACAGTGGTCTTCATCTTCATTGTCATATTCACGGGGTTTCGGCTGTTGCACACTCTGGCCTTCCTCAGGTGATATACTCTGGAATTCGAACCAAACACTGGGGTGAAGTTGAAATAATAGACAAAGAACATCAGAGGAAAATACGAAAATTTAAAGAATCGGCGCATATGGTATGTCACAAAAATCTCCTAAACCTAGCAAGCATAGACAGTTATACAATATGGGAACCAGAAATATCGAACGCTATAGAAAAACAATAGAAATAGTCATTTTAGTTTCAGTAGAAATATAGTTACTAAGGCATTACGTTTATAAGTCACAAAAATTCATTCACTGCTGTCGCCAAGGTTGAATTATTTTGCTCGAAGTAATCTAGTGACTTGCCCCAAGGAATTGCGGGTTCAATATCTGGCCACAGCAGAGTTGAACAAAAACTTGGAGAGATGATTTATTAAATGAAAATATCAAAAACGAGGATATTCAGAAAAGGCATGGCACGTGGAACTAGAAGAATCTACGCCAGTGGATTAAAAAAATTAGATCCGGTGCGTAATTCCAACATATATCACCTGAAAAACATCATAAATATTACAATAAATATGAGGACAAAAGAATGAACAATTTAAATAGGGCAAATAGTTACAATATCTCATCTCGGATATATAGAAAAAACAAATATTCTACATAAGCAGCTCGTATAAATGGACGGTAGAATTAAGTCTAGTAGGTTAGTGAGGTGATAAATATAGGCTGAGGCTAAAAAGGATGGGATATTGGGGAGAGCCATGTACAGTGGCTGAAGAAAAGTTTTTAGCTAGGAGAAATTAACTACATCCAATTCAAAATTTAATTACGTAATCCTATTCAACATAAAAAAAGTATTTAGAACTAGTATGGAGTAGGTCCTTCATTGCTAGTTTCAGTGCTTGTATTCGATTTTTCATGGATTTGATCCAAGTTATCAACAATCGTCTGATCCATATTTTGTCACTCCTTTAGCAATGTTTCTTTAAGGGTTGCCAATGATGTGATTTTGGTTGCACGCTCTCGATTTCTTCAAGGTGCTCCCAAACGTGCTCTATTGGATTCATGCCAGGATTCTGGGCTACCCATGGCAGGGACTTGCTTCCTTGCGATTCATTCCACGCCTTTCCTACTTTGCTCGTATGACATGGTGCTCCATATTCTTGAAAAAGTTAGACTTTCTTGTCAATCGTCCTTTATCTATTATTTGACAATGTTTTCGACCATTCAACCGCTCGTCAACAAGAATTAGCTGAGATTTCCCTCCAAACCAGACAGCGCCCAACACCAATATTCCAATCCTTCCATATTTCACAGTCGGCTGCAGACATTCAGTGTTTCAAGTCTCATTCTAATTTCTCCAAACCTAAACCAATCTCGAGTTAGAATATTGGAAGTATTAATTTGATCTGACCAAATTACAGAATAACAAAATTCATAATCTTTGCTCTCGAATTCTCTCGCCCAGTCCATACAAAGTTTCCTGTTAACAAGGGCTTCTTTCTTACAACTCTTCTTTGATAGCCTAATTCTTTCAGTCTTTCTTACCGCATATGTCGATATTTCCATGTTGTTGGCGACATCATTGGCGCTCTGACGACGTTTCTGATAACTTCCCTATTCTGTTCCGTTTTCATTCGCTCAGGCACGGGGCTTGGCCTTCCTAAACGTTGTTCCACATGACAGTGGCCGTCTTCATTAAATTTCTTGAAATATTATTAAACGTTTGATGATTAAGCTGGAAAACCCAAGCAATTTCTCTATTTGACTTGCCACACTGATGCCATCCTATTATTTGCCCTTCACTAATTTCTTTACTTCCACGAACTTTCATTGCAAGGTATAAGTCAACAATCGTTCATAGATGAAAGTAGTTTGATACTAACGCGGTATTGTTTGAAATAAAGAAGCGAAGTCATTAAAGAAACCAAAAATGCTGCAATCAATGGTGGCTAAAAACTTATCATAGGCCACTGTACACATACGACATCAAAGACAAACAGAACAAATTAATTCTGCAATAAATATCCGTAATAAAAGGAATAAATGTTAATTTGTAGTGTAATTTATGGTGAATGTGGGAAATTGTCAAAAAACTGATACATGCCAATTAATTCAATGGCGGCATGATGATTAAATTTTTAATCGGAATTATCGTCATATTTAAAATACTATTTTTTCTTATATAAATTTGTCATATATAAATTTTTCATATATATATATATATATATATATATATATATATATATATATATATATATATATATATATATAAGCAAATATATGGATATAGATCCGACAGTATGAAGAAAAATATACAGAAAACCAAACAAAAATCTTAATATGCAATTATGCTGTATTAATGTTAATATAATGTCTACGTCAGATGTTTCGGTCTGTTTAAGACCATCATCATGACATATTCCTAAAATATAATTAACATTAGAACATATTCAAATTCAGCATGAAAAAGACGATGGTCATAAGAGCACGACTAATCAAAACAGATAATTGAAATTTTTATATAAGATCAGCGTTCCGTTTAAATATGATCACGTCGTCGTTATATGAGAAAATAGTTCAATCGAGCTTATTTAATATTTTGAAATCATATTCGAATACGTTTTCACAACATCGCCCACGTAAAAAAAAACAAACGTAAAATGAAATATTTTTTTGTATTTTTGAAGTAGAGAATAATACTGTAGCAACTACAGCGTATTTACTTTTATTTTGACAAAAAAGTGTCAACTAATTATGAAAATGAATCATACAACAAAATCGTATTTTGTTTTCGTCAATAAAATCAACCCGGCCTTAATTACTGTGTTACAAATTCACATTATCCTTTCCATAAGCATTTGTTTTATTTTTAAGTAGATACCAGACTTTCCCAAGCATTCTTCAAGTTCTTAAAAAAAATCACTGTTTTAGTATTATCCACGAACTCTCCTAGCAAATCCATCTCGAAGTAATTTAATGGAAGTGAACTCATGAGATTGAAGCAGGCAAGTTATAATGTCAAAAATGTCATTCTATTCCTTGACCCGAGGTAAATTTGACATAATTTAGAAGAATACTTTCGCAGAGCTTCCCAAGTATTCTTCCATTACTGTAAAATCTTACTCTCACGCTTTGTGTATTCTCTACGAATTTTTCTATTAAAACCATCCTATAATAATTCAATCGGTGATAACTCAGTAGATTGACGCTGCCAATGTATAGGTTCTAACATATTATTTCTTTTTTTGGACTCGAGGAAATTTTGACTCAATTTACATTATTGTTTTGATCGTTGACTTTTTTAATGGTGATCATTTTCCAGTTATGCATAAATAAGATGATATATCATGTATTTGCTAAATCGAATAATATTGCTCTTTTTTTTTTCAGGAATTAAAATTATAACTCTTGAGATTTTCTCAAAAATTCTACGGATAGGTTAATGATAAAAAAATATAAAGTTTGTCATACAAAATATTCATAATTTAGGAAAATGTATTGCGGACAGATGAATACAAACTTGGCGGTTTTGGTAATAAAAAGCGTCTGGAGAAAGAATGAAAAATAAAGGGAAAATACACTGTAGTTACTGAAATATAGGCTATACTACTATCATACAGTCTGCTTCTGATGGACAAAGAATAATCATTTCTTTTATATAAAACTCATGTAAATCTAACCAAATAATGATTGCTGAATTAAAAAGAAACAAATCCCACTCTATGCATTTAAACCTCAAAAGAGAACAAAAGATACATGCTTATATACGATTTGAAAAGTTCAAATCTAAAGCAGAATAATTTATCTTTATGCCATTTGACATCCAAAATATTTCTTTCATCAAACCAATAAATATACATGCTTATATGACAGCCATTACAATCCAATAGAGAGCGATCTTCATGAATCAATTTAAAATCGAACGTTTCTTACCACAGCTGAGTGACATAATAGATATGAAACATACACGAACCTATGGGGGATTCTTATGCATTCAATAACTCGAAATTCAAAACTGTATAAAGATCCTATACGAACAACGCGCCGAGATAAGAAAATGGTAAATTCTCTCTTTTTTTTTCTTCCTGAGGCCATTCTTTGGAGAATTCCCGTCATTGAGAAATTCGGGACGAAGAAGTCATTTGAGAATAGTTCTCTGCAGTCTGTAAACCGGAAAGCCGTGCCTAAAGGAAATCCAAAATGTATTGTGAAGGACTTTTGTTAAAGTGTAAGTGAAAGTAACAATTACCAATTGTAGCCAGAGGTCTTCGAGGTTATTAAATTCTATTGGTAGTGGTTACGCACAATGAATATAGATTGGAGATCAAATGGATATACAGACATAAAAAAGAAAATCCTTCCAAAGCATTTTCCTTTGCGTAATGTTAAAGAAATCTTTGAAGTACCTTTGTAACTTCATAGACATTTAATTCTTGTACTGACTTTCAAAAGTATTAGCAACTTTAAGAGTGATTCGCGAATAATTTTATTAGGAAAATGGGTTTTATATTACCAAAGACTTTACACTATGTATTGCAGGCAAATTTTATTTAAAAAAAAACAGCACTCGTTCCTTTTGCTTACAGAGATAAGTCCTTTGTTTTAATATTAAAGGTCATAGGTACTCTCAAAAGTTTGACAGGATGTATCCTGCTGGCGACTAAAGAAACAAATCCGTTAAAATAAATGAGAAATAATTAGCTTTATTTATTAAGTGTTTTGCAATCGCCTATGGAAAACTTACCACTTTTTGAATTAAAAATGTCGATTATTCCCCCTTTATTGAGATAGCCAGAGGGATCTCATTACGTCAGGAGATAGACTAAAGAAAGCAGTCGTGATCTAGAAGCTAGAGAAGAAATATGACTTAGTTAACAGTAGCAGGGTTTACAGGAATGTTATATATTCCTAATATATTATAATTAATATGTATTATATAATATTTTATAATTATAATATTATAATTAATACTATAATATATAATAGTAGTAGGCTTTACAGGAATGTTATTATATTCCTAATATATTATAATTAATATATATATATTATATTATATAATATTATGTAATTATAATATTATAATTAATACTATAATATATAACAGTAGTAGGCTTTACAGGAATGTTATTACATTCCTAATATATTATAATTAATACATATATATTATATTATATAATATTATGTAATTATAATATTATAATTAATACTATAATATATAGCAGTAGTAGGCTTTATAGGAATGTTATTATATTCCTAAAATATTATAATTAATATGTATTATATTATATAATATTATGTAATTACAATATTATAATTAATACTATAATATATAGAAGTAGTAGACTTTACAAGAATGTTATTATATTCCTAACATATTATAATTAATATATATATTATATTTTATAATATTATATAATTATAATATTATAATTAATACTATAATATATAGCAGTAGTAGGCTTTACAGGAAAAACACATGACCTAACATGGTTCGTGAAGAAACCGATCTAACTCCAGTTTTCCTTTTGGGAAATATCAAAAGTATGTTTTCCCTTTGTTACACACAGTTTGTTATTGGATATGTTGAAATTTCTCTGTGTGGGATACGTGTATCTTAGTATATACCTCATTTCCTGTACGACGGAGCATTATAATCCTCACCTGTGTACGTTTATTAGTCTTTTTGCATTCAGATATTCTGTCCTGTCCGAGAACTATGATTTTGTTATACCATGGATAAAACAATAAAAACAAACAAAAACAAACACAAAAAACGCTCATAACGAGAGAAATGCAATTGAAAAAATAAATATGTCTTTCCCTCACTCTTGTTACATACTGATCTCTAAGGACCTGAGGAGAACTCTATGAATTTTTTTCATTGGGATTTGATAACATTTCGGCAACTGGCTTTCATATTAGGAGACAAATGTCCTTACTTGTGAATTTTTTTTTTTTTTTTAAATACAGGTAGTATTCTATATAGATTTCCTTATTAACCATGAGTTTGTATGCAAATATTATCATCCAGTCATTTTCTAAAGGTGATTCTTTTAAATAATATATGGAAATAACAATTCTTCGATTGATGAATATCGAAAGACTCGTAACACGTGTAATAATCTGGAAAATAAAATATAATATATGTAGAAATCCACAGCATAACGTTTGTGGCTTGTCTTTACTCTTTAATATATATATATATATATATATATATATATATATGAAGTCCGCATATATACACACACACACACACATTTCCCAGCCAAACTTTCCCTGACGATCCGTTTAGGTGAAACCTAGGTAGGTTTGTCTGGCTCACTAGGTGTATCTAGGTCTGCTCTACGGTTGTATTGAGCTCTTTTGTTAGTTAGTTGTTACTCGTATCGGGGTTTTTTCTTTGGGCTTCAGACCTGCATCTGTGCGATTTTTTTTTGTCGGCAGTTCATGTTTGTAACTCTTTCTTTTTTTAAAACCTTTTTTTCCCTCGAGATTGATTTGATTAGCAAATCAAAGATTCGAGGGTTTTTCGAAAAGAGTCTAGTTATCTATATATATATATATATATATATATATATATATATATATAAGGAAGTCCACATTAGACGAAACACATCAGCAATAACTACAGTTTTCCTATTGTCATTTATATATATATATATATATATATATAATTATCTCATGAGAATAGACTATTTATATTATATAGTCCATTCACATGAGGCTATTTTGCATCTGTTTATTATGGAATAGATATTCTCTTTTTTTATAATCGATATATTGAGCTCTTTTTGGGCAAAAAAATATATTATTAATATTAATATTTTATATTATTAAGATTCACTTATATACCAACAGATTTTGATATATATATATATATATATATATATATATATATATATATATATATATATATATAAACGTGAACATAAAGTCAACACCGAAGGCCTCTAAGTGTTGACTTCTATGTTCACTATATTTACACACGCTCTATCTCTGATATTAAGCACTTTTCCCATAAATATAGCACACCTTAAAACTATATTTCTTCATATATATATATATATGTGTGTGTGTGTGTGTGTGTGTGTGTGTGCGTGTGTGTATCAGCGAACTCAGTTAATCTAAATAATCTATTTCTCAATCTAATGTTCAGTATGAGTGCGATGTTTGAATACATTGACACAAATAATATACGTTTGGAAATAAGAAATGATATACTCGAAAATCCCTAAAGGATACCATACGTTTGTCGAAACATCCGGTTCTGCATTGTGGAGCATTTGATAATTGTTCCGTGTCCTTTGCTAGTGTTTTTTTAATTTTATATTTAATATTTACACGCAGCAGTCACATTGTCATACCTTATTTTGAAATCCATTTTTACACAATAAACTCTATAACAAAGTCCAAGTCTTAAAGAGAAAAAAAAACTTTTCTTCTGATTTATTTTTTTTAGAGTGGCGCGATAAAATAACGAAGAATTTTAGCAAAGACGGGAAATTGCATGACGGGAAGACATTCAACAGCAGTGACAAAATTGAGAGAAGTTAATCAAGTTTAGAAAGGAAGCACTCTAAAGTACGAGAAAGATGGTCTATAGTTACTGAAGTTTAGAAACATATTTTCCTATTTTAAGAGAAAATTTCATATATTTCAACAGACGGTAATGGTAAATGTATGGGAATTAATAATCAATCTACTGACGATATTATTATTACTGTCGCAATTATTCTTGGTATTTTATTCTTGGTAAATCTTTCATAATTTGCTTTATGGACGTCAGGGTTTTCTTATCCAAAACATATAATTTGTTCTCAACAAAAGATATGAAGTAAAGTTTATTTACATTACTAATTTACTAATTGTCTTTCTTTTGATTATTCAGACGTTTCAACCGTAGCATCATAGTTACTTCTTCCGGTAACCTTCAGAGAATTTCATACATCCGTTTCTGCATTGTGGAGCATTTGATAATTATTCCGTGTCCTTTGCTAGTGATTTGTTTAATTTATATTTAATATTTGCACGCAGCAGTCACATTGTCATACCTTATTTTGAAATCCATTTTTACACAATAAACTCTATAAGAAACGGACGTTAAACATAATTCACGAATATATTGTGAGTTTTGAATAAACATATTCCTAAACAGCCTGGTCAGGTGTAGACTCACATATGTATGCCACGCCAAGTCGTTCCGAAATATCTAAATTATAAACTATACAACCTTGTGCAAATTATCTGAAACAACTCTTTTAATTTCTTTTGTTTCACCATTACAGATCCATTGGAACGACGGGGTTTAATCGATTTCTATTTTTCCACAGATTAGGTCATTTGCTGTGTGTGTAGTAATATGAATATATTTTCGGAGTGTATGGTGAAATTTATTTGGACTTGAAAAATATTGCGTCATCCGTGATTGCATTTTTCACGCCCATAGACTATTGTCTCGTCTCTTGATTAGTTATCCTACGGCCATTGTCTGCGATGATTGTTACTCTAAGGAGTTTTACGAAAATTGTAACGCTGTACGAACACAATGACAAGCTTTAACAGTGAACAAATCAAAGTGCGATCGACAGGCTCTGAAACTCTCCGATTTAAGTCCAATCGAGAACCTGTGGTCAATCTGGAAGGAACGACTTCAGGGAATGGATATACGAATTATTAACATGTGCAATGGGCCATGTTTAATTGGAAAATTACGAAAAATAAATAATAATGAATTATTCGTTTTGTTTCAAATAATTTGCAAAAGGGTGTATGCAACTGTTTTCATAGATCAATGATTAAAAATGGCTTCCAGTGAATTAATTCTTCAAGTCTTAAAGAGAAAAAAAAACTTTTCTACTGATTTATTTTTTTTTAGAGTGGCGCGATAAAATAAGGAAGAATTTTAGCAAAGACGGGAAATTGCATGACGGGAAGACATTCAACAGCAGTGACAAAAATAAGAGGATTTAATCAAGTTTAGAAAGGAAGCACTCCAATGTACCAGAAAGAGGGTCTATAGTTACTGAAGTTTAGAAACATATTTTCCTATTTTAAGAGAAAATTTCATATATTTCAACAGACGGTAATGGTAAATGTATGGGAATTCATAATCAAACTACTGTTATCATTGATATTATTATTACCGTCGCAATTTATTCTTGGTAAATCTTTCATAATTTGCTTTATGAACGTCTGGGTTTTCTTATCCAAAACATATAATTTGTTCTCAACAAAAGATATGATATAAAGTTTATTTACATTACTAAATTACTAATTGTCTTTCTTTTGATTATTCAGACGTTTCAACCGTGGCGTCCTAGTTACTTCTTCCGGTAACCTTCAGAGAATTTCATACACTGAATTTTATTTATTCTTCTTTGAGAGCTTGTTCTCGTAGCTATTTCAAATTCTCGGGAGATCTCGTTTCGTTATTATTTCGTACTACTCATGAGTTTACCTGAATCTACGACACCTGATGAAAAGCGGATGGCACAATGGTCAAGACGTTGTAATGACAACAAACGCGATATTAATAAGACCTCATGACAAAATTTGTCATAGTCGGCACAATCATATATTTGATTAATGTAACTTTTTTTCTACGTGAATGAATTATTAATTTATTTTTTCAGTCGTTAATATAGGCCTCGGGGCATTCAATCTTATCCTACGGAATTTTTTCGAACCTTTCTTTGTTCTTATCTTTAAAATTACTTGTATCACATTTATTACGCTCCAGATTTATTTTACGTGAATATAATTTAGAAATAACATACACATGTCTTAATAATATTCTACAAATTATATTTTGATAGATAGGTGACCATTCTATTAATTCGGAAAAAAATAGCCTGATGGACAATAGATCGCTCTACAGAATGTGTAGTAGATTTTTTTTTCCATTAATAAATCATTACAGCAATTTACAATGGGCCGAAGCCGCAAATGTCCTCACGAAATCCGGAGCAATAACTAATACAACGCAAAGAAGATATATAGCTGTTTAAAATTTAACATATACTAAATTATATATACTATATATTACAATATAAAATATATTGTATAACATGTATATTGACATTGAATTATATAAAAAATAAAATACGTATGCTGATGATTTTAAAACCGTAAGTAGGCACATAACAAAAAGTTGCCGACTTCTGACCTATGCTATTCAAAGAATGACTTCTTCATGAACTTAGAACATATGTTTACGTTGTGACAAGAATATTATATTCGTAGTGACATATGATTTTATTGCTTACACTTCATGCAGTGAATATTACCTACCCTTTGTTTTTTTTCTAAACCATGTTTGTTAAACCTTTTCATGAAAGAGACGGCTTCAATCTTAACGATACGACACAACCCATTCATTACGAAGAGTTACTCTGTAGAATTTGTCATTTTGTACATTTCTTCAATCAACTGAACCGTTTCTTAGAAACATGAATAAAAAGAATACCCATAAATTAAGGTTTGAGAATCCTCTGAGCAGTCTTTTTTTTACAAATAAATATATCAATAAATTTGAAAATAAATTTTGGAATTCTTCATGGACATAATCGAGCCTCAAAATGAAAAAAAAAAATCCATTCTTAAGAAATGTATTTAATTATCCCTCTTTGCTGACATATTAAGATAAGTTGATGAGAAACTATACCTTTGAAAGAAATTGAATTCAAGTATTACAAGTGTTTATTTATCAGTGTGAAGATAAATCCGCATGATAGTGAATGCAGGAATATTGACACTGAAATGAACCCTGCATGCAAGCCACTAATTACCCGCTGAGAGGCCACCGATGACAACGCATGCGGTCGTCTGGTGACTACCAACGGTGTTCCACTGGCGAGCCACCTGTGGGCCCATTGCTGTCCGCCAGTGATAACATTGCCGGGACGAGTACGCCGGCGGTCCGACAGCGGACTACCAGCGATAAACGCTAGCGGCATATCACCCAGTGGCTTGTGTGTAGGTAAGAGGACAAGAGAAATATTTTTCTACAGAATAATTTTGCAAATACCATGCACAGAGGAAAACTAAAAGGAAACACATATTTAGATTCAGAAAGAATTTGTTGAACATTATCAGAAAGAAGTGTTTGGGGAATGTGAGATCCCAAAAACATAGTGAACATAAGTAGAATAGAGAGAAATGGTTTGGGTTATGGTGTGTGTGTTTAGCGGTATACCAACTCCTTATGGCGCATTTAATATTGAAATTTAATTTTCTTGTGAGCATTAGTAATTTCATTTAAAATATATATATATATATATATATATATATATATATATATATATATATATATATATATATATATATAATTTTGTTAATTTTCTTCCAAAAAGTTATTGCTTGTATTTTAAATATGAAAGTATATTTTATACTTTCATGATGTTTTAACCCCAATTTTTGTAGGGGTAAATATTTGCTCATAGTTGGGGCCCTAACTGGTTCTACCAATATGGGTTAGGTTGGACTTGGGAACAACAGCAATGTATATGTGGTTCCACACTCCTGAAAAACTCCCGATGAGAGGCCTAACTGCCAGGTGTAGTTTATCGTCATGCCCAGGACGGGAGATAAATGGTTCTTAATGTACGTGACAAGCTTTAGTAAATGAAAAGCAAAACAAGAAATGGGAGCTGGAAAGTACGATGTCATGGAGAGTCATTATCGCCTACTTATATTTTGTTTAACAAACTTTCTGAATATGGTCATTCGTCTTCGACATTGTCCTGCCAGCCATATACTCAGAGATGTTAAGTTCACAAAATACAAGGCTCAAGAGACACTCAAAATAATGGTTACTGAATGATTTTGCATGGGCTTAAGAATGATCAAAAGGTGAAGATCATGTAGCTATTCAGAAAAGGTAACTGTTAACCATAGACTGGTGGAGATTGTAGTGCCTGGTGAATAGCCTGCCTGTAGTATTCTGAACAAAGCAACAAGTTAATTCTTACTAATTGAATACAAAAGGTATAGGGACGATTCACACTTTTGTACGTGGCATGCTTGGTCCTATTTGTAAAGGTCAGTGCTAGTGGGACTAAGAAATCTAGATCGTCAGAAGAGGTGCCATGGAAATAGCGATTGAAAAGCAAAGTCTCGCAACGTTTTGTCTGTGGGAAAAGTGGTTGTTGCGGGTAGAATAATTCATGCCCCGCGTGGAATCTTTTGAATTCTAACAGGCAACGCCAGGCCAGATATGGACGGACTGGTCAGTTTCAAATCAGATAGGGCAGCACCTGGCAGCTCTAACATAGATAAGTTAGGACTGGGCAGCTTCAACCCAGATTATGCAGGATTGGGAAGCTCCAACCCAAATAAGGCAGGACTAGGCAGCTTCAACCCAGAAAAGACAGGACTGAGCAGCTCCATACCAGATTTTGCAGAGCTGCAGAGCTCCAGCGAAGATATGACAAGACTGGGTAGCTCACACCCAGATGTGGCTGGACTGGGCATCTCCAATACAGATAATGCACGACTGAGGAGCTCCATACCAGATATAGCAGAACTATGTAGCTACAACCATGATAGGACAAGACTGGGTAGCTCCAACCCAGATATGGCAGGACTGGGCGGCTTCAACCCAGATAAAGCAGGACTGGGCAGCTCGAACCAAGATAAGGCAGGACTGAGCAGCTCGATATCAGATATAACAGAACTGCGCAGCTCCAGCCAAGATATGCCAAGGCTGGGTCGCTCCAACCCAGATAGGTCAGGACTGGGCAACTTCAGTCAAGATAGAGCAGCAATTGTCTGTTTTTGAATTTAGCGTACATTTCCTTGAGTTTCCATTCACTTAAAAACAGACACGTTATTCAGATAATCTGATTCATTTTCGATAAATATTTTCGTGATAATTCATCTGAAGAGCTCTCCTATTTGACACATCGACGATTCGAATGTAAGCGGAGTACTTGATTGGCAGCAATATTTAGAATTTTACGAATGAAATTGTTACTTGTAAAAGTAAGTTCTATGGTATTTTTCTGGCACTTCTCGCTTGTGGAAATCTTTTCCGACTTCTTCCTTTCTAGTCAATTTTGAATCTCAGAAATTCCGTAATTAATTAACTGTTATGGTAATTTACCCATGCATTCATAGACTCTCCTAGCTATAAATAGGAGCAGATAATGCCTTTTTGAGAGGGAATTTTCCAGCAGTAGTTCTGACAGTCAGAACAAATATTCTTGCTGTAACACTCTGTATATGTTTGTATTACTGTTTCTGCTAATATATTTCTTTAAAAAAAATCATCTCTTTCTGTCTTTATTTCTGGCCCTAAAAATGCAACAACGTTAATTAATCAATATTAATAGTGATATTTTCTTAATACCTATTCCTATATTGTCCTCTCTCTTTAATAATCCTTTTTTTTCTTTTTCTTATTTTCTTTTGTACTCAGAAAACTTTTGCATCTTAGTAGCTTTATTCCATTCCTCCGAATGAAAAGATTTTAAAAATGTTCTAGCAATGTTATCCTTAGGATTAATCTATATAACACATGTCTTTTGAAAAGTCTATTCTTCATTTGAGAGGTCATTGTCCATCATTCACTGTCATGTTAGAGATCAGATATTAAGTATCTGTCCGTTATTTTTTCTTTGTTCCGTGTCTCACTTATTGGCTGGATTCTTTTTGAAAAAGAAGCTTTTTGATTCCAAGTTCTATGAATGGTTTTCCATCATTAGCCAGTCGCGACGCTTAGTATTCACTTCAAGTCTTTTTTGTTTTAACTGTTAGAGTATTTGTTTAAACAACGTTGATATATTTGGAATAATCCAGAACCTATACTGGCAGAAAACAGTTTGCATACAGATAGACAATGAAATCATTAAATATAGAAAAGGTGAATACGACAAGGATATGTCATCTCGCCGGTTTTTTCAGCCAATAATTTGAATGGATCACGAGAGAATTAGATGTGCTACTCGTATTTGTTATGGACGGCCACAATCTTTACGACATATGCAAATGGCATATTACTAACAGCAGTTCCAGAAAGAAAAAATACATGAGCTTCTACAGAGATAATGAAGGAAGGCGAGATGAAATGACTGAAAATAAATAACAAGAAAAACGGGTAGATAGCTCTTCGCAAATGAAGAGCCTGACATGCAATGAAGTGTTTTAACAGAGGACGGAAATTACGACATGAAATCTGGAGGCGTATCGGGATAGAGTAAGATGCCTTCCAAAAGCTATGAAATTTATTAACAAACAGGAAGCGTTCGTTAGGAGAGAAAAAAAAAAAGTATACGGGAATGTTTCACAATATAAGTCATCCTATATGGCAGATTCTAAAAGCTATGCAAAGTATTAACAAATAAGAAACGATCGTTAGGAAAAAAAAGTTTACCGGTATGTTTTACAATATAAGTCATCCTATATGGTAGCATATACTGGCGACTCTCCTCAGTGATGAAGAACGGGCTGGACACATCTTAAATGGGATTAAACAATAAGGACACTGTTAATAAAATGGGCGCGTCATGTGATCAACTACGAAGTTTTAAATATTATATATAATATATTATATTTATATTTACGATCAGAAAAAGAGAGTTGAAATTTTTAAGTCATATACTGAAGAAAGAGAGCTTGGAAAATTGATACTTACAGGGCAGAATGAAGGTAAAAGAGACAGAGGAAAACAAGGCATAACCTACCTAAATAGCTTGAGAAAATTGATGGTAGAACACAGCAAAAATTCGACATTTATTATGAGCTTACATAAAAAATTGTGGATAGTTATGACCGTCAAATCTCTCTAAAGTCACAGTAAATAGAAAAAGAAGTGAAAACGTTGTTATCTTTTAATCCCTGCGGCGTTCTTATTTTCTTAAAAAAATATTCATGATTCATGATGTTTTCGGCATTTGTCGGTATAACATGTCTGTCATTTCAAATCACGTTCTCTATATGAAGTGATTTTATCAAGATTCACAACGCACATAAAAAAGTTTCGCTTTTTTCATTATAGCAAATCATAACATTCATCGTTCCTTTTGAACGTTTTTTATTCTTCTCTCTTACGCTTCTATATTTTAGTTTTCATTCATGTGCTATGTACAGATTGGAGGATAATCTGATATGTACATTGTATCTATCTTACTATTTATTATCAATCTTTCTCTCTCTCTCTCTCTTATATATATATATCGATGCATGTTTCATTAAATGATATAGACATGTTGTGTCTCTTTATTTTGAGTAAATTCCTTTCATATTGTTTGATAAGCTTAATAACATTATCATTGAAAGACGAAAGAAAATCACCATGTTGATAAATGTTTAAATCCAATCTAAGCTTTAGGCTTACATAAGCCATTATCAAAAAATGAGAATAACTTTCAATATATCAACCAATACACGGACGAAACAATAATAAGTCTGTTTTTTTGCATGAAAAAATTTCAAAGCAACGACTAACTCATGCAAATATACAATATATATATATATATATATATATATATATATATATATATATATATATATATATATATATATATTGGACAGTGAATGTCATTACACAAGCCAAGATATGTGTTATGCAGATGATTTTTAAGGATAGCACTGCTAGAATATTTTTTAATTCATTTTATCGGAGGAATCCTTTATAGCCACTAAAATGCAAGAGGATACTGAGTGCGAATGAATATGAGAAAAAAAAGATTATTAAGGAGATATATTAGAATAGGTAATAAGAAGATAAAATATAAAGATTAGTGTTAATTAATTAATTGGCATCAGTCAGACACTCTACCATTAAGCTATCGACGCATGGCAGAAAAAGGGTATCTTTTAATGTATTATATACGTGATGTATACAAACGTCAAATCAGTAGCCAGAGTACTCAATTCATAACTAACGAGAGATGCGCTATAGGCAGGAGCAGCCACTCTTTTTGAAAATTCCCTTTCTCCATAAGGCTCAACAGGCGAACGAGCGTAATTCATCGACATTCAAGAATCTACCCTTAGCTATTGGTTGGCGCATGGCAGAGAAAAGGAATCTTCTAATACACACACACACACACAAACACACACACACACACACATATATATATATATATATATATATATATATACATAGATACACCTAGTGAGCCAGACAAACCTACCTAGGTTTCACCTAAACGCATCGTCAGGGAAAGTTTGGCTAACGAGGCAAAGCGAAACACATATTTATAGGTGATAGCTAAAATCATACCACGTGACAAAAAAAAAGCAAAAAAAAACCTAAGTGGGGGGGTAAATATTTATTCAACAAAAAAAAAAATCCTCAGTGGAAAGTCAATATCTCTCTCTCTCTCTCTCTCTCTCTCTCTCTCTATATATATATATATATATATATATATATATATATATATATATATATATATATATATATATATATATATATATATATATATATATATATATATCAACCTAGTGAGCCAGACAAACCTACCCAGGTTTCACCTAAGCGGATCGCCAGGGACTTTCATGTTCCTAGCTCTTTCTTTTTAAAACCCTTTTTTTCCTTCGAGATTGATTTGATTATTGGCAAATCAAAATTCGAAGATTTTTCAAGACTAGTATAGTTACCTATACTTATATTTACATATACACACACACACACACACACACACACACACACACACACACACACACATATATATATATATATATATATATATATATATATATATATATATATATATGCAATTTCATATGTATATGTATTATTTATATATTATATACGTGCGGTACTTTATTGGAAAGCGCTGAGTGAGAGAGCTAACATATTTACTTGCATTGATATGAGATTGTGACCCTGAGTTTCATGCTATTTGCGATCGTCAGACAAACTCATTAATTTTTAAATTTTAGATATATATATGGTTGCGCATATCGATGTTTTTATGGGAGTGGGTGGAAAAACAAAGGTCGGAACGCCACTCAGACTTACGCAAACATACATATACGAACGTACACTCAGTGACGTACACGCACACACACACACATGCACGCTCACTCACCGGAGCTCACACAAAAATAAATATATGTGAACAGTGAGGGACTGGGCATATATTCGAATATATGTGTCGTTGCGCACATACACACGCATTTGGTCGCTGTATTCACTGTTGCATTATGTAGGGAATATTTATTTTTATGTTTTGCGCTGTCAATGCACAGACCGATTTTTCTATTTTTGTTCGCTGAATAATGTTCTCTCGCACACATGTATATACGTATGATGGGGGCGGAGTAAGACTATGATAGGTAAAAATTACTATTATTTTTAATTTTCACGGTTGTTTTGTTATTATTTTAAAGCCGGTTATTTTCATGTTTTTGACGATTGAGCATATATAAATGGTTGAAATTCCAATTTGTAATAATTATTGGTATTTAAGCGGTGGTATTAATTTTGCTGGGGGAGGGAAAAGTAAGTATAATTGTAGACTGATACGGTAATGATAATTGTGAACTAATATGGCAATAGTTATTGTGATGTGGTATTAATTTCTGGGGGTGGGGGATCGGATAATGATAATAACAATTCTAGTAGTAAATAGTTATTGTAAAGTGGTGGAAGTGATTGTAGTAATGGTGGTTGAATGATAATAACAATAATTGTAATAATTATGATGGTAGTTTTAACTAGAAAATAATTGATGCGGTTATATTTATAGTGTCAATGGTTGTTTATGTAGTAGTGTTTGTTGGTATTTATTTTCTGTTTCGCTTAAATTATTATAATAGGTATTTATTTTTCTGATCTTATGTTTAGTAAATTCTTATGTTGGGTATGAGAAATTATTGCTATCTTTTCTTGTAGGCAAAGTAAGAATTTCTTTGTAATGTTGTTGTAGGCAGGTGATTTTCAATACTTTCCAGCTTATTCTTGCTTTAATATTTCTGTCTTTTAGATGCCATATATATGTGGATAGTGTAGTGCTGTTTCACTATGTTCTGTTGGATAATGAAAGGTCGTGGTTGTTTTTTCTCTTCTTGAATGTTTCCTCAGTGGCTTTATATATTATATTCGTTTGTTGGCAATTTCCTTGCAGTAGACATGTTTTATTTCTGTAGTTGCATTGAGGTTCCTTGGTTGCATTATTGGTAGTTAATTTTTTGTTGCAGCTTTTTATTATTTGTTTTATATATTTTGGGCTGCTGTAACTGATTTTAACGTTATTTTTGTTGAATATTTTTGTTAATCGGCTTGTTTCAGGGAAGTGCTTTTCTATTAAGTTTAGGAATATCCTTCCTATGTTAGTTTTGACGGTTTTGTTGTAGGGTGGGTTAAATCAGGTAATATTTCTTTTTTCTGTTTTTGGTTTCGGTTGTGGAGGGGTGTATCGTAGTCGTTGTGTGTATCTTTCTTTTAGTGCTTCGTTTTATGGTGTTTTCTTGTTATTGAAAATGTATATGTTAGATGAGATTTCAGATAGCCTGCGGATGATTGATATGTATATTTGTTTGATGATTGAAGAAGGAGGGATGCAAGATATGTGTATGTAAGTTGGGGTGTCATTATCTTTTTGTACGGTTCGTATGTATTGTTGTTCAGGTTGAGGGTGATGTCTAGGAAGTTTACTGTTGTTGTACCTGCATTTGTTTCTATTTTAAATCCAATGGAGCGTTTACTATTTTTTCATAAATTTCTCTAATATAAGGCATTAACAATTACTATTATTTTTAATCATTACAGTTGTTTTGTGATTATTTTAAAGCCGGTTATTTGCATGTTTTTGACGATTGAGAAATTACGACATGAAATCTGTAGGCGTATCGGGATAGAGTAAGATGCCTTCCAAAAGCTATGAAATTTATTCACAAACAGGAAGCGTTCGTTAGGGGAGAAAAAAACGTATACCGGAATGTTTGACAATATAAGTCATCCTATATATATCCTTATCAGGATATATAGTTGCGCGACCTTTTTCTCTCAATCAAAGAGAAATTGACGAGGACATTCGCGTGGTTTTGATTTTATTCGCGGTGGAGGAGCCAAAAGACTTGGTCAGTATCGTCTCCCTCGCAGCTCAAAAGTTTGAGACCGGCAAGATCTGACAAAGCTGGTTGCATTGGGCTATCGGATACTTGTTCTGTCATGGTTTGCCCTGGTTACGCCAGCCCGACTTGCGCTGTCCCCTTCCACCGTTTGTGGCCGTTGATATCGTATAGATTTTTGCCTATTCTGCTATTGAACGTACTGTCTTGGGTTTGCTTACAGACGTCTCCGCTCTTGGAATATCTGGACCAAATAAGACCTCTCCAATGAAAAGGAACGAGCATGCAATTTACAGTGGATGTCAGAGATAACAGTTCGTTATAAAATGTGCTACTTTGACTACTTTAATGACAATAATACAAACCAATCTATAAACTGGAATAGAAGAAGACTAAAATAATATAAAATTATACTTCAGTATATGAGAATGTTTTTTCATTATTGTTGTTGCTAAAAATAGATATTTGACGGATAAATAATAAAGAAATTCTCAACTGATCCCGCCAAAAGTAATGTTACGACACAAAACGCCTTTTTTTTCTACAAATTTGAAAATAAGTCCTCGTCCAGAAAACAATGGATAGCAGAATTAAATTATTGGTAAATTTTGTTACAAATGTTTCAATGATAAATGATAAGTAAAGATATCAATGATACTGAACGAATAGTCAAAGATAAACACACACACACACACACATATATATATATATATATATATATATATATATATATATATATATATATATATATATAGGCAGCATATATTTTATATTAAAAACTATTATATTATATTCTTAAAAACAACTTTCGGTCTGCAACACATTTATTTCGTCTTCCAGTTTTGATCCTAAAGGAAATAATACAGCCTGATGATGGAGACAGACGTTTTTGAAAGTAGTAGCTGAATTAAAAAATACGCCATATCCATTTCTTACATAAAGATCTCATCATTCATTGGTTTATTAGTAGTAGAATGCTTATAATTCTGTCTACTAGCGAAGGGATTTCGCAAATAATTGCATTAATGTTGCTAATTGATTCAAGGTATGATTAACTCTTTGTATTATATATATATATATATATATATATATATATATATAATAATATTGGTCAATAATATATATATATATATATATATATATATATATATATTTTTCAAGAGGATAGAATCTAGGTAGAGCTCAATGTCTAGGACAGAGCAAGAATATAATGTAAAGGCTCAAGACTAATATTCCATGGTTACAATTTATTACATTGGAATCGTAATCACGATCCAATTCATAAGACCTGTTTGAATTTGTAGATCTGATGAATTGGATTGTGAGTACGATTTCAATTTAATAAGTTATAACTATGGAATATTAGTGTTTTGAAATTTTATATATATATATATATATATATATATATATATATATATACATAGAGAGAGAGAGAGAGAGAGAGAGAGAGAGAGTGTGTGTGATCGACAGATTGATATTTAACAGGCCGATCAAGAGAATTTAAGAATTAAAGAGGCAACAAAATGATAGCAATGAAATTGATATAGTTTGTCTATTAACCTTTTGACTGATTGAAGCGCGAAAAATAGATTTTAATGTCGGAATCTTCGAACACGATTTTGCTTTTTTTTCACTTTCTCTTCTCAATATCATTTATTCTGATTGAGTCCCTAACTTTATATTTAAGATAACATTTTCCACATATATAAGAAAAACGTCTTAGATTTGTATTTCATTCTTAAGAAGGAGTTTCCATTCGTAGGTCATCTTCCCAAGAACTGCACACTCCCTAGAACGCGTTTAATCGAACATTAACTAATTTAAGTTGCAGAACAACTATTATCTACTTTCAACTGCCTCATTCATTTATGCTCTACATCCTGTGGTTCTTGTGCCTTGTACAGAATGAAAAGAAATCAAAACTTAGCCATTACCCGTTTCCTGTTCTCAGTCCATTTTCACAATTAGGTAGTGTAGTTCTTCTCTTTTTAAAAATTGCTATCACCCCATGTAAGACAATAAAGCCACTAAGACACAAGAGTTTTCAGAATGTGGAAGAATTAGGAAAAGAACCTGAAGAGGAAAGAGTAATCAGGAGGAGATTAGATACAGATTGACGTTGCATTTAATTTTTTTCAGATTAAAATTGGCTAGAAAACATGAGCCGGAAGTGAGTTCCACAAACGAGAAGTGCGAGAAAAGAATCTGCTAGCATAGAACTTATGGCTCTATCTAAAATTGATGAGATCTCGCCACCAGTCTATTACTGCGTTTAAATTCATGAAGTCTATGTACCAAAGCGAAGAGCATTATTTATTTGTAACATTACAAAATGAGGCACAAGGCTAAACTGGGGAATGGGGTTAAAGGGTAGGGATTCTACTGTCTTAAAAATTAAACTTAACTAGCCACGATCACTGACCCAAATATACCACAATATTCTTTACACCAAAACAACGTATTCTTGCTCACCATTTTTATAACATTCCCATGATGCCTCAAAGTCTCTAATTAGTCCGCAGATGTACAAATGTCTCTAATTAGTCTCCATTTGTATAAATCATATCTGGTGAGACAGAAGGATAAAATACTAAAGAGCTCATCCGAACAATTAACATGAACGTATTAAAAAAAATAAAGAAGACATATAGAAGCCAACCTACGGCAGTGTTAAAGTAACTGAAACCAAGCGGCCAGATCAGGACCAATAATATTGCTGATTGTTCCTTGGATTTTATCAAGTTCATGGTAGATGACAGGGGGGGATGATTCTCTCGTCTTCTATAGTCACATGTGTGTTAAATTCTGCATGCCTTCTTTTCTCATTATGTTTCAGCTTTCTCTTTCGTATTAACTTTTATTTTTTTTTTTTTCCATCACATATTCGTCCTAAAAGTATCTCGTTCTTCAGATGTTCTCATTAGAGTATTCTCGGAATTGATCGATAAAAAACACAAAAGTATCGCTTCGGGGTTCTCTCTCATTGTTAACAGCATTTTCGACTTGTAGTTCATATTCTAATTAAAACTTCCTCGTAATTTGCACCTACC
>CAHIKZ030000143.1:1072500-1135000 GCA_903632075.3 Acanthosepion pharaonis | reverse complement strand
CGTGCCGATTTTTCTAAGTACGAGCGAACATACACAATCTTATTAGAAAATAAGAGCGATTACTATAGTAAATTCATAGTCATCATTCCCAAAATTAGAATACAGATAAATTTTTCGTAAATTTATAAGATACCTAATTACTTAAATATAATATGTAAAAGTTTGCTTCCCGTCATTTTTGTAATTATGTTTTATAGATGAAGGCGCCGGAGACTTGTGTTCAAGCTGTCAACACACTATACAGCTAATATCGGATTTAAAACACATCTACTGTTGGGTTAAAAAAATGCATTTCCCCTATGTTTTTTTAAATTAAACAATATTTTACTCAGGTTTGATATTCCTCAATTAAAGTTTCAGAAAGTATATTTATTTTTGGAAAATCGTTTAAGAGAATTAAATTGTGATGAAAGATGAATAAAAAAGGGCTCTAATCAGCAACGTATATTGATTATTAGAAATATGAAAATTAAATAAGTAGCTTGAAATTAAAAAAAAAAAAAAGTTTGAAGAAACATCTTTCATTTTTCAAAATTCATTTTAAACCATTAAATGTAACGCATTTTTTTACAGAGGTTACTATTCTAAATGCAGATAAATATTTTATTTATATAGATAAAGAAAATTAATCACTCTTAATTTTACTAACTTAAATTGATTTACCTCCCTTTCTACTACAGATGGGACAGAAAATATATAAATAAATACGCATATGTAATTATTATATGGTTTGATTACACATCATTCTACGCCCACGGAATCGAATTTGTATTCCAGATGCAAACAGGGATTACCATTCTTTTGACCAATCTTGAAGGTCATTATCAGTGATCAAGGGCTTTCTACCGGCTAGGCCTCTGAATATCGCTGAAGCCCGTCAGATTCTTACCGGTATTCCTCAGGGTTATCTTCTTGGTACTACCTACATTCTACTCTATAATAAAGATCTGCCATAGGAACAAAATCTAATCCTTAGTTAATATATAAGCGGATATTACAACGGTTTAAAAGTGCGCCTCCACAAATCTGGATGACCAGAGACTAGCAGCTAGTCTCTCTCAGACTTAGGCCAGGTGTTACAATGACTGGTTTGTAACCTTTAATACGTCAAAAATTAAACTAGTAACATTCAATAAACACCATGCAGAACTTTCATATATTATGATGGCTGGTCATCTCTCAACGCATCCATTTTCTTTGAACGTATATAGGAAAGCAGGATCCCCTTAGATTTCAAGTGGAACGCATATATGCTATCTATTGCGTCAGATTTTCGAAAAATGATCGCTGGAGTAAGTATCTGACTCTGTATTTAGGAGAGTGAAATCAGACTAAACATGGAGTAGCGATGTCATATATAGGACAGTGTTGCTCAGTCCACTGTTGTCTGTCTTTGATAGATTTCGAAAGCGTCTACGCGGTTTTGTGGTGATGAATTATTTTTCACACTACAACCCATTTCACGCAGATGAAATGTCATGATCTTGTCAGGATAATATCGATTATTCCGTGCTATGTGTTCTGGAGAGCTAAACATCTTTTCCCGCTAGACCTGACCTTTGCAAATTGGAACCGCCGTGCCACATACATAAGAATGAATCATCGTCATTCCCTTCATATTCCATTAATAAAAAATTCCACTCGGTTAGATGTTCCCCCAAACAGCTCGTTTGTGCACCAGACTTCCGGCAAGATGATCCCTAAAATCTTGATTTCAAGCATAGAGTTAACCTTTATCTTTCCTGCATAACTCCTTGAACTTCACCTCTTGCCTTTTCTTACGGTCGAACAAAAACACACAGTAACCATTTAGTTTGAAACACTACTTTCCGTAAGATGTCCGAACTTAACCAACGTCATACCTAGAGAGTAAATAGATAGGTGACCTTTTGCGTATACCTCTGTTAATATGCATGGGTGTGGGGGTGGTGTAATGAATAATGGCTAAGAATTCTTACTAGGAGTGCAGAGTTCCAATTCTCGTTGGGTAGATTATATTATGGATGTTATGGCTATTACTGGTGGGTTGATTCTTTCACCTAAACATCCAAGACTTGTTGAATTGCCTTTGTCGCTGAAATAAATAGACAAAGAAAAGGCGGAAGGATACAGAGACACGATAGGGACAGTTTAGGACACTGATTTTATTTCCCATTTTTTGTGGGGGGATTCCAACAACCACTTGTTGGGGAATTTACGAAACAGTTGGCACGTTTTCACCAGTCAAGGTACAACAGAGAAAAGAGCGAGATTCTTCTAGTTTATCTTTGGCGCAAGAAAATCTCTCTTTTTTTTTACACATGCGTAAATTGTCTTTCCTGTCAGAGGACTCCTGGGAGATTTTTATGTTTATTTTATTTTGTACTTTTATTTAATTTTGCATTTATATTTTATTTCGTGTTTTTATTTTATCCCCACAATATTCACATACTGGTAACTAACATTGGCATATATGTGAATTTCTTCTCTCCCAACTTATGAGATAATTAGTAAGACTTGTATCAGTAAATGATTATTATCTAAAAAAATATTCTATCTAAAAACACTTTCTGGCTTTAAATAACCTGCAATGGGTTGATAAACCGTAGAAAACGAATCAATTAATCAATAAAATACTGATTAGTTATACAAAGAGTTCTCTTCATTTTCTCTGGAATATAAATATATATAGAGTGCCATAGCCACGGAATGAGGGATCAGTTTATTTATTGATTGCAATATTGAATTGATCCCCCAAATTATGTCCACATTATAATTTTTTTGTTTTTAATCAAATTTTGATTAGGTATTGTGTTAATTATTAAGAGTTCTATCATTGAATCATTATTATCGAAAAGAACAATCTTTCAAACAAAAGATATTTTTTGCTCTAAATAACCTGCAAGGAGTTCATAAGCCGTAGAAAATAAACTAATCAATAATAATAATAATAATAATAATAATAATAATAATAATAAATCTAGTTTGAGTGACTTGTGTTGGTTGAACATTACTATAAAACCACATCTAAACACAAATCCAAACTTACAGCACATGAAATTCCTAAGCGGTCACCCATATAGGTACCGACTAAATTTGACGTTGCTTAACTTCAGTGATCTTCCGTGAACCCGCGTCGTTACAGAATTACATAAAGCGTTCCCGTAAAGGCTTATAATTTTTGGACGATTGCATAAATATATGTTTAGCAAATAGTTTCAGTGTTTGCTCGCAAATGATACAGAAGGAGAATTGATTTTTATTGTACAGCTTCTCAGTATAAATAATAAAATAGTCCTATACTTGTATTTGAAGTAAATAAAAATTGCTTGAGGTCTACTAATTTGCAGTCTATAAAGTAAGTTTAAAAAAATAATGAAAACTTGATATTTCAGAAGGTCAAGAAAGATTATTATTGGTAAATCTAAAGCTAGCAAACTGAAGCAAATGGAAAAGTCTAGAAACTTCAAACAATTTTAGTGAAACATATACTGTTAGCGTGTGTAGATTTTGATAGTAACTTTCCTAAAAGAAGTTGGATTGTACTAAAAATATGAGTAATCGACAAATGGTTCAAAATATATATATATATATATATATATATATATATATATATATATATGTATGTATGTATATATACATCTTTTTAACCAAACTATCGCTATGAATCTATTTAAAAATTGTTGGCATGAAATGACCCACTGAGGTTTTGATATACCATAAAACAAAACAACCAACCAACTCTAATGATGCAATCGGTCTTACACAACAAGAAAACTAGTGCCATCTTCTGAAAGACAAATTATAACAGCAAACCCTATAAGTGTCATGGGTCCTTACCTATAACTACAGAATGAACTCTTCCTAACACTATGTATACTACGCCTCTCAAGAGTGAGGGACGCATCAAGCCGAGCTTCTCGGCTTGACGGTCGAACTCTCTGCCTCTGAGCAGAGAGGAACCCGGACGAGGCTCCGCCGAAGGGCAGATTCTCGTTCGGGGAGGTTGACCAACCCGATCCCGTTTATACGGGTTCTACAGGCATTTTTTGGCCGAGCCTATGGGCTCGGGAAACCCACGTTAAACTCGGCCTTGTGCCACATGCAACCCTCGTGGGGGGTGGGAGTTAGATACCGAATCGTGCCGAGCTTCGCGACTTGACGGTCGAACTCTCTGCCTCTGAGCAGAGAGGAACCCGGACAAGGCTCCGCCGAAGGGTAGAGCCTCGTTCGGGGATGTTGACCAATCCGATTCTCTTTTTACAGTTTCTACGGGCATTTATTGGCCGAGCCTACGGGCTAGGAAAACCTAGAGCCTTGAGCCACATCTTCCCCTCGTGGCGGGGGGGGTGCAAGTAAATATCGAATCGAGTCGAGCCGATAGTAGTTCACTCCAAACCAGACTGACAGTCATACTAACACCTTCCACATCTTGTATTATTATTTCGTGTAATATACCTTCGTTATTTTTACGCTTGTGTTCGTGTTGTTCTTCCTTGCTCCTAACCTGGACCATAACAATAAGTTCAATAGCAAATCAGCTAAATTAAAAAAAGGAGAAAATAAGGCATGGTGAAGAAAGACTAGTGTTTCATTTGCGTGCTAATAAGCTGTAAAGTATAAACATAGAAATTCTCTTCCAGAATATCAATCTAATTATTAATACGATTTTCCACTTCTAATGTAAATTTAAACTATTATTCAGAACATCTAGGTCATGACGAATAAACAACATCCAGCAGCAAGGCTTATAATCGGCAGGTTTTGAGGAGCGTGGAACCACCTTTTAGTTGCTGTTGTTCACCTAAACACTATGAAAATATAAAAAATCACTTTTTATAGTAAAAATACTGGCAATATACTTTTATATAGTAAAATTAGCAACAATACATATTTATGATTAAATTAGGAGCAATATATTTTTCAAGTAGAATTACTAATAGTTAACTGCCAAACTTGGGTAAAAACTATCTAAGTTTAAAAATATATTTTTATAGCAGAAATAACAATTTTTGTAAAAAAGTCACCAGCAATATGTTTTCTTATAAATGAAATTACTAATGCTCTCAAGAAAATTAAATTTCAGCAGAAAATGGACAATCAAGAGTTGTTATGCCACTAAACAAACAAACAAACGAGGTTATTTGTTTTATTTTATGTCTATAAACTATGACCTTATAAATGAAAGGTGAAATTTTGGAAATTGCCCTATTTTTTCCAAACCTGGATACACACAGAAAACAAAGAACTCTCCGGGATTGTCTGCTTTTAGGAAGATAAAAATCTAACAATTTATATGATAGTGCACTTCTAATGTAATGTCCAAAATTATTTTACAGAATTTCTATCTAATTTGTCTTAATTTATGCTTATACTTGTTCAACAGGCATGAAGCCCAAAGAAAAATCTGTGAAAGAAAAAATCAATACAGTTAATAGAGTGACTGTCTATTAAAATATAGAATGACGTGAACGAAAACTGTTGCAAACAAAGCATTGAATCGTTAGGTGATTCGTTCTATTTCCTATAATCTGTTAGCATCTACTATTAAACTGTCGAATTTTACAAGGATATGGATTATTCTATATGGGAAAGAGTTGTAAGCATTCGCAGGAGGTGGGTTCAAGATTATAAAAACAATAAAAAAAACTACATTTGATGCACACAGGATAAGTAGACGGACCATTATTTAATGGTAAGGACATGGCCAGTAACATAATGGTAAGGTTATGCGTAGTAAGGATATGGGCAGTAACATAATGGTAATCATATGGGCAGTATTTAATGATAAGTTGACGGCTAGTATCATAATGGTAAGGATATGGGCAGTATTTAATGTTAAGGATATGAGACAGTATTTAATGGTAAGGATATGAGACAGTATTTAATGGTAAGGATATGGACCAGTATTTAATGATAAGGATATGGCCATTATCTAAATGAAAGGGATATCGGCAGTATTTAATGCTAAGTATACGGGCAGTATTTAATGGTAAGGAGATGGCTAGTAGCTTAATGGTAAGGAGATGTTCATTATCTTAATGGTAAGGATATGGCCAGTATTTAATCGTAAGGAGAGGGCCAGTATCTTTATGGCAAGCATATAGGCCAGCATCTTAAAGGTAAGGATATTGCTTAGTATTCAATGGTAAGGAGATGGCCAGTAACTTAATGTTAATGATAGGGGCAGTATTTAATGGTAAGGATATGGGCAGTATTTAATGATATGGAGATGACCATTAACTTAATGAATAGGTTATCGGCTGTATTTAATGCTAAATATACGGGCAGTATTTAAGAGTAAGGAGATGACTAGTAGCTTAATGGTAAGGATATGATCAGTCGATTAATGGTAAGGAGATGGCCAGTATCATTATGGTAAGCACATGGGACATTATCTTAAGGGTAAGGATATTTCTTAGTATTTAATGGTAAGAAGGTGGCCAGTATCTTTATGGTACGCATATGGGTCAATATCTTAAAGGTAAGGATATTGGTTAGTATTTAATGGTAAGGATGATGGCCAGTATCTTACTGCTAAGTATATGGGCAGTATTTAATGTTAAGGATATGGGAAGTATTTAATGGTTACGATATGGGGTGTATTTAATGGTAAGGATATGGGCCAGTATTAAATGATAAGGAGGTGGCTATTATCTTAATGAATATGATATCAGCAATGTTTAATGCTAAAGATACGGGCAGTATTTAATGGTAATGAGATGGTCAGTACCTTAATGGTAAGGAGATGGCCAGTATTTAATGGTAAGGAGATGGTCAGTATCTTTATGTTAAGGGTATGGGCCAGTATCTTAAGCGTAAGCATATCGTTTAGTATTTAATGGTAATGATATGGGCAGTATTTAAATCTAAGGATACGGGCAGTATTTAATTGTAAGCAGATGGCCAGTAGATAATGGTATGGATATGGGCCACTAATTAAAGGTAAGGAGATGGTCAGAATTTAATGGTAAGGAGATGGGTAGTATATAATGGTAAGTAGAGGGACAGTATTTGTTGGTAAGGTGATAGCCAGTAGTTAATGGTAAAAATAGGTGGCAGTAATTAATGGTAAGAAGATGTCCAGTAGTTATGGCAATGATATGGACAAAATTTAATATTAAAGAGTTGGCCAGTATATAATGGCAAGGATATGGGCAGTTTTGATGGTAAGGAGGTGGCCAGAAGTCACTGGTACGTAGATTACCACTAGTTAACGATAAGTATATGGACTAGTAGTTAATAGTAATCCTAGAGAAGAAAGAAAGAGACGATAGGATTTACAATGCATTTTCATAGGCAAACAACTTGCAATACATTTTGATAATTCAACTATTTACACAACATCTTTATAGCGAAACAATTCGCAGAGAGTTTATTTAGCATAGATATTTACAATGAAATTCTATACTGACAAAACTATGAAAAAAGGATGTATAGTTGAACTATTTATATCGACATTAATGTGAGAAACAACACATAATGAATTCATAGAGCAAATAGATACAAAATGAATTATTATAGTGAAAATAGTTCAATGCATTTCGTCAGGAGCACAGCAAAAATATGTATTAAATGAATTTGCAATGATTTGTGACATTATTTACAATGAACTTTGCGCAAAAACATTTACAGTGCATTTCTTATAGAATAAGAACTTACACAAATTTACATAGTGAAACGATTTACAATGAATTTCTACCGCAACACAATTCATGGAAAATATCTAGAGTTGTCCAATATGCAATTATTTACAACTTTGAAGCAATTTACAATGAGTGTCTACATGGAAACAATTCGCAAATCATCTCTATTGAGGTAATGGAAAATAATTCCATAATGAAGCGATTTATAATGTGTGTTTATAGGGCAATTCATAAAAGTATTTATATAGTTAAATAAACATTGTTTTCCTCTTGTAACCGATTTAAACTGATTTACTCTACTGAAATAAATTGAACTGATTCCGCGTCTTGAAACAATTTACAACGGTTTTGTATCTGAAACATAAATGAACAAATATAATGTTGACCAAGTGATGATAAGATTTACAATTTGCGAATTAAAAAAAAATAAAATTCATTGCAGTTCAAGAGGGACATTATTTTGATTTAATCAACTTGGAATGAAGACTTCTTGTGCAATGGTGAAGCAGTTTACAATGCAATACTCTTGAAAAAAATATTATAATACTGCCCTTTATAATAAGAATTTTGTTATACTGGAACATACCTATTCTATTGTTAATAGACTCTCCCACATATAATGAGTAGTAGTAGCAGTCGCGAAGTCGCTCAGAGAGTTTGTGAGACAGTCGATATCGGACATTAAAGTATCAACCATCACAACTAGATTGCTGCGTCATTAACTATTATAAGAATTTCCTAACGTTTTGTACGTCGAACATTTTTAGGGCCGACTTAGTGAAATACAAGCCTCCACTGGGAAACTACTCTATAACAAATTTACAGAGAGTTTCCATAGGGAAATATATTAGAAAAAATCATAACGAAAGCTTTTTACAGTGGATTTTGATATTAACACATTTAGCAGAGTTTTTAACTGTCGTTCAATTAAATATTCTTGTGAAGCAATTTGAAAAGAATTTCAGCAATTGAACAATTTAGAATACTTATCTATAGGGAAATATTAACTGTGCGTTTCTATAGTCACTGATTTGAAATTAAAATCTTAAAGGAACTATTTACAATTTATCTAAATTGTGTCTAATTCTTTTCCCCACTGACAAGATTCGGAGTGCATTTCTATAGTGAATCAATTTATAATGATATCATATTGGGAAAAATTAACAGAGAAGACACATTATTACATACGTAGAATTTACTGCACACCAAAAAGATTCACTGTGCATGTCTATCGAGAGTTAATTTCAATGATATTCTACAGGGAACAATTAACAAAGAACACACATTATTAAATACGTAGAATTTAGTGCACAGCAAAAAGATTCACTGTGCATGTCTATCGAGAGTTCATTTCAATGATATTCTACAGGGAACAATTGACAAAGAACACACCTTATTAAATACGTAGAATGTAGTGCACAGCAAAAAGATTCACTGTGCATGTCTATCGAGAGTTCATTTCAATGATATTCTACAGGGAACAATTGACAAAGAACACACATTATTAAATACGTAGAATTTAGTGCACAGCAAAAAGATTCACTGTGCATGTCTATCGAGAGTAAATTTCAAAGATATTCTACAGAGACCAATTGACAAAGAACGCATATAGTTAAGTATGTCTAATTATTTGCTGCATTGTAATGATTCACAGTGCATTTCTATAGTGATTTGATTTAAATCATTTTCTATAGGAAACAACTGACAAGAAACGCCTCTATTTAAATACGTATAATTCAGTGTTCCAGTAAAAAGTTTCATCTTCATTTCTTCAATGATTTCGTATAGGGAATAATTGACAAACATCGCATATTTTTAAATATGCCTAATTATTTCCCCACTAAAAACATTTACAGTGCATTATTGAAGCGAATCGATTTTCAATTATATTCTAAAGGGAAAACGTGACAAAGGTCACATATAATTAAGTATGTCGAATTATTTTCACCAATGAAAAGATTCTCAATGCATTTCTATATTAGATAATATTTCACAGTGCCTTTCTGTATAGGATCAATTTTCAATGATTCTCTGTAGGAAAGAATTGAAAAAGAAAACATATAGTAACTTACATTTATTTATGTTGACCAGTGAAAAGATCCACAAATCATTTCTATAGGGAATCGATTTACAATGATACTCTATAAGAAATAATTGAAAAAGAAAGCATTTATTAACTTATATTTATTTATGTTGACAAGTGAAAAGATTCATAAATCATTTTATATAGGGAATCGATTTACAATAATACCCTATAAGAAATAATTGAAAAAGAAAACATTTATTAACTTACATTTATTTATGTTGACCAGTGAAAAGATTCACAAATCATTTCTATAGGGAATAGATCTACAATGATACTCTATAAGAAACAATTGAAAAAGAAAGCATTTATTAACTTATATTTATTTATGTTGACCAGTGAAAAGATTCACAAATCATTTCTATCGGGAATCGTTTTACAATGGTACCCTATGAGAAACAATTGAAAAAGAACGCATACATTAACTTATATTTATTTATGTTCACCAGTGAAAAAATTCACAAAGCATATCTATAGGGAATCGATTTACAATGATTATCTATAGGGAACAATTGATGTAGAACGCCTCATTTAAGTATATCTAATTCTGTGCGCCTGTAAAATGATTCACTGTGATTTCTATTGTGAATCTATTTTCAGTGATATCCTATAGAGAACAATTGAGAAAAACGCGTAAAATAAAATATACGTAATTATTTGTCCCAGGGAAATATTCACCGAGCATTGTATAGGGTACAATTCACAAAGAACAGATATACTTAAGGATGTCTAATCATTTCCTTCTGTAAAAAAATTCACAGATCATTCTATTGTGAATAAATTTCGAATGATATTCTATAGGGAACAATTCACAAAGAACACATCTATTTAAATATCTGTAATTCCGTGTCATTTAAAAAAAAAATTACCGTGCTTTCTATAGTGGATTGATTTTCAATGTTATTTTACAGTGAATATTTAAGAAAGAACGCATATATTAAAATATGTCTAATTATTTGCCCCAGTGAAGTGTTTCAAAGTGCATTTCTGTAGTGAATCAATTTACAATGATTATATATAAGGGGACAATTGACATAGAACGCCTCAGTTGAGTATGTCTAATTCTGTGCGCCTGGAAAATGATTCAGTGATTTCTATAGTGATTCTATTTTCAATAATATTCTATAGGAAACAATTGACAAAGTACGACTGTTGTTAAATATATCTGATTCTATGTCCAAGTAAAAACTTTCACAGTGTAATTCTATAGAGAATCAGTTTTAAATTATACTCTTGGGGACAATTGGAAAAGAACTCATATAATTAAGAATGTCTAATTCCAATCCTCGTAAATTCCTTGTCTCTAGTGAATCAATTTTCAATTATATTCTATAGGGAACAATTGACAAAGAACGCATATACTTAAGTATGTCTAATTACTTGGTCCAATGATAAGATTCACAATGCATTTCTATAGTGAATTGATTTGAAATGATATTCTATACGCCACAGTGTACAATGAACTCATATCTTGAAATATGTCATTTACATTTCCAACGTTTCACAATGAAAAAATTTGCAGTATATTTCTATAAAGCACAATTTATAGTGAATTCTATAGTGAACTAATTTAAGAAGATTTGCGGGTCAAACAAAGTATTTTCTGATAGTGTAATACTTAACAATACGTTATTAATTTGACACAATTGAAGGAAAGCCCATTTTGAAAAAAAATTATGTATGTTACATTTTCGGCAGTGACAAATTAATGCATGACTGCAATCAATCTATCATATAATTCATTATTCTCAGAAAATTCGACGTTTAAATAATTTAATATACCTGTCTGCCTAGAAACGTTTTGTGGTGTCTTTCTACAGTGAAGCAAATTAAAATACATACGTAATGAAACAAATTACAAAACATCTCACAAGAATCAATCAATTTATGAAGTTGTTAAATATTTTTTGTTTTGTTATAAATTATCGTAATACTTATTATTTATTAATAGTTTTGATGAGCCATTCAAAAATGTATCCCCGTTCATTGTTTACCAACTAACTGTTCAATACCGCGACGTTAGAAATAACTAGGTTATTACTCGAAAAATTCGTCCAGCTATGTTTTAAACTCCACGTTGTTGTTGAACGAAACACCCCTCAAATAGTTATCATTTGACTGAATAAATACGCTGTGTTTCTAGACCTTACTCATTGATTGTGGAGCATGAGCTACAGTACACTATGAGAGCTTGTCATGTTCTGAGCAAAATCCCTAGTGATCTAGCGCGGTTCTACTATAATCAGTACCTTCAATTACGTCTCATCAAACAGGTCGGCCAGAAATCGTTGCGACTGTGAGTTCGATTACTTGAATCCTGAAAAGCTTTTTCTGTGCCTTTATTTTGGTAATGAAATTATTTCAGTACACAGCATTGTGACCTTGATTAAAAGCAAAGAGAAAACGATGTTGAAAATGCTCATGTTTGTCTTCTTGGAAATCCATCTCAAAGGGGTTTATAAACTGAAATAAAATTACATTAACGTTAGACAACAGTTTCACACGATCACCAGTCACTCTGGAGCAAAATATGCTGGTAAAGATTATTCTTCGAGATTATTCGCGGAACATCAGAAAAAAAAAGAATATATGTAAAAATATAATACTATGAAGTTTCAGGAAGTATAACATGCAGTTCATTCTTATAATTAAACTATTTATATTATAGAACTAAGTACAATAGTTGCTATAAGGAAGTTGTTTAGAATACCTCTGATGAAAATATGTTCAATGCATTTTTTATGGTAACACATTTCAATTTGCAATGCATTACTCATGTTAAAGAATTAGCGATGACTGGCCAAACAGGGAGGTACAGTGAAGTAATAGGTTCTGATTGAGGAATCAAATTCCAGTCAAATCCATTACATTCACTTACGTGTTAATACCCTTGGAAAAGGTATGCGTTCTCTTCTCTCCTCGGCAGGACAGACCGAGTTCTATAGACTTGGATGGCAACTGTTCTATGGCAGAAAGAAATGGCAACCTACTGCGTGGAAATATCTACCTCGACAAGCCTGTATCAAGGAACTGAATTTATAGCCAAACAAAACAAGTTACAATTATAATTATAAGGACAAATTCAATGCAATTCTATTGGAAAATAATTTAGAATTACTTCCCAAAATTGAACATAACTAATACATTTCGATAATGAAACAGATGACAATGCATATTTTTGTGGATTCCGGGATGGAATTCGGTCTGAAATTAATGACAAACGCAGGAATGAAATATAGAAAATCAATATATTGGCATAATAATACAATTGGTAATACAGTTAGTAGATCCTGAAATGTGGTTAGTAGCAATAGTAATACATATAGAGTCTTGGTAATTCATTATCGAAGTATTACTTCCTTCGCAACTGTGACTCCTACAAAGCGGCTACGTCACTCTTTCACTGTTCACTGTATCAGTGTCTCTCTCTAGGGTATTCACCGGCAGCAGTACAAGTACACACTGGGCGAGTCCACTTGTATAAAAAAGTGGTGGACCCCATAATACATGTCAATAATGACACATCGGAGAATTTATTTTCATTCAACATATAATTTATCACAATTGTGAATGGGTTTAGGATTTTTTGGAGAAATGATTTACAATTGACTGCCATAGTGATACAATTAACAGATCATATCTATGTAATGTCTTACATGTGTGAAACAATTTACAATATGCTAGGCTACAAAAATCTCCTGAGCCGACTGAGCATAGAAATGAATACAATATGGAAACCAGTAATAATGAGTGCCAGAGAAAAGTGATAGTAACAAGAAAATTCCAATTTGAGCTCTGGTAAAACATAATTGATAACAGGAAAAAATTGAAATATGAGCACGGGCAAAAATGGGGCTGATAACATTAGGTTTAAAATACCCAGAAATTCATACACATATGTCCTTAACAGTGGATAACGGCGTTAATTAGATTCAGTGACAGGACCCAAAGAGTGTGAGTTCAATACCCGGTTAAGATAGTGGAGAACTTGGATAGGGGAATTAAGAGTAAATAACTGACATCCCTTAAACTTGGCACGTGAAACTAGAACAATCTACCCCATTGAGCAAAATAAAGAGTTCAGTTCGCCATTCCAACCGGAGAGTACAACGGCCGAAACGTTGTAATAAATATGGCAACAAAGATGAGGACAATAGTCCGAATAATGTAAATAGTGTACATAATAACTCATCTCAGAAATAAAGACAGATACTGAAAGGCCGAAACGTTGTAATAAATATGGCAACAAAGATGATAAAAAAAGTCCGAATAATGTAAATAGTTTACATAATACCTCATCTCAGAAATAAAGACAGATACTGAAAGGCCGAAACGTTGTAATAAATATGGCAACAAAGATGAGGACAATAGTCCGAATAATGTAAATAGTGTACATAATAACTCATCCTAGAAATATAGACAGATACTGAAGGGCCGAAACGTTGTAATAAATATGGCTACCAAGATGAAGACAATAGTCCGAATAATGTAAATAGTGTCCATAATACCTCATCTCAGAAATATAGACAGATAGTGAATTTACAATGGATTTTTGCAAGGAAATGATTCGCAGTACCTTCATACAGTAAATCAATTTTAAACAAATCGCTTATCAATCACTCTAGAGTGAAGCTCTACAGGGAAAATATTTACGTTGTTCTCTGATCATTTATTAACATTAAATTCATTTCATCTTGAAAGAACTGAAATGAAATCAATTGTAAATCTCTGTACAAAATATTTTGATAGTGATAAATTAGCGGCTGATTAAAACAGTCAGTTTATTTAAAATGAACTAATCTTAATAAATACAACAAAATGCAAATAAAAACGAATTAATCCCCCCACCGTTATATAATAACGCCCTATAAACGTATGTGTCTGCCAAAAAATGAAAACAAATCTCAAAACAGATTCAGGTAGAAATGACCCTTACGGTTCTTTTGCCGGTAAAATAGCCCATCTAAATCTAAATCTTAATAAGTACATCACAATGAATTTCGACATTGGAACAATTTAGAAATATTTTCCATAAAGAAATAATTTTCCATATTATTCCAAAATGAATTGATTGGAAATAAAACTGTAATAAATTATTTTCAATTGATTTCTATTGTAAAACAAATTACAATGAATTATATGCTGAAACAAATTTCACGAATATATGTTTTTCATACATCCATAATGGAATAATTTACACATGTAATTGAGAATTTCTTCATTCTTTCATCTAAATTAATGTGAAATAATTACAAGGAATCCGACGATTGAAACAATTCACAACGGATGTCTCTACTGAAACAATTTAAAAGAAACAGTGAAACAATTTACAATGAGTTACAATGGATAAACAATTAACAGAGAATTTGGAAAATCGCCCAATCTGCAATTAAGTATTCTTGTGAAACACTCTGTAATGTCTTTTACCATTGAAATATTTTTCAAAGACTTCCTGAAGGGGTATATGTTTTAAAGTATTTTTAAAATAAAACAAATTAGAAAGATTTGTTATTGTGAAACATATTTTATGTTCTGATTACAAACTCATTAACTATAGGAAAAGAGTTTGACTGTAGTAAATTATGACTTTCTGTCATCAAATTTCAACAATTTCCTATCATCAATGAAAATTCAATTTGATAGCGAAACATTTTACAATGTCTTCCTGCATTTAAATTTTTTACGTTATTCGGGCTGTTATCCTCATCTTCATTGCCATATTCACAACGTTTCAGCCGTTGTACACTCCCGCCTTCTTCAGATAATTTGATTTTCGATCGAACCCTTTATTTCGTCCACCGGGTTAGATTGTTCTAGTTCCACGTGACATGCCTCTTCCGGATGTCTCAGTTATTCCTTTTAACTCAAATCTCCAAGTTCCTTTTTTTTTCACCACTGCTGCAGCTTGGTAATGAAGTCACAACTCTTTGGGCCTCGTCACTTGATCTAAGCAACATCTTTATCCACTGGGCCATGTGTCCTTGAGTCAATAAAAATATTGTCTGTATTAAATAACCCAATGAGGTTGATATTCCGTGAGACAAAACAAACCAAACCAAACCTAACAATTTTATTCCCGTTAGTGAAGTAATAATAATTATTATTTTGAATCACTTAGAAAGAAGTTGTAAAGTTATAATTAATTGGACTAGATTTCGAAATTGAAAATAATACAATGGATTTCGATAGTGAAGGAATTTACATTTTTTCGAAATAATTTACAAAAGATTAACAGGTGTAACGACATATATCTCTAACCTTTAAGTATTCCTAATATTACTAATTAATAATAAATAATAATAAATAATATAATATTACTTATAATTAATTACTAATAAGTAGTAGTATTACTAACGTTTCCTTGATGAATAAGAAACGATATAGTATATATATTTTTAACCATTTGTTCTTTTGTGTGTGAGACACAAGAATACGTGCTGGGAACGAACTTCCTCCATCTTTATTTCCAGTGAAAGCGTTCAGACGAAGACTTAGTTCTACCAGTTCCAACCTTCACAGCTAAGATCCGCAATGCCAGACACATTGTAGCGACCCAACTTTATTCTCTTCGAATTCTATTGGTGTGATATAAGTTCCACTTTCTTCCTAAGAACTACTTCTTTATGGAGATAACGACCAATAGTTTGCTTCTGTGATTACCGTTATCCTGAACATATATCCACATGAAGTGTCCCTCATATTCAGTATCGCTTAACATCTAGTGGCTCTTTCGCTATTCATAAGGTGAAAATCGTTGTACAAAAAAGGACATGTGCATATAGATAGAAAATTGATTCAATAAATACAAAAAATAGAATGGTCGTAGGGCGACGATGTGTATAATTCCACCTGACTGACACAACCTTTACAGCGAGAGGATACTGAGAGAATTATACGTCCTACCAGGATTTATTCCTTTCTGGCATAATTATAACAACATAAGATAGGTATATGATGCAGTGTTGATAGCTGTCACAGCGGGAAAAAAACAGAGACCCCTAGAGAATACAGTAAACAAAAGCTAGAAGAAAGGACTAAAAAACAATTTTTAAGAAAACAGAAAAAAAGCACTTAGATATGCCTTAAATAATTTATCATAATTCTTTTATATTTATATATATATATATATATATATATATATATATATATATATATATATATATATATACACTATTTACATTTGAACTATTGTCCTCATTTTTATTATTATCACATTTCAACAGTTTGCAATCCAGCCTTCATTGTCTATTGATCTGAGTAACCTACATGAAATTCTGAAATGAGCCCTTTATTTAATCAATGAGGATAGACTGTTCTTATTCCGCTGTCCACGTTTAGTTATATCGACTCTAAAATTCACCAAATTAACACGACCAACAGTTTAATCCACTATGATGTAGAAAAATAATTCTTCAGATAAGCTAAAGCCTTGCCGCATTGAACAAAATGGCTATCATCCGGAAATCTGATCTACCAGTTAACTTCATTATCGGTGATGAAATGTTGTCCATCTAAATATACCATTCAGCAGTCTGATTCCACACATTATTGCTAATCTGGATATTTAAGATAACAGACAACCTCAAGCGGAGATACTTTTGAGCCACTGTAAAGGTGTTTATGTATGGTTCCATTATTTGGATATTAATTAAATCTCTAAGCTTTATGGAACCTATAATAGAATGCTGAGAGCTATATTTAACATCTGCTGAAGACAACATCCAACTAAATCAAAGCTCCTTTGACCCGATCCCTTATATTTATCCAATCTTACACGAACGCAAAAAGCACTTTACAGGACACTATTGGCGAGCAAAACAAATAAATGTGACACCTAGACATGGAGGAAGACGAGTTGGTCATTAAGAAAATATCTACTTTGACCAGCAATATAATGAAACCGACCTATCTTTTCGCTTTTCTTCACTGTGGGAGCTTTTTTATAGTTTTCTTTCCATGTTTGCTATCAACGCTACGCCATCTGCATATCGTATTTTGTTAAGATTAATTAAGTCAATAATTAAATTTGGTAGGAATTCAAATTCTCTCAGAATCGCCTCAAGGTACAGGTTGAAGAAGTCTTGTGAGAAGACACATCCTCTAGGACTCTATTGGCGAGCAAAACAAAAACTTACGACACCTAGCCATAGAGCAAGACGAGTTGGTCATTAAGCAAACATACAGTCTGACCAGCGATATAATGAAACAAGTTTCTGCCGTAATGGCATTCTTACCTTGATGCAGCTCAGTGGATTGACAGAATCATATATGTCCAAGCTAAAACTACGGGAATAAGCATAAGAAACTTATCCTTAGACTCCTGTTTAGGATTATGTTTACGCAGTTTTCTAAAGCTTTTATTTCATTCTTTTTTCATTCCCAATGGCCCGTTGCGTCATAACAGTGACATCGCCTTAGTTGGATGAATTTATTAAAAAGAATCAGTTGGTTTTCGTCGTAAACAACCAGCTAATTCTTCACTGATTCCGGACACGTTATTACGTTGCGACAGTCGAAAATTAATTCCACTGCAAAGCAACTGAAATTCAAAGAAATATATAAATTCAAATATTAATTATGGTGTAAACATTAGCATTATCCTAAATGGCAAATCTTTTAAAATTATAAATCCTAAATATCTGTTGTCTCCGTTGATGTTAACAATGCACATTGGGAAAGAAATCGATTTTTACGCGCATGGGATTATACGAGCTGGTGCGCAGTAACCATGATAGTAAAATCGAGGTACATCTGTAATTAAGCGCAGATAGGGAGGTGATCACCTGACAGCCAAAAAGTAAATCGATTCTAATTTTGAAATGCAATCAATAAGTTGATCATTTTCGGCTCGTCCCTAAAATCTAATCAAGCGTAAAAAATCGTAAAGAGAAAGATGTAATAAAAAAACAGCAGCAAATTAGAACAGGTGCACTTAATTATCGTGCAAAACGAACAAAAAATATATAAGCGTGAGGATCAAAAAGTGAATTTTCATCAAACAACGAAGTAATTCCCTCTCTAGAAATTATTTTTTAGTATAAAGTAAATAAAAAATGAAAATTCAAAATACGAATCTTATAAAGCAATGAATCGATCGATATATTACCCTTCGCCCGACAAAGTCACATCTAATAAGATGTCCTGAAACCAATCATGATTTATAACCCTGACAAAAGACTTAAGGAATATTGTCATTCAAAATATGAAATCAAATATGGATGTCATAAATAATGCAACACCTTTAAAAAGAAACTGCTCTCATTTCTTCTGCAAGAACATTTACTGCTTTCCATTAGCACGGCAGATGCCAACCTCCAGTAGATTGTCTCATTACACCGTCTAGGAGTAATATTTTCCGTTGACATGAATTGCAAATATATTAAATCCTTTTCCGTTTCAGCTGCTAGTTCGATCACTGTGTCGTGCTGGACAATTTTTTAACCCGAAACTTAGAGATTTAGAAGTCTACCATTCATCCATTCAATAATACTGCTACATATAGCCTCGTGATCCTGCTATACATTTAGATATCTTGATAAAATTCAAAGAAGAATTTTCAATATTATTGGTCCGAAAAATGGTATCTTCGTCTAAGTCAGGTTTACGCTGCCACAATGTAGATTCCCTGTGCTTTCTCTATAAATAATTTCAGGGTGGTTTTAAACGAACTATCATCTAATGTATCTAGACTATGAATTCAAGCGCAGTACTAGATTGGCGGTGAGGTCTCAATATATTATAAGTGAAACTCTTTCCCAGCTTCTTTGTTTCCAGCCAAATTTTGCTTCAAAAATTTAAATGCAATGTTAGTTGTTACGTTCTGTCTTCTTAACGCTTGTTCTTTTATTGTCCTCTCTCCTTAATATTAATATTTTTCTCATATTCTCTATAACTCAGTTAACACTTGCGTCCTAGTGTCTTCAGTGTTTTGTTTGGGGAGAAACGATTAAGAAAATATCTTTAAAATAATTTTTAATAACATTCGACCTTCTAATTATCAGCCATCATTTTTTGTAACAAGCTGTCATATGTAGAGAAACGTTAGACAAAGAGTCAGTACTAATCGTTTTTCCTTCATTCTGAAACTCTGGTCAGGCTCAAAGTGTAGTATCTGCTTTCGGTCTAACAAACTAATTTTATCTCTAAAATGTGTTTTTTTTTCCATTGGATAGAGTACAAGATTTAAACAGGGGATTCCATCGCTGCTGCAGTATATCCCATATTGTACAAAATAAGGAACGTTGCAAGGTCTGAGCAGTTATTTTCTCTTAGTCCATGAGTTCGCGCTTGTGTTCGTAACTTTAACCAGCCTTGTGCCATATCTCGCTTCAATGGGATGGATTAAATAAGTCGAGTCAATCTTTCGTTTTCATCTCTAATGTTAATAGTGATATTACCTATCTCCTTATAAGGAAAATGTCGGCATTCATTAAAAAAACTGCTTCTCGACATCCGCCTTTCTTCACACCTTTGTCATCGGCCTGGGATCAAAGTGTAGCGTCAGTTTTCCTCATCTTTAAAGGTCATTGTAATATGAGCTGTTTCCTTATATAACATTCCTTATTCTTTGACCGAGCAGCCAGTACTGCTGTTGGTTGAAATTGATGAAATATTTGTCTTCAGGAAAATACCTTTCACAAGTTCAATGCTATCGCTCTTAGAAATATTAATGGACGTTTCCTACCTAAATTTGTGTTAGAAGTAATGTCCTTACTTACTCTTTAAGTCACATGTAACTGTGTCGCCAGCTCCAAGATTAAAAAAAAAAGTGTAGTCTTCAGCAAGAAATCAAATTTTAACTATTGATCTTGGGAAGTGGATATATACAGCAGACTGATGTGATTTTTATGAACATGTTTTGGCGATTTCTACATGACATCGATATGAAAGTAGCACCATTTTAGAAAATGCAGGGTGCGATGGATAAATTCTCGTTTAAATCACGCTAGCATGAAAAGAACATGACAGATTTACGCAGATATATTTTACAAAATTACACAAAATATATCATAAAACTCTAAAGAGTAAATGTATTCAGTACAATCGCCATTGGCTTCAACCACGGCCTCCAGACAACTTCTTAATCACCTGCAACTCTGAACGGTTTTCTTCTTTAAGTTGGTGAATGCTGCGATAATCCATGCTTTCAGTTCATCTATGGTGTTACAAGGAATTTCGTTGATCCCTCGTCCAAATGCGCTGTAAACATAATAATCAAATGGATGCAGTTTGGGGAGTTAAGTGGCCGGATGTAAGGGGTGATGTAGCTGCAGAGATTTTCTGACAGGCATGAATGGGTTCTTCGTTCAAGTGATTGTACGGAAACATTGTGTCGGTGCTCGATGTAAAAATGGTTGCTGAAGACATTAGGTTTATAATACCCAGAAAGTCATACTCAGATGTCCTCAAGGACACATAGCACAGTGGATAAAGGCGTTGGTTAGATCCATGTGAGTTCAATACCCGGTTACGGCAGTAGAGAACTTTCAGAGGGAAATTAACAGGAGATAACTGATAAATGACATCCATGTCACGTGGAACTAGAACAGTCTACCCCAGTGACCGAAATAAAGTATTCAGTTCGACATTCCAACCACACAAAGAAGGCCGAAACGTGATAAATATGGCGAAAAAGATGAGAACAACAGTCCGAATAATGTAAATAATATATATATATATATATATATATATATATATATATATAAAATTGTCAAGTTATCTATTATCGCCTACCGAAGTACAATCATAGTATTGAAGATGAAAACATTTGTGTAGCGATGTAAATATTTTTATTATATATTATAATATAAAATGTAATATTTCACACTATATTAAAAAATATAATATTTCACACTATTTTGTATTGAGCACATTTTAAACAAATGTAAATGCTACGAACTGTGTAATTTTACTCAATCTGTCCTCTCTCTCTTTATATATATATATATATATATATATATATATATAATTCCGAGAGGACAGAATCCAGGTAGAACTCAGTATCCAGGGCAGAGTAAGAATATAAAAAAACTGTCTCAAACGCTAATATTCCATGCTTATAATTTATTACATTTGTATCGTAATCACGATCCAAACCATCAGACCTTCAAATTAAAAAAGAACGAAACGAAACGCGGCACAAATATTTTTTCATATATTTATCATATATTTTTTTCCTTTTTAGCATATTTTTCCACAATATATATATATATATATATATATATATATATATATTTAACAAATCGGAGATTTTAGAAAGTCATGATAATATTTCATATTTCGCGTGAACGATAAAATTCAGTTTCGCGTCGTCAGACCTTACGGCTTCAAAACAATGAGTGGATTCAAAAAATCTTGCAGGAATCAACCGAAAAACGAAATGAAAAAAAAAGCTTAGCGGAAGTTGTGTTTTAAGGTAGTTACATAGAGTAGGAAAGGGAGGAGGGGTGTATGCCTGTACGAGATACGATGGCTGTTGCGTCGACCTCATCTTCGCAGGGCAAGACTAAGCAATAAAGAAATAGGGATCGGCAAGGAACAGAAGAGAGTAAGGGAGAAATCAAATAACTTACACAAATCCCTATAATTACATGCATACACATTTTTCTATATACACATATAATTACTCCTACACATATGTCCTTACATCCATACACATATTCGCATCATTCTACACATATATATGTTTTCACGTAAATGTGTCTCCCCATACGCATGTATACACGTACATATATACCCAGATTTATCTATTTATGTATTTGTATTCATAATGCATATTTGACTAGGGCATTTCTAAATCAGTACTTAGATAACATGAAAGATGTTCACTAATCATGTGGCTATAAAGGGGTTCAAAGTGTGTTTTCATCAAGTGATCCCAGATATACACACAACGCTTTATATATGCCTCTACTCATGAGAGAATACAGCATACAGCACAGGAATACCCACGTACCTATTTAAACAGACGGGGTTACGCATTTGCATATACAAAAAACTATGTCTTAACACACAAATACAAAAGCAAAGAAGTACCAGAGTATGTTTGTGCATTCGCATACATGAAGGGGGGGGGGATATAGGAACGTCAGATGAACAGGTGAGAGGGTTTTTGTAAAGTGAGGTCGCATTTGATTAAGGGAGGGGATTTCTATGAAGTATCATAATGATTCTGCACACTCACACACAGAGACACACAGACACACAAACACACACGCATACATATATATATATATATATATATATATATATATATATATATATATATATATAATCGTAGATTCATATAACACATATCCGAAGTAAACGTGCGAAGAAAGATGGTGTGGCGTACATGCGTTTACACTTGCATTTCAATCAAGCTCTGACGCTTTATCCTTGGTTTTGTTTGATTATAAGATTTGTGAACAATGCCATACTATTTGATAATTATAACGGCCATAAGAAATTTACTGAATATCTAAAACATTGAAACAATTTCACAACGAGCAACGACCACACAAGAAAGTTTACTTTATTAAGAACAATTAAACACTTGCGAAGGACATACCATAGAAAAGATAAAAGGGTAGCTTAGTATACCAACGGAAGATGCATGCAAGTAGTTAAGCAGGCAGGCATATCTAGATAGGGGCATGAGTGTATACAAGAGACTGTATTTATGCAATTGATGCCATGTACACCCGGGCAATGTCGGACACCTCGGCTAGTATATATATATATATATATATATATATATATATATATATATATATATATATATATATATATATACATGAGTCTCGAAAAGATATGGTACATATTTATGTCCACCGAGAGAACAATATATAATGCATTATAAATTAATACTATACTATTTTACGTAAAAAAACATCTTTCCTACAGTGTCATACTGTGGCTACTTTTGAAACTAATTAGTCAGCGTTAGTTATTTTTTTCTGCTATATATTGTTACGTTATCGTAAACAGTATATTTTCGAAACGGCTACTAGAAGCAATAGGAATATGGTTAAAGCGGGAAATCCAATCACATCATGTGAAAACTGAAACAAAAACAAAAGAAATAACATCCCAGGCAAATATTTCATTTCGTTAATTAGGCGACGCTTCCAGCATTTATAAGATATTTCCATAACATAATGGACTATTCCATACGTAATAAATACTGTGCCTCAAGAGGAAGCAGGAGTTCAATCTGAAGTTTGGCGTAAGGTCCGTCAGGAGTCAGTCAGAGCGAGCAGGTCAGTCAGTCGTGTCAAAGGCAGTCCGAAACACAGTCGCGTTCCGACAATTACTACAAGACATTGGAATAGTGGCACTTGTCAAGACTACATTGTTCTCCCTACCAAACCTCATTGTTCGTACTAACACTTTCTACCTCTCTGTATATATTCCTGTTTGTAATATATCTGTGTTATTCCATATCTGTGTTCGAGTTCTTGTTTATTGGTTCTACCTTGTACCATCACCGTGGTACAAGGACCCGCACCATAACAATACTCAAGGCATTAAAATAATTTTGATTGTTCTAAACATCTTCACATTAAGCCTATGGCAAGAAATTTTGGGTTAATAGTTTAAAGCACTTGTAGACGTTTTCAATATAACAATTCTATTTTTTATATTATACATTCTTGCCTCTATTTAGATTATTCGAACTATTGTCCTCATCTTTGTCACCATATTTATTACAACGTTTCGACCGTTGTACGCTCCGGCACTTAATTTCGCTGTAGGGTAGTATTTTCTAGTTCCCCGTTCCATGTTTTAATGGATATCGGTTGTCAGTTATTTCCTGTTAATTCCCCGCTCCAAGTTCTCCAATGCCTTAAATGGGTATTGAATTCTCACTCTTTGGGTCCTGTCACTGGATCTAACTAACGACTTTATCCTTGAGGACACATAGCACAGTGGATAAAGTCTTTAGTTAGATCCAGTGAAATCGGCCGAAACGTTGTAATAAATATGGCGACAATAGTCCGAATAATGTAAATAGTGGTACATAATACCTCATCTCAGAAATATAGACAGATACTGAAAGGCCGAAACGTTTTAATAAATATGGCGACAAAGATGAGGACAATAGTCCGAATGATGTAAATAGTGTATATAATACCCGATCTCAGAAATATAGACAGATTCTTGTCTCTGCCTAGCATTCATTTTAAATTATGTAACGGCAGCCAAGCAACATGCATCTATTTATTTATATAGTCTTTTCACCTGTCATGCCTTTTATAAATAATAGTTCTAATGCTGTGTAGGGAATTGTATAAATATATGTTGTGTTATTTATATTTAATTTAGTTAATAATTTCCCTATAATTTATATTTGATGTTTATTATTTTTTCACACATTTAGTAGTTGGAATATACAAGAGTTTGTTTATGCCCGTATTGTTATAAAAATGTGCATCGAAAACAAATACTGAGTTTGGAGGCTAACTATTTACCCATGGTTAGGACCCTAACAGGTACTACCACCCCGGGTCAGGGTGGAATTGGGAACACTTGCAAAAACCTCTACACTCAAAACCTCCTGATCAGAGGTCTTTCTGTTGGATACCCAGGGTGCAGATGTAGTTTATCGTCATACTAGGACGGAGGAAAAGCGGCCCGGAATTTTATAGGGCCGTCGTAAGTGCAGCGGACGCCGCTCGAATCAGAGGGCTCTACAGATACCTTTTACGTTTCTCTGGACGTTTTGGGGTTGATGCTTAAATATACTCATTGCATTTACCATTGCGATCATCTCTACGTTCAATATTTAAGCTTTAAACAATTATTGCAATAAAAATCATAAATTATTTAAAGAAGGAAGAGGGTACAAATTAAAAGATTAGAAGTCAGGATTTCAATGAAGTCAACGTTGAATACAGTATAGCGTTTCATTCTTTATTTCGTTATCTATCACTGAATCGAAAGAGTTTCTCACGATTAAAATATGTAATTCTCTTTTATTAATGAGATATTTGCAGGTCGTAATGTACGCGTTAACTAAATAAAATTGTATGTGAGGAAATAAGGGAAAACAATAATATTTATTCTATGTAATCAGTTCTATAGGCAAAAGAGAAATATAATGGGACTAAATTTTATTTGAACTCTGGCTCTTAAAAAAAAATAAAACTATAACGTTTTTTATTGCGCATGTGTAAATCTTTGTAAAGCTCGTGATCATTATTGTATGGTTGACTCGTGAGTTTAGGATTTAGTATTATTTATGCTAGCTAAAACACGTAAATTCATCTTTGTGCGAATTCCAGACTATTCCCTCCTCGTGTTCATTAATGTATCTAAATATATTATAATATCCATTTTATTCATTAAAACTAATTTCGTCTAGTTATCGAAAACGATTATGTTTTTGACCGTTTCACAATCTTTTTGCGGAAACTATATTAACTGAGTATGGCTATTTAAATCTAGAATTTGGGATTGTATTCGAAAATTAATTGTAACTAAGATGTCCTGCGATTTCATTTGCAGCTAAATAATTACGTTGGAAAAATGCATCCAACTTTGTTCTGATTGATTGAAGTTGTGCAGTAGAATGGAAATTATATTATTATCTTTGACAGATTTATTGCGATTATTAAACGAAATACCTAATTCCGTAATAGTTTCGCCGATATAATTTCCTTTGTTACATTTGTTGCAATAAATTAGCTGTATTCTATTATACTGGTCAAAGGGAGAAAATAAAATACGAAATTGAAGCATGCCAGTAAAGTCATAAGATATTGTAATGGGAAATATCTTATAACTGTTAGTAGACTGTTGCTGATATTGGTATTTGTGGCTTTAAGTTATACTTAATCTTAATGTACACGTAACAACAGAAAACTCGTATTGTATCTCACGTAATTTAAATACCACTTTCGCAACAGTAGATTACTTACCTTCAGTACGAGAGAGTGTACTCGATAAAAAGGCAAACAGTCGATTCGCTTGGTTCAGTGAAGCAGCTGCAACAGTATTGGACTGATCAGATTCGACAATTAAGGATAGATTTTCATAAATAGAATGTAGTAGGGTCTTTTCAATCTCCTCTCTAATGTCACTGAAGGCTTTCTCAGAATGAGAGTTAAGACGGAAAGAAGAAGTTTTTATTCAAGGGTTTAAACCGGTCGAAGAATTTTGATACTCATTGGAAATAATAAGAAAAACAGTCCGATTACTCGCCGTAATGATTCCTTATCTTGAGAGATCGGAAAACTCTTAAGGGGGCGTAAGCGTACCGGTCGGGTCTAATTCGTCCTTCGCTGATCAGATAGCTAAGCAGAATGACAGTGTCAGTTGCCAAAGTTCCTTTTTTCTCTTTCAGCTCCTCCTTCATTTTACCACAAAACGTTATCTACATAAGCGAACGTGGAAAGAACAGAACAGGTTGTTTATTATCCTCTGAAAGAAAACCACTCCTTTGATAACACTAAAAGGTATACGGTAGAAATGTTATAGATGACCGTAGTATATTTTTCCACGAAGTCCGTAATCTGTACTTGGTGGTACTCGCTCTTCAAGTCCAGGGTACTGAAGCAGCGATACTGTGTCACTTCGTGTACTTCATCATCTGTTCGAGGAAGGTGAATGCATCCAATAATATATACCTATTTATTATTTGTTATAAATCTGCCACCATACTTCGTTTATTATTAGCTCCTACAGAGGTATCTCAATTTTATATAGTACTAGCAGTAGAGCCCGGCGTTGCCCGGGGATATAACAGTAAGAGATAGATCAAGTATCCACCATCATAAAGACTGAAAAATAAAATTGACAAAGATTATTGTTTAAGGTTGACGGACACGCATGTCTTAATTATTTTATTTTTTTTTACGAATTGGTCAAACCCAAGCTCATACAAAAACATTGTTTTCAATTATTATGAGTCTCCCAATTGAATATAATTTTATTATAAATAATTGTCTTGTAAATGGAATTTTTAAAGCATTCTGAATGTTAAAAATAAAGAAAAAAGTGTGCAAGAGAATAAGAAATACTACCTGCCAAAAAAAAAAGGGACTTTTTGTTTTATCGGCTGAAAAATATAGGAAATCCGCTCCCATATTTAAAGGAACCCACACACACAAACAACCCGATGTGAGTTGTCCCCCTTCCATTTTCACGATGTCTCTTAATCGTGTTTTCAAATTGATTTTGTGCAAAAACAATTATATTTTTCCCATTTTGGGCGCTGTTAGAACCACCACAAGGTAATTTTATGTAGTCCTGTCAAGTTTTGTTGAAATCGGTTGAAAAATGTAGGAAATCCGATCCAATATATAAGCGTTACAGACACACACACACACACACACACACACACACACACACACACACACACACACACACACACACACACACACACAATCTGCGTTTTATAATAAGTAAGATAATGAACGTCTTAATGTACATTGTATTAAATAGGCTTTCCTCGTTTTCTGAAAGTTAACTACTCATAAACCATTGTAGTTTTCGTTCTGGTAATAGAGTGTAATGATAGAATATCATTCATCAAACGACAGGATATTAAGTACCTCTATATTAGAAAATGTTGGTTCCTAAATATATTAGATGTATGTCGAAAAGCCCACTATGAAAATACTTTAAAACCTCATAATGAATACTACAATAAGAAAATAAGAGCCCCAGTCTCTTTAATGAGACCCATAATATGTTTTTTTTTTAATATATAAGCACAGCGATGGGCGTTAATCATTTAAGCATTCAATACAAAGCGATCATGTTTTCCTTCAAGATGATAATGTAGGGAAGATAAGGGTTTTATGCTGATGTCATATATATTCATAATTGGTATTCATATATATTCAAACGTCAATGAATGAATAATGTTGCCTTATGTCATTACAACATATAAACTGTCAGAGATGTATGGGTTTGTGAGATGAATAAAATTACTATAAATGAAAATCTCTTTAAAAACTTGACGTCGATATATATTAGACGATATAACTTTGCGTATTTATATATTTCCTGTCTATTTATTTATCTGTTTTCTGTCCCATCTGTCATAGTTAAGTTATTAAATTTATGACTGATTGCTTCACTTAGTCGTTTCAATAATCGATACTAATAAAATATGTATTCGCTTTTAGACAAAATATGTTCCCGAGCTAAAAAACGAAGCGTTTAAATGAGTTCCTTTCCTCTAATGTTTTTAGATTGAAGTCCTATTTGTTCAAGCCTTTCATGTGTGGTTTCAGATACATTTGTCTAATAATTGAACGTTTTATTTCGACTTGAAATAGACGTTGTCGTTCTGTTGCAAATTTTGTATTCTTCGGTGAGATGTTTCTATTTCACTGTTATATTGAACTCATCAAATTTTAACATGTATAGATATTGAACTAAAAGCGATTTATAATAGCATTAGTATCGCGTGGATTATAGATACCATGGAAGGTCTAAAATAGTAAGGGAAAAGATTAATTAAAATATCCATTGTCTTCTATGTTAGTTGTGAATTTTTTATCTCTTTTTTATTCAATTTCGATACTTGGCTCGGATTGATGAATCGGAGAGCCGAGTTCGTATTCAACTCGAATCCATTACATTCATTACATGCTAATACACTTGGGAAAGGTATGAATCCTATTCTTCTCGCCGCAAATAAATAGCAGGACCGACTGGGTTCTATAGCCTTGGATGGCAACTGGTCTACTGCAGATAATAATGTCAATCTCCTTCGAGAAAATTCTGCCTCGTCAGTCATGTATCGAAAGATACATGGTCACCTAAGCGTGTATCATGCATGGCACATAACCAACTGATTCCAATTTTTTAAAACTTTTTTTTATTACATCTTACTATTGAAACGTTATGACAGTTGCCGACAAATATGCTGGTACTGATATACTAATATAATATCACTCATCAAACATAAACTTAGTATAATATGACTGATAAAACATAGATATCTTCGCATAATGTGCATGTAAAGCAGAGATATGAAGAGATGGGTTGTTGTGTAGGAACCTACCACCCCTTTTGAAGATGAACTCGTCTACAAACAAGGACGTTAAATAGTGGCATGTTCTTGAGCGGAGTTAGTTATAGACTACTCAGGCGATATCTGTACCAACTTACCAACCGAATAAACCCCATTTTATTGTAAAATGTTATTTGGCGTTTGTCTTTATTAACCCCAAATTAACATCATAACATGGGTATTGGTCATTTAAACATTTCAGACCATATACCAAACAAGATAATTGTAAATAGAATTCCGGTTTTCCCTTTAGATTACGGGTGTAATAATTATGACACGTATTATGTTTATCACATGGGTATCAAAATAAGAATGATTTTAAAGAAAACAGAAGTATATTATGATACGTCTCTCCGTTGCTAGCTGCATAATTAAAAGAAAGAAAAAACTTGTAATTCTAACAAATGATTTATTTTTTTATGGAAATATTTCGGCTAGCAAGTCAAAGCATTTTTTTTAATTCCTCGATTTGTTATTACGTTGCAAAGGTCATCAGCTCGGTTTTGTTTTCGTTGATTTAAATGTGCCCTGAGTAAGACGTTCAGCTATATCCACGTCCTGGGTAAGACGTTAAACTACGTCCAGCAGCAAGGCCTCTGATCAGGAGGTTATGAGGAACGTGGAACCACCTCTAAATTTCTGGTGTTCCCAGGTCCGCCCAGACCCTGGGTGGTAGCACCTGTTAGGGCCCCAGCTATGAGCAAAAAGTTAACTATTACCAGCAATACTTTTTTGAAAAAAATTATTACCAGCAATCCAATTTCAAGGAAATATATTACCAGAAACAGATTTATGACAAAACAAAATACTACCAGCAAGAAAAATTTTTGTCAGCATTAAATAACCCATTGAGGTTGATATGCCGTAAAACAAAATAAAAGAAACAAAACAAAGCCGTGATTTAAATTATCAAGTCTTTCAAACTTTGTACTGTTTTTACTCAAATTAAGGAATGACAAATACTAGCAAATGCTAGCCGAAATATTTCCATAAAAAAATCATTCGCTAGAATTACAAGTTTTTTTCTTTCTTTTAATGAAAAAAAAAAACATCAATATTCTTTAGCAAGGGTTCCAAAGAGTAGGACTTATGTTTTACCTTTCCCAAACGGAAAGTATAATAAGAAATTTGAAAGAAACTTGCGTTTTCAATGATCATGTTTCCCTCCTAAACACTTTAAATAACTGAGTGTATAGATCAGTAATAAACAAATTCTGGATAGGAGATAAAGAAATTGATTATAGTATAAACTTATTGAAAAAAAAAAAAACTAATCATTATCTTAAGAAGTCAAGACAACTCCTTAAATAGGCTTGTTAGTTCGAGACTTTCATATACACAACATACAGGATACATACCCTATTTAGAAATATCTAAACCAGTTATTATCAGATGCTGTATCCGTGAGGTATCTAAGGCCGGGTACCTAGACCTCAGTCATATTCACAGACGTAGTGTAGTCTGCTTGTAACATGTAACATTTCTATGATTGATTTTAATGATAATTGTCCATATATACTTTCCTCTTTGGTACATCCTCTTTACCAATGTAAATGCATTAATACATTGGCGGTGATGTCTCAATATTTTACAGATGAAATGCGTAGATGTAACCGTAAGTTTTATGCGAACAGTGTATTTCTCTCGCACATCTCTATTTTGGGGCTCTCTTCTTGAATCTTGCTTTCCTTTTAACTTTATAAGAATTTTATTTTTATTATTTGTAATTGTAAGCGTTCTGAAAGCAAAGGAAATGTTTGCCACATATCAATTCCACAACGCAGAGAATAAATCACTGTAAGTTCAGACTCGAATATCGGGGGCAGAAAGAAATGCTGAAAATTCGATTCGCAGGTACTATCTCACAAATCACAATGCACGTAACTAGTCAGAAAAATAACTCACTCTCCGACGAACGCGGTAGCTAAAATATATCAATTTTTTCTCTTGATTCCAAAACGCCAACTGGTTTTGTCGGCCTAGCATTTTTTTCATTAGTCGACAACTAGGAGAGGACGCCAAGTATTTTGCATAACAAAATACTTTTATAGAGACTCCTGCAACGGACTTGTTTTTAATCTAAATATTCCGTCTTCAGCATGTCATGTCCTTTTTTTTTTTGGTAAATAATTTTATTTTCCGTCGTAGGATACGCACGACGCGCTATCGCTTGGTTTGAAGAGGTATGTTGCCATTTTCTTCGTTATAGTAATAAAATGTCTAAGATCTATGTATATTCATCTAGGTTGGTCTTTTTTTATTTTTTTGGTTTTCTTTTTTTTTCTTTTTTGAAAAAATGTATAGGAGGCACAGTGGGGTAATGGATAGCGTCTTAGATTAAGGAATCGGAGAGCCGAGTTCAAATTCCATTCGAATCTATTACATTCACTTACGTGCTAATACTTTTGGGAAAGTTATGAATCTTCTTTTTTTTAAGATTGTGGAGGGAGAAATCATGGTTAAATGCGAAATAAGTAACACAATTGTCCAACAAACAGAATTTACAAAGTTTGCATTAAACAATGACACGAAAAAGAAAAGTAAAAACAGGGCAAAAAATAATGCTAATCAAGCAAATAATATATTCAGGACAAAATAACATTAGTTAGACAAAGCTACAATAATATAGTAAAATGTACACAAACTAACAATTGACATTGACACACAAAAACAAATTTGGACAAGAGAACGTAACGTTCTGACCTCAAGACAGAACCGTCATTAGCTAGATGTGCCTTTACCGATTTGGCCACACAGGCGCGTTCGGTTAGCAAGATCAAATTTAATGTATTTGAACTTCAATCTTCTATGAATATCACCACGTACATTCATATCTGCCCATGGCGTATCAAATGTAAATAAGGTTAAGGCACGTCAAGGTAAATGGCGGTTCCGTATAGGACACAGGTTTTAATCCTGTCGGAGGACGAATATTTTCTATGAAAATTTCTCGGACATTCAGTCCAATAAATGATGTATAATACTGTTTATTATAAACAGAGCATTTACTTAAATATTTATATATATAAAAACACTGTATAAACATAAAAAATGTCTTAAAATAATTGTCGGACTTTGTTCATATCATTATATATATATATATTATATTTTCAAATGACAGTAACGCTAACATTCTGACAATGATACCAAAACATTTCATTTAAGGAAGCGGTTTCTCTCGCCATTATCACTGCATTTTCATATATATATATATATATATATATATATATATATATATATATATATATATATATATATATATATATATATATATATCTCTTTGAATACGACAGACAAGGTGTTTTTAGCGTTTATATAATTTTTCCTGTGATCTAATATATATATATATATATATATTTTTTTTTTTTCTTTTCAGATGATAAATTATAAAAAAAACTTTCCGAATGTTTTTTTTCCAGCTATACATTTAGCCATTTTCAAGGATGAAATATTTTAACTGTCAAATAAGAAATAGTCTGTTGCATGTATGTATTTATGTAATGTCTTCTTTTTTATCATCTGAAAAGAAAAAAAAATAGATCACATGAGAAATTGTAGAAAAAAACTAAATCAAAAGAACCTTGTCTGTCGTATTCAATGAAATGTGCATGAAAGAAGGAGTGCTGTCAAAATACACACACACACACACACACACACACACACACACACACACACACACACACAGACACACACACACACATATATATATATATATATATATATATATATATATATATATATATATATATATATATATATATATATATATATATATATATATATACAAATATATGTGTGTGTTTGTGTGTGAGTGTGTGTATGCATGTGTAGCATATACATCAGCATACCTGTGCACATTCGCAATTCGGAATTCTTGTAAAAAATGCATTTATATTTTTCCTGAAAATAATGAACCTATACTAAAAAGACCTTGAAGCAATTTAAAAAAATTAAAACCAACCCTTAGTAAAATTAATTATGGATACTGCACAAATGTTTACAGGTTTGTACTAATAGGTTTTTAATACCTGTTTAAAAAAAAAAATGCCGGACAAATTGATAATTCAGTTACCTCCCCTGCATTAAATTCCGCGTTTTTCACTCCACAATTAATTTTCACAGATGAACACAGCAATTTTGCCATTTGAAAATTATGAACACTACAATATTTGTCTTGAAAAAGAAAAAACAACAACAGTCTGATGATGACATTGTGCTAATATCGAAAGTTGTCAGGATAAGTTAAATGTATCTACATGGCAATTTTCTCCTTTCCTTTAATAATATTACCAAAACGTTTGTCCGTGAAAATGAAAGGATCGATTTGAAAATATGTAGACAAATCTTGTCTAACTTATACAATGAAACATCACTCTCTCTCTATCTATCTCTCTTTCTCTCTCTCCCTCTCTCTCTCTCTTTCTCTCTCTCTCTTTCTCTCTCTCTCTCTATATATATATATATATCTATCTATCTATCTATATATATATATATATATATATATATATATATATTAATTTATTGTCTTTGAGAGTAGATTGCTTAAAATGACGCGCTTGTTCTGTGTTCTTTGTGAGATGTACCTGAAAGGATGACTTCAAAGTCTTTCAAATTGCAAATAAACCGACAAAAAATTTATAACCTTAAATGAGGGGCAAACATTTTCTGGCTACAATTCTAACTTGTGAGGCACAAAAACATCAAACAATTCAATCAAAGACCGGCATATAAAACAACACATTAGTAACAAAAGCCAAATATACATAAGAAGTAGAAAGCGAAAGAAATACACACCGACATTAGGTAAAAATGCTAAGCGCAGAATAATAATAAAAAACAAACATTATATGAATACAACTAAACATCGTCGAAAAACTTAAATGAAACTAACGTCGTCAAAAGAATGAGCGAAGTATACAAAAGTCAATAAAACTCCCAGACGTAATTGAGTGCATTTCCACTCTCAAAAATATGGACGAATTTAAATACCATTGAATTTTTTCCTTCTTTTTGTTCTGTTTTGTATTCTTTTTTAAAATGTACATACGATATTCCACTTAGGAAAATAAGGCATTATTATTGTTGACCAACGCGTCTTCCATACTTTAAACGAAAGAAATAAAAACATACAACGACGCTAAATGTATTTTGATTTTATTGGCCATTGTATCAATTGAAAAGCGGTACAGAGAGACTTGTTTCTTTTTAACGTGATGTACTCAAAATAAATTTTCCTGATTTTCTACTTATTTGTGCATCAACATTTTCTCATAGAAACAGAAAAAACTAATATCTTTGGAAGATTTATCCAAATAGTCATCAAGAACGCGTATCGCTATATTTCTTGTTTTAGCCGAATATGATTAACCTAACTTGACTAGCAAGGTCCTCATAACCCCTTATAGTTTGTCTATTTAGAACTATAAAAGAAAGACGATAAAATCCTGTTTATCTCATTGCGCCATTTTGTGTTAGGTAGAAACACTTTAGATTGGCAAGCCGACTTATTTTTCACAAAACAACGTTGGGCATCCCATTCTATCTACAGCCCGGCGCATAATTCCCTTTTTACCGCCGTGAAAAAGAAAAAAATAATTTTCGCAGACTCTTATTTTTTAGCCGCGTTGTATTTAATATTTTTCCAATTTCAAAGCAGCTATTTGTTTTGCAAGTCCACTTCAGATTTTAAGTGCAAATTACATATACAATCTGTCGCTAATAATTCTAGAAAAAAGACTGGCACTTTATACCGCTCCAGGAAATATCTGACTCCACCATAAATATCCTACCTTCACAAGAATCATCTCAGATATTTCGAGAGTAATGCAACCGTATCTGGGCTGGAGTTTTCCAATACACACATTCCAATGAAAATAGAGTTCAAAAGCGTCTAAATTGCATTGTAGGCGATTAATTCTTTTCCATCGTACGATCACCGAAGACACATTGCAAGCCTCACACTATTATATCGCTATTTCTATGGAAAATGTTCGGACGTGACATATTCTGGATTCATATTTTGAGATTTAAATTCTGCATGCAACTCTGGGAGTGCATTGTATCCTTTGTAAAGAGATTTTTCTCTCGATTTACGAACAAAATAACCTGACTTCAAAATATCTCAAAACTACAGGAAGGGCAGATAGAATATTGTTTAATTTCTTTTGGTGATTTACATCTTCGACCTGCCATGCCAGCTAAGCAAGGTTGAATCATTGACTTCCGGTTCGTATTCCGTCGGTTGGAATGAAGTTCAATTCGAAGAGATTCTTGCAAAGAGACACTGCTTTGTGAGACATACTCTGAGAATGATCCATTCTTAATTACTTCAGTTATAACATATTCATGATCAGGGTTAATCATCATCTGTCCAGCATAACCTCATAAACTGAACTATTATCAACTTCTACTTCCATGAAGTGACGGAATTCATTAAATATCTACCGTGGGTGGATCGTGGGCCTTACATTAGCTTAATAATAATACTAATAATAATACTAATAATAATAATATTTACAGAATACCCCAATGAAAGAGAACGAAGTAAGGAGTTCTACAAGCGTGGGCATCTGGTACTGAATCCCGACCCTATTAAATAAAAACAGAATATCAGCAATAAACACCTTGGCTGTCCCTGCGGTTGAATACAGGTTTCATTTCCTTAAGTGAACCATAGCTGACGTTAAGCGAATTGATGCCAAAACTAGGAATCTTCTCACTTGCTATCACAAAGCTGATGTTGATGGTTTGTATGTGTTTATATTCGAAGTGGAAAGAGGATTAGTTAAAATAGAACAGTCTTACAAAACTGCAACAATTGGCCTTCAAGGATACCTAGAAGCTACACAAGACTGGATGATGATATGTGCCAAAGAAGATGAAAGTATTAAGCAACTTTATACCGTAATAAAGGAAGCCAACAAATTCAAAATGGAATTTCAAATGGGTGTAGAAATACAAGTAAAGCACTATACACCAACTGAAACTGCAAAATACTTAAAAAAAGAAAGCAAAAACAAATGCAACCGACCAAATACAGAAACTATAGCAAGATAAAGCACTTCACGTTCAATACTCTGCTCGTACCAAACAAGCGAACGTAGAAACACATCAGTGGCTACATAGTACAGGGTTAAAAGCTGAAAGCGAAGGTTTTATCCTCGCTGCACAGGACTAATACTTGTTAACTAGAAATTATCAAGCACGTATACTACAATATTTTGTCCGCCCAAAATGCATGTTCTTTGATAAATATGCAGAAACAATTGATCAAATTTGTATCAGGTTGCGAGGTATTGGCAACCACTGAATATAAAACCCGGCATGACGGTGTGGATCTATATCTGAATTGGAAAGTCTGCAGGAAGGTAACTGAAAGAAATTGGTAAGAACACCACCCAGCCCAGATTAAGGACTTAGGGCCTGTAACAAATTTATGGGATTATCCAATACACACAGAGAGAACAATCAAATCTAATCGCTCAGACATTGTTATTATAGACGGCAAACAAAACATTCCCTCTTTATTGATATGGCAATCCATGCAGACTGCAATGTATCTTTGAAGATCTTTAAACAGCTAATTAAATACAAGGACATTGAAATCAAAATTTCAAAATGTGGCACATGGGAACATCAACAATACTTGTTGTAGTTGGAGCCCTCGAATTAGTTGGGAATTCTTGGTAAACCCATACAATAAAGAAATACAAAAAATGTTCTCATGAGTACAGCCCACCCCGTACAAAGAGCTTTATCTATGTAGAATATGTTGTTTTTGAGGAGGGGTGTTTGTTTTTGTTTTTTTTGAATTGATCACTGGAAAATGTCATGATGCCATTTCTGAAATTAGGTCTCTGGGTGGGACCCGAAATGAATACAGAGCAGAAATCAAAGGAAATACTGCTACTGCTACTACTACTACTACTACTACTACTACTAATAATAATAATAATAATAATAATAATAAACGAAATCCAAAAATTTATTCTCACGAGTACAGAAGAAATCCAAAAGAAATATTGTCACTAGTACACTCTAAACTTTAGGAAGGGATTTGATCTATGTAAAATATGTGTGTTGTTGTTGTTCTTTTTTTTTACTTAATTGGTCACTAGAAAATGTCATGATGGCATTTCTGACCTTGAATCACTGATTGCCATTCGGAAAGAAATGAATATACAACAAAAATCAAACGAATAATAATATCGAAACCTCAAAAATGTAGCACATGGGAAAATCAACAATCCCTGTTGTAGTTGGAATCCTCGGATTGGTTGGAAAAGATTCCAGTAGACTCATTAAAGCGTTTCTTGGAAGCCCATGCCATAAACAAATACAAAAAGTGGTCTCATGTGTACAGCCCTCACCTTACGAAGTGCATTATCTATGTAAAATATATGTGTTGTTTTTCTTTGTCTTTTTTAAAACGTCGTCAGCGGAAAATGTCATGATGTCATTTCTGAGCGTAGATCTTTGGGCGGGACCCGAAAAGAAATGTGTATACACCAGAAAGCAAAGCAAATGAAACAATAATAAGAAATACCATTTCCGTATCCTAATTTTTCTTCTTTGAATGCAGAGACTAGATGATAAACACCCGTAATCTGGATATAACCTCCTACATCTTTTACATGAGTAAGACGAGGTCATTAACCTTAGTCGACAGTTGTCCTAGAACTGGTATCTTGAAAATAATTTCCCCTTGGCGCTCAAGTATAAAATTTATAAAATACAAATCTCAGTGCTTACAAACAAATATTCATAGCAGATACGCCATTACCCGAGTCAACAAGGGGCGTCTACCCCAGGAAATAAAAAACAGCCTTGGCCGGAAAAAGAATATGTCACTGGAACAAACTCTTTCAACAAGGATGATACTTCTGGTCACTAAATCCGAGCTATTTCCAGCCTTGGACTAAGTGACTCGATGCCAAATCAATTAAAAGGAAGCGAACGGAAAGGCCTCGCGAAGAGTAGCAAAAATATATGACATCCTTTTCCACCGCAGTCGAATATCCACAAAAGAACATTACGGATTAGATAAACCAAATAGGGAGAACTATGGTAAGAACAGTTATAAGACTTTATCTCAAGAAGAAGTTTCCTTTTCGTTTCCATTTTCTCTAAAACTTCGTCGTTGCTCACATATTCGGTCCATGGTATCCTCAGCATCTTTCTGTAGACATTTCAACTGTCTCTTCCTGATGTTAAGTATAAGTTTCCTTTTTGTTTCCATTTTCTCTAAAACTTCGTCGTTGCTCCCATATTCGGTCCATGGTATCCTCAGCATCCTTCTGTAGAAATCTCAACTGTCTCTTCCTGATGTTAAGTATAAGTTTCCTTTTTGTTTCCATTTTCTCTAAAACCTCTTCGTTGCTCACATATTCGGTCCATGGTATCCTCAGCATCCTTCTGTTGAAATTTCAACTGTCTCTTCCTGATGTTAAGTATAAGTTTCATTTTTGTTTCCATTTTCTTCAAAACTTTCTCGTTGCTCACATATTCGGTCCATGGTATCCTCAGCATCCTTCTGTAGACATTTAAACTGTCTCTTCTTGATGTTAAATATAAGTTTCCTTTTTGTTTCCATTTTCTCTAAAACTTCGTCTTTGCTCATATATTCGGTTCATGGTATCCTCAGAATCCTTCTGTAGAAGCAAAATCCTGTTGTTTCAAGTTTCTTCATCTGTGAAGACATTGTTCAGCATTCACTGCCATATAAGAGGAATGCTACTACATAACATTTCAGTACTGTGTTCTTTGTTTCTAACGATATTTTTCTCAGCTTTTGGATAGCATCTTTCGTTATCCCAATGCGCCTTCGTATTACAGTGTCTCCCTATCCGACCTCTCTTAAAACACTTCCCAGATATTTAAATTGAGGTATTTGATTGAGTTCGTTATCTTTAATTTGTAATTGAAGTTTGAGCTGTCATTTTTGCAGACAGCCATACGTTCTGTTTGAAACAACTCCGTGAAACAGATACCTAATTTGAGACACTTGTTTTGTCCCGGTAACTCCGATATTTTTGCAAATAGATATAATCAACCATTATTATTGTAATATGGTCGAACCTCTTTGAATGACACTATACTGTGATATTGTGAGGGACTCAATCAAACTTTGTGCGTATTAATAATTGGACGCCAGATACAGAATATTGGAAAGTAGAAGACATAGGCATGTAAATCCATAGAGAAAAAATGTTTTAAGTACAAATAAATATCAGTAAAACGGTTGAAAGTAAAAAGAAAAAAATGGAAAGATATCAGAGAAAAAAGTAAAAGGGTAACATTAAGGACAAAATAATTGTAAATCAAGTATATATATATATATATATATATATGTGTGTGTGTGTGTGTATATATATATATATATATATATATATATATATATATATATATATATAATATAAGAATATATAAAACGTGTTCAAAGAAAACTATACTGTTTTTCTTTCATAAACAAATGTTTTTTATTTCGAGTTTGAACAAGTGTAAATTTAATTACAACACAGTTTTCAATACTAAAACAGAAAAGGATAAAAACCGAAAAAAAACATTAAAAAAGAAATTTGAACAATAACTTTTTTCTATTTCTTATCGGCTCTTTGTACATTCACGTCGTATGTCAAGTGCACTCTCGATTTTTTAAAAGAAATGTTCTGATTTCTTTGCACTATTATCTAAATTTTCTATAAATTTTCACTAATCGTTTCGTGGAACAATAACTACCGTGTATGTTCGAATATAATTTAAGGCGATAATCGCGTTTTCGCCAAGACCAGATCATTGCTGTAAAACGGTCGTATAATAATCTATAGCATATATGACTACAGTAAATACAGATTTCTGATAATCCAAAGGACAGAACCTGTACACTGCTACAAATAAAATATTAGGAAGAAAACAACCATCTTTAGTGGAAAGACCGGTAACAGCTACTGGACTTGAGAAACTTATTTTCCTGGGAAAAATATTTTTAGAGAAAGATTTTATAACTTTAAATCTGGCTGAAGCATTTAAAATCTACCGATATTTATTTTTATATTTTTAATTTATAGTTGCCCTTCTCCGAATCTATTAGTCTGCGTACTATATAATTTTTATTTTCATTTATTAAAATAGGTTAGTTATAACGGAACCTACTTATGAATCAACCTAATTAGTTACCAAGTGCACAGTATACACCATTATTTACAGGAGACTGACATAAGAGTATCTATTCACCTACAAAGGTAGTCAACTAAGGAAATCTATTTTGTCCTTCTATTTGACCTGCAGGCTGTCTATTGTTTGTTCTAAGTGAATGAAGCAAATTCATTCAGAATTTGATTCCGCGCCTGATAACCGTTAAACTACCCGCACATTATTTCTTTATTTTAACGTGAACAGTTTCCCGATTAAGACAAGTATGCTCTCGTTTCTCTTTCCGGATTATTTACTTCTTTTCTCTATATCTAAAGCCATGAGTTATCAAAAGTATTCCCTACTAGTGGGATTTGTTTTATATGAATTCACAGTGTGGAGCAACATCACGGTAAAACAGCGGTTCCTGTACGCCCATCGAGCCAGGTCCGTACCTAGATGAGTGAGTGCCATTTGTCTCTCTCTATCTCTCACTTTATCTATCTATCCACCTAGCTGCTACTCTATTTATATCAGAGAGCTCCTATTTATTAAATATTTTTATATCTCTATCTATCCACCTATTTAATTAGTCTGTTCAGATATATCTTACATAGCATCTATCTATCTATCTATCTATCTATCTATCTATCTATCTATCTCAATGAATTCATTATTTATCATTCTATCTATTTGTCACTCTGTTCATACCTATGAATCTCAGACAGTTGCCTTCATGGGAATGACGATAAACTACATCTGCATCCTGGGTAAGATGATAAACTACGTCGAACAGCAAGACATCTGATCGGGAGGTTTTGATGAGCGTGGAACCACCTCTTAATTGCTGGTGTTCTCAGCTCCATCCTAACCCGGGGTGGAAGCACCTGACAGGGTCCTAGCTATGGGCAAATAGTTAACCACGAACTGAGGTTAAAAGCATTATTAAAGTGAAAAATAAGTTTTAATACCAGAAATACGCTGTAAAAATATTAACAGAAATAAATTTTTGAAGAAAGAAATATTACCAGGTAAAAAATACATTTTTTAAAATAATATTACTACCCATACATTTTTGAGGAAAAAAATGTTACAAGAAATATATATTTGACAAAACAAAATATTACCAGGAAAAAAAAGTTATCGGCATTAAATGACTCATTGAGTTTGATATGCCGTAAAACAAAACAAACCAAACCAAACCAAATAGACAGTTCCGATTTTTCATTATATATATATATATATATATATATATATATATATATATATATATATATATATATATAAGCAAATATATGGATATAGATCCGACAGTATGAAGAAAAATATATAGAAAAAACAAACAAAAATCTTAATATGCAATTATGCTGTGTTAATGTTAATATAAAGTCAACATTGGACGTTTCGGTCTATTTTAGACCATCATCAGGACATATTCATAAAACATAATTAACATTAGAACATATAAAATTCAACATGAAACGGCGATGGACATAAGAGCACAACTAATCCAAACAGATAACTGAAATTTTTAATAACATTAATAATGCATAATTGCATATTAAGATTTTTGTTTGTTTTTTCTGTATATTTTTCTTCATACTCTCGAGATTAATGCATTATAATAGAATTATCACTAAAAATAGGTGGAGAAAAGGGTGGAGAAAAATATTGCCTATATGGAAATTAGTTGGCGGCCCAGTAAGAAGTCCTTCCGTTTACACAGAGGGTTTCAACGATAAAATATAAACGTCCTCCAAAACTTTTAACTGGCAATTCGAGTGAGACTCGCTAAGAATGGTAAATGAGTCAACACTGAAACTAGTGGCACAGTTATGGGTATTTATTAGGTGTTCTGCGATGGAAAACCCATATGTATTGGTCAGAATGTGTGAAGAAGTGTACATAAGATTACGAATTTTCCTTGGAACCTGTTGCTTTATTCTGACATCCTTCCTTTGAGTCGTTCTCCCTTTGTAGTGTTAACCACAACTACATTTAAAAGGATAAATTAAAGAACTATTATGATGTGGAGGGAGAACGTCAATCCGCGTGGACGGAAAAGCATGCTTGACAGAAAAGACCACACTAGTGTTAGCGGCACAGTAACAATGATGAACTGCTACGGAAACCTGCCTAGCATATCTAACACTGATATTACCCAGCCAAGGAAGGCGCAGGTACACACGACATCTTTGTACTATAGCAGGATTGACCTTATTGTATTCAGAAATTTTATTCTTAATTAATGCCCAACGGATAGGCATTGTTACAGAGAGTAGTGGTAATAAGCCTAAGTTCATCCAAATTAATCTGAGAACAACTCTTTAAAGCCCTATGGGTAGGGGATTTAATTAAATTAATTTTACATTTTACGGGACAAAAAGAATCCCAACGGGTATATAAACCAGTAAATGTCGGTTTATAATAAACAGATGTAACAAACCTAACAAAGATCTGCTAACCAGCACATCAAAAAAAAAAAGGGAAGAATCACCTTCTTTTTCTTGTTTAAATTTGAAAGCTGGATGCATATTATTAACGGACGAAAGAAAATGGTCCGCTTCAATATCGTTATCAAAGAGACAAATGGTGCCATCAACGTAAGGGAAGTAAACATCAGGTTTATTAGGTTTCAATAATATACTCTCTCCGTGGAATCCAACAAAGATATTTGCTAAAATGGGTCCCAAGTGGGAACCCATCGAAACACCATCAACTTCCCTGTACATGACGCCATTGAAACTAAATTCGACTGACATCGTGGTAAATTTCATCAGTTTGACAAAAACGTCTTCAGAAATACCAGGATGAGTCAACTAACTACGATAGAGGGTACCGGCACATATATTGATAGTCTCAGCAAGTGGAACGCCCGTAAATAGACTGGAAATAACGTAGGAACGCTTAAATTTATCCATCTACGAATAACGCTGCATAGAAATAGAGTATTCGAACAAATACTTAATACAGGCAGAGTTATATTGTTCCAAAACTAGCTGTAATATGGTAGAAAGCCATTTAGCCACGCCATGTTGGGAAAGACACTATCATAGATAGAATAGGTCTAAATGGAACCCGACTTTATGAATTTTGGATAAACCATAGAGACGGGGAAGAATAGAACTTTGCACTGGGCACCCAACTACTCTCCATCTAAGCAATATTTTCTCCCCACCATCACATATCATATTGTCCATTTCTTTTTAGTGATAATTCTATTCAATTTATTAACCTCGATTTAGCTCTGTTGAGAGAAGTTCGAACCCGGTTAGCTAGCCCGCTTTTCAATTTAACTTTTTATCTATTATCATCATGAATGGTAAAAATAACTTTTGTCTTTTCAAGGCGGTCATAAACACACACACACACACACACACACACACACACACACACACACACACACACACACACATATATATATATACGTTTCATTAAATAATATAGACAAGTGTTGTCTATTTATTTTATGTAATTTTTTTTCATAACATCTGATAAGTTTAATTAGATTATCGTTGAACGAAGAGAGAAATTCACAATAATGATCCATATTTTTTAATACAATCTAAGCTTTCGTCTTACATAAGCCATTATCAAAGATATAAATTACAAAATATTTACAAAATATTAAGCAATATACGGACAAGACAGTGATGATAGTCTACCATTGCTTACATAGATGATTTCTAAGCAACGATAAACACGTGCATATAAGACGCTAGAAGCGAAAAACGCACCGCATGACCACACGAGAGTAAATTGGAGAAGTATGATATGGGGAAGCCGTTGGTATAAACCAATGGCTTCTGTTACTAATTATATTTTATATATATATATATATATATATATATATATATATATATATATAGAGAGAGAGAGAGAGAGAGATTTATATTGTGCTATTTTATAATTTAAAGCCAGAAAAATAGTAGTGACTTCCTTATGTGTTGGGTGAAGTTGTTATTTCTATTCGTGAGTTTAATCTCAAGATCGGCCAGTAAAAGAAAATCACGGATTTAGCAAGAAACAACAACATCCCACGGAGAAGATAACAAAAGCACATCGTCCTGTAAATCCTGGGGGTCCGGTGATGGCTAGAGAACCAGTGACTAAGGTATTTATCTATCGTAATATCCATAATAAACAATATATGAGCAACAGTTCGACTAAACTATATTAACTGTGTTATTTCTAAGAAATGAAATTGAAAAATATCAAAGGCACTAAACTCACCATGTTAATAAAAAGCATATACTATTTGACGCTGGATTTAAAGGCTTCAAAAACATGCCATTTCTGTTGATCGGTCGGACAATCTATCTATCTATCTATCTATCTATTTGGCCACAGAGGAGAATTCGGTTAGCAAGGTCGAATTTACTGTATTTAAACTTCAATCTTCCATGAATCTGTCACGTACATTCATATCTGCTCATCGCGTACCAAATGTAAACAAATGACGTCACATATTATGAAAATGACAAAATCCCACAATTATTTTAAGACTGAATATCCGAGAAATTTTCACAGAAAATATTAGTCCTCTGTGAAAATTTCTCGGACAATCAGGCCGGTAAATGTTCTTTATACTGTTTATTATAAATAGAGAATTTACTTAAATATTTGTATCTATAAAAAGAATGTATAAACATAAAAATGTCTTAAAAATAATTGTCCATTTCATAATGTGTGACGTCATTTGTTTACATTTGATACGCCATGAGCAGATATGAATGAACGTGAGAGATTCATAGAAGATTGAAGTTTAAATACAGTAAATTCGATTTTGCTAACCGGACGCGCCTCTGTGGCCAAATCGGTAAAAGCACGTGAAGCTAAATGACGTTTCCCTATCTATCTATCTATCTATCTATCTATCTATCTTAGTTTGTTCTTTATTGATCTATCTATTTATCTAAGATTTTACAGTTTACTGTATGATTTATATGATTAGTTCCATAGCATTGCTTTGTAAATGAAGATGATTTTTATAAACTTTTGTGTTAAAATGATAATTTCAGACTATTATGTTTACTCGCAGTGTATTTGGCTCAGACGTTCTTGGAGTCAGCTGGTAGACAAAATAGTGATCTCGATTTTGATTAGCTGGGCTGAAGTGGGGAATGCTAGAGAGATAAAAAAAAATTTGGGAGTTAAGTCTTTCACGTCGAAGAATACAGACGTGTTAATTTCGTGTGTGGAAACTGCTCCGTAGTGGGGCAGATAGAGAACCTCCACTGCCTAGTTAGAAAATGAACACTTCGACTTGTTTAATAAAGTAGTAAGTCAAAATCCCTTTGGTTGAAGTTCTCATTTTACCTCCGAAGAATGCAACCTGCGATCACCCGGCCCAGAGAAAAGAATGCAGCTTATTTATGGAATCGACCCCTCAACCAAAAGATCCTCCCCCCTCCCAGTAGAGAGAGTATACAATATTTTGCTTATGTGGCGTAGTGGCCAAGTTTTCCCCAGAAGAGAGAGTGTGTACAGTAGTTTAACCCCTGTCGTCAGATGTGATGACCAATATTAGAAAGATTTAATAGTGAGAGGCATTGAAACATACGTCTTGAGACAATGTATTGTGTTTCAATGAAACGTAGATAAAGAAATTGCAACTAAAATAGATAACATTTATTTATTTATACTTTCAGTACTATATATGATTTATTGATTAATCCGGGTATTATATAAATCATTTTGTGCTTAATATCATTTCATGTTAAAAAAAAAAAAAATGTTTAATAAAGACTGTTTCATTAAGACGGGTTATATATAAGGGTGTTTCATTAAGATGGATCAAAGTCAGTAGTAAATAAATCAGTGTTATTGGTGAAAAAATATTTATTTCTCTATTGCATCATTTTATTTAAGTCATAGTAATTATGTGTGAAAAATAACATCGCCCAAATGTCCACCACATCTGAAAGAAAAAGAAAACTCTTTAGACACTTAAAATTAATTCACATTTAAATCGGTCCAATTTATTGGGACCTCTTTTATAAGTGAAATGTAAAGATTTCAAGAAATATCTTCGGAACAATAAAGACGCCGACAGCAAAGCCTATTTCAAGACGCAGTTGAAGGAAGATAATCACAGTTGTCTGAGTGCCTCTCATGAAAGGCTTGAACAAATAATACTGCAATCTAAGAAACGTGGGATTAAAGTAATTGATTAATTAAACATTTCATTGTACTCAGGAAATACATTTATCCAAATGCAGATAAATACTCCATTTGCATCGATTAGTAAAACAACTAAGGAAAGTAAATTTGCTAACTTAATTTCATTTTACTCCCTTTACATTACAGATGGGTTAGGGAATCTAGAAATAAATACCTATGTATAATTATTCCATTGTGTCATAACCATTTCTGCTTTAAATATAAAAGTGAGTGGCGATAGCATTATCAATTTTTAACAGTTCATCCTAAAACGAAATTATATTCAGCCTTTCTTCAATTGTATTATACAATTATGTTTCGAACAATCACACGTTAGTCAGAAATATTTAAATGAAAGTCCATGAATACTGGGCAGACCAATATGTTGATATTAATATCATAGAAAATTGTTTATATTTACTAAAGGGGAAGGTGAAAATAAATGTGTAAATATGATCATTAATTTCTTTTGAATATATATTATTTATTGCCAAAAAAGAATTTAGGGTATTTGAAAGAAGGATTAATTCTAGCAAGAAGAAATGTTTATTATAATCTTAACCTGTATTACATTTTTGAAAACTTTTTCACTTTGATGATTTTGTTATTATTATTATTATTATTATTATTATTATTATTATTATTATTATTATACACTGGCTAAAATGGTGCTGGAGAAAACCTAAAATAAATACAACGCTTGTAGTCATAGTCGAAATCTATGACTGATAAAATTCGTTTAGCCTTAGTTAAAAAAACCCAAAAAAACTCAATACATATTCAGAATAACATATATTCAGAATATTTTTGAATTACTATCAGAATATTTTGAAAAGACTGCCATAAGCAATACTTTTGTAACAGAACTAAACTTTAAAATTAAAAATGATACAGAAATAACAAGATTTTTCGTTTCTTCCATTCATAGATATTGTAATGGGAATCAATATATATATATATATATATATATATATATATATATATATATATATATATATATATATATATATATTATTATTATTATTTGCATATATATATATATATATAAATTTGACTTATTTTTTATTTTTACATATCTAATACTTCTAAGCATTAATAAGGAAATAAATTTACTAAACTTATTTAAATAATATTGTGAAATGACAGACTATTTCATACAAAGAATTGCGGTTAAGCTTTACCTTTTCTGCAGAATGTTTATTTCATTTTTTCAAATATCTTATTTCAGTTCATAAACACATCCCTCCTATACATTGTTAGTCTAACATAGCGATTCACAAAGAGAGCTTTAATTATTCCCAGCGAAGAAATTTGTCGTATCCTTTGTGATAATATGTTTTTTTTTTCTCGTGCAGACAAGAAACAGAGGTAGAATATTAAATTTAACATTACGTCTCAGAATGTTGTTCTTGTACGTAAATTTTCCTATACTAATAGTCGACCAAAAATAGACACCAGCGCCACCCATTTTAGAGCCTTAATGTCATAGTGGCTATGGTTAATGAGACATCTAATAGCGCTGAAAGAAGAAGTAGTACAAATCAATGAGCACGATGATAAAAACAACAGATAATGATTATGAAAATGTCAAAATATCTTTTTAATCATTTAATCCCTTAAAAGCTGACAATGACACTAAAACGCAATGGGCTACTGGGAATGAAATACAAATACTTTAGAAGAAACTGGAAACATAATCCTAACAAGAAAAAAAGGGGATAGTTTTTCGTTCCTATACAAGAGACAGGTGTAGTGTTTGAACTGGATGATAAGCAAACATATCTACTCTTCAGAGTCTGTCTATATGCCTGGGATTAATTATTATGTACATTATTTATATTATGCAGCCTATTGTCCTCATCTTTGCCGCCGTATTTATCACTACGTTTCGGCCGTTGTACACTCCGGCCTTCTTCAGGTGGTTGGAATGTCGAACTGAACCCTTTATTTCGCTCACTGGGGTAGACTGTTCTAGTTCCACGTGCCATGTTTGATGGATGTCAGCTATCAGTTACCTCCTGTTAATTTTTCCCTTTGAAATTTCTCCACTGCCTTATCCGGGTATTGAACTCACACTCTTTTGAGTCTTGTCACTGGATCTAACCAACGCCAAGTGTGTCAGTTCATCAAAATTCAGCACGTGGAACTAGAACAGTCTACCCCAGTGAGCGAAATAAAAGGTTCAGTTCGACATTCCAACCACCTGAAGAAGGACGGAGCGTACAACGGCCGAAATGTTGTGATAAATATGTCGATAAAGATGAGGACAATAGACCGAATAATCTAAATAATGTATATCTACTTTTTTTTTAAATATCTGACATGTCTATTTCACAATGTAGCACTTCTTGGCAAAAAAAGCGGCTTTTTCTTCTACTATAGACAGGGAGGAAATAAAGCGTAGTAAAGAACCTTGTATTACCGTAGCCTATCCTAGAAGGTAGCAACAGTGACTTCCAGGACTTGGCCAACAAACTTATTGAAAGAGCAGGTGTATATGGAATGGAGGTCAGCTCTGAGGAATCCAAAGTAATGTTGAATAGCTTAAAAGTAACAACTGTATCAACATTACCTTGAACGGGAATTCACTGGAAGAAGTGTCTAGTTTTTAATACTTGGGAGCATAATTTCTAAAGATGGTACCTGAAGCTCGAAAATCCGCGCTCAGATTGCCGCAGCTACGGTCAAACTGGCAAGAATATGTATGCGTAAAATCTCTAGTTGTCCGATTTTCCTATATGGATGTAGACAGTGTTGGCAGAAACAGAAAGAATGATCCAGGCGTTTGAGTACCGATGCATGAGAAAACTCCTTTGTATCTTTTACTGGAAAGATAAAACCAATGTGTTTGTGCGGACAAGTGTTGAAAGATTTGAGGCACCAAGAACCTCTTCTCAACACCGTCAAACTAAGACAAATGGCGTGGTTTGGACACGTTACAAGGCCCGGCAGCCTGTGCAAACCAATGTGCAAGGCATGGTTGGAAGTGGACGTAGAAGAGGACGCCAACGCAAAAACTGGTCTGACAATATCAAATAATATAACGATACCAGATTTGCTGATGGCTGCCGTTGATAGACCGTTGTGGAGGGAATTCAACATTGCTTCGGCGTTCGTATTTCACTGATGATTACAAAAGTTTAAAAGATGTTGATGTTTTTGATGATGGTGATAATCCTAGTAGGATAAGGAGGATAGAAATCGAGTGCCACTTGACAGGAATTTGTTAACATAGAAGTTTTCAGAGAAGTCTTTCTAAAAGTGGCAGATATTGAGAAAAGAACAATCTAAGAGGAACATTCTCTGTATTTTGGAACATAAAAATTAAGGGTGATTCGAATGTTTGTAAGTAGCATAGCGAAACCTAGAAGGATAAAGAGGCTAGAAAACGATTGTCGCTTTACTTGAATAGGTTCAGATTATATCACAGCGTGTCATAGTGCTAATGGTCGGAATTGGTGGTGTTTAAAATGGAACAGAAAGTAAATTTAGACTCTGCTATTTACTACTATATTAATGAAAAGTCTGATCATTTCGATAAGATTAAATTGGAAGCTGTTCTGAAAATGACCTACAATCTGTTGTTAACTTGGGCAAAGAATGACTTGCTAATTTGAACTCTTCCAAAACGAAATTTATCATTTAAGATAACATTTTTTTGGCCTTCTATCATCATGGCTGATGCTAATCTCCAGGTGAGTGACTCATTACGACATTTCGGCCTAACGGCTTTTGCAGTCCTGAAATTGAAAGATTGTCTTGAATCAATTCTAAGGAATGTTGCTAGGAACTTTGGTACACTGAGACGTTTTAGGTCAGGCATGGTTAACCTTTTCCGAACCAGTGATTTGCATCAGGTATCATACACCGGGCCGCATTGCTAAATGGATACAAGGTAATTTTTCGTTGAGGGTGTCGAAACCATTTTCATCACAGAAGACCATACGTAAGCATCTGCCATAGAAATGGTGAAAGGTTAATTGTTTTTTGGAGAATTGATTTCTTAATAATTAAAAAGAAATGAAGTCCCGCTATATTATCATCCCGGATTACAATGGGTAACACATACGGTTGCATGCGATTTATTTCTTATTTATTTGAAAATATAAAAAATAATTTTTAAATTTAAATATATATTTCTTCTCTAGAGAGAAAAATATGTTTCTTCCCCGCCGAAAAAAATATTTTTCTACTCCAGACAAAAAAATTGTTATGTACGTCATGTTTCTAAAGCAAATGATATTTACACGCATGGTCTTCCTTAGTGAAAATCACCAATCGTTTAAAATGAGGAAACCGTTATATTCAACGAAAAGTTACAAAATTCAAGAAAGGTTGTGCTTAATTCTTGTTTATCTATGTGGTTATGCATAAGTATAAGTAGGATTTCAATCATAAGTAATTTGTTCAAAGGGGTAGATAATTTCGCTACCCCCTGCAAAAAGATCTGTTGTATTTGCAGTTGTCCCTATGTATTTTACTGAATATGAATTTTCCACCATATTATTTAACTCTTCCTTCCACACTTCTCTCTCTCTTTCTATCTCATCGTTGAGATTCAATATTGGGTGAGATTTGATATGGTAATGGTGGCTGTGCTGAAATCAGGATGAGATGACAACACTGCATTTTTTTTTATTTCTTTGTTTTATGAATTGAATAGCCTAAAGCGACATGATGTAAAAATAGATTTCAATTGCATGTTTGGCCGGCAAATCGGTTATTACTCAAAAGGATCCCAATAATTCATGAAACTGAATGAACAGGTGAGGACGAAACGAAATAAACAAACTTTTGATAAACCTTAGTTTCCTCATAGATTTCGGCGTGCCATTCGGAAATTGAAACGGGACACATGTGGCTCACCGTCAGCTCTTTACCCATGACTTCGTTCCAGACAATTATTAGCTCCAGAATCTATCATGCACATGTCTACCAATCATCCATATATCTTATAAGACAGGTTGTCCATAAAGTCCATGTGCACTTTAAAAATTTATAACTTTATTTGTATCGGCGATAGAAATAATCTGTAAAAAATGTTATAAAGTTTAATGCACCTAGTTTTAAGTATAGCTAAAATAACTAATGTGATTTCAGGCATTACTGTAAATCACATGGCAAATGTTTTCCGTGAACTTCAAAATCGTATTACCCTTTGTATTGCTAATGATGGAGGACATGTGGAAACGTAAATAAAATTTCCATAAAACCTTAAAAAATATAGATTTACTTCTTTCTAATACTTTATACAAATTATTTCTATCGCAAATACAAATAAAGTTATAATTTTTTAAAGTGCACACGAACTTTATGGACAACCTGTATTGTCACTTCCGGTTTCATGTTTCTTAGATATACGACGTAAAATACAAAGAAGAATCTGGCATCTCGACTGTCTTTTTCCCAACGCTTTAGTATAATTTATCTGTGACTTTACAATAAATGTTTCATCCTAATTGTTCTGACGACCTTAATCTATGGTACCTAGACTTTATTAATTTAAGCGCAATGCCAGATTGACGGAAAGGTTTCATCATTTTACCGTTGAAAGGGTGAGATATAACCGTATGTTCTATTCTAACAATTTCTTTTAACAAACTTTTTTTCTGTTGGATATCACTTAAAGCCTCTTGTTTAGATAATTTTGATTTGCAATAATGTAAATGCAATGTCAATTATTATATTCTCTCTTCTTAATTCCTGGTCTTTTATTCTTCGCCCTCTTTAATAATGTTTTTTTTTTCTCATATTGTCTTACACTGATTAACCCGCTTGAGTTTTAGTGATTCTCTTACCTTCCGTGGAGCGAAATGACAGAAAAAATTATGTGTATACTACCGATATTTGTTACACAAGATTTCCAATCTTTGTTGTCCACTTGATTATGGCACCGAGAAATCTAGGACATGTTGCTCTAGATTCTAATGACGAAATGTTAATAAGGTGAGCCGGAATTATACATCTCCTTAATTGAATTATTGACATGCAAATTGATGTAAGTTTCAGATCTCTGACGTCAGCCCATAATGTTTAGCTCAAGTTAAGTAAGTAGCAATCAAGAAAAGAAATTTTACGAACATACAGGATTGTCAACATTAAAAAAAATAAAGAAGCAAAATATTATAAGAACCATTGTTGGGGCGCACCCACCTTCTCATCAGAATGGACTGATCTCTCTACTACTAATAGGACAGTTCTATAGAGTTCTGGGAAGATCAGGTGACCATCACACTTCCGTCTCTCTACCGGAAGATACAGTTGGACTTTATACTCTTTCTGATTGTTACTGACTAACCTGCGTTCGTTTGACTACTAAGCTCTCTGTTGTAAATACCTCTTCAGATATACCAGTATTTTTCCCTACGTATGTGTTTGTCCTTATTTCAATACACGCAAGCGGAAACACTCAACATCTCAACATTTACCATCAAGCCTAATGTCTCCGAAGCAGGAATTGAAACAAGATGACTCTCATATTAGGATTAAACGACTTCCACCCCGCCTGAAAGAAGAGTGCATTATAAATACTTTTCGCGATTTATTAGGGAAAGTAAATTTAAACACAACTATTTATTACTATCTTAATGTTAAGTCGGATCGGTTCAATAAGGTTAAATTGACAGCTGCTCACAAAATGACTATAATCTGTTGTTAACTGGGACAAGAGATGACTAACTACTCCAAAAGGAAATTGCACTCTTTTCTTCATCTGAGAAAATCTTCTTTGCCTTCCATCAGTATGACTTATTCTAACCTCCAGTAAATTTAATAAGTACGAGCCAGAATCTATCTTATATATGTCTAACAAATCGTCAATGCATTTCATCCTTCTGTAGAATTAACGCAACTCGAAAGCGCGTAAACTTGACAGTGTGAGTCGAAAGTACTCAGGGAATGTTTGCCGGCATTGCATTTACTTTATTTTTTTTTTTGTATTTATACAATGACTTTACAAGATGATCCATCTTCGGATTTCTGATTCTCACTTTTCCATTTTCTCCGTGATTTTTTTTTTTTTTTTGTTTTTTTTCAAAATCAACTCATCTTGCAAGCATTTAACAAAGACATTTCGAGTGCGCTTTCATTTTAATTTAATTCTAATTTTCTTTATATATTTTCCTCTAACTTTTCGACTTCTTTCCTGCCAAAGTCATAAATTTGAAAAATAAGCATTTTTTTGGCGAGGAGGTGGAAAAATTCAATTTGAAATCATTCTTGTTTCTTTGTTAAAGCGATTTTGTTTGAATTATTTAATATTTTTGGTTTGATTTTTTTTTTTTCTTTTTTCTTTCTTGGATTTAATTAAAGTCCTCTCTCGTTCTTATTTACTTTTCTATATTTTTATTCATTTTTAAGGGAGACCCCAAATTATTGGGTCCCTTTAGAGTAATAACCGGTTTGCCGCCCAAACCTGTAATTGAAATCCATTTTTAAATCAACGCTAAATGTTGCGTTAGGCTATTCACGTCATAAAACAAACAAATAAAAAAGCACTTTTGTCATCTCATCCCTATTTATTGCAGCGCAGCTGCCATTACCATAACAAATCCCACCCACAACTGGATCTCAACAATGAAAAAGAGAGAGCGAAAGAGAGAGGGGGAAATCGGAAATGTTGAATAATGAAGCGGAGAATTCATATTGAGTAAAACTACATAGAAAGAACTGCAAATACATCACCTTAAGTAGGGGTTTCGGAATTTTTCTGTTCCCTTGAACACATTACCTATGATTGAAATCCTACTTATAGTATTTATTCTTGCAGGTAAGTAAATGAGTAACACCGTCGCCTAAAGATGAAAAAAAAAGTAAGCAGCATTTGAAGCCATACCCGCTTCCCGGGTCTATCGAATTAAATCATTAATGACAATTTACCGCATAGCTCAGTCGTAAGTGAATAAATATTTCAGATGTAAAATCTAACATTACGTCTTCATATGAGGACACTACGGGGTGCATGACATTTTCAACCCTCATGCATAAATCAGACAAAATGATCATTTTTTTTACCCTAGTGAAAGTTAGTTTTCCTCAAATATTTGAATTACATGAATTTGGAATTAAAAGAAAAATGATTCAAGTATACTGACTTATGTACAGTAAATTTTCAACCGTAAGTGTTTAAGATCAGCATTATCGTTTAGATGAGATGGGCATATGGCCGAGTAGTTAGAACCTTCACATTCTAACGAGGAACCCGGGTTCGAATCTTACCATGGTCCTGATGTTAACGGATTGGAGGCACATTTAGAAAGTGCGTGAAAAAACATACCACGTGTTGACCCAAGCCTTGTGAGTGAAATTGTGTAGATTACCGTTTAGGTCTGATGAGCAAGTAGCCGACGGGTTAGAAAGTTCTAATTCTGACCATGAGTCTTGGGTTCGAATCTCACCATTTTAACTGGAGGGATCGATCACAGCGTGCAACACCATGGGAAAGTGCCTGAAAAACATACCACGGGTTGACCGAAGCCTTGTAAGTGAAACTGGATAGACAGAAGCCTTGGGGGCCGTAGATAGCTGTGCTAGCATGAAGTCACAAGTCATCGTGGCCATGTTCTTGGGCGTACTGGACTTGTTCAAATTGCTGATCACGCTAGATAAGACGTTCATTCCAAGAAACTGTTACATAGCTCTTCTCAGGATAGTTGCAGTATAAACCTCAGAATGGTTCTGTGGGTGTTGAATAAACACAAATGCTCCTGAACAAGCCCCAGCAATAGGTAAACGGGTATCTATACCGTTTAGCACTGAATATTTCACAGCTGAAGAAGCGACTGGAGAAAATTGAAACATACTTATATATACTGAGGGCCAGAATACCATGTACGAAAAAAACTTCTTAAGGAAAATGAAAAAGAGGCGGGTACCTATATTCAACAGTAACTCAACTCCAGGTAGGTCTTACGATATGTCAGTCGATAAATCACCTATCTTCTGACAGTATAACTACGGAAATGGTATTCCTCGCAGACTCGCTAGGTTTGTCGCATTTCTGCTTTTTCTTGTTATTCTCAACATACGAATGCCCTTTGTTGGACGTATACCTTCCAGATATTCATCGGGAGGAACAGGCTGTCCCAAAGCGTGTTAGCAGGGATTGATTTGATATGCTTCGGCAATCATGCCATTTTTCGGCTCAAGATCGCCCAAATTTGTTTAAGTAAATGTAACGATCCTGAATGGTATTCGAACTCGGCTTTCATATGGCTCATCCAGTGCATTTATCCATCGAACCCAGCGTACATCCAAGCTTACAGCTCCTGTTGTTCACAAGCGGTCACCCATCAATTTAAAGCCATAAATCGACGTTGCGTAACTTCTGTGATAGGAGGAGTGTCAGTGTTTCATTGTGATATGGTAGTAAGCGAAACTTATGCTAACAATAAGGAGACAACTGTCGTTTCTTTGGAATATCTGCCGCTCTCGGGATAAACTGACGGTAAGAGACACATTGGAAAAACTTGACGGAACTGCCTAATTTGATTGTTAGAAATTTCATTGCAGAATAGTGAATCGGAGGGATAGTAATGAGGTAAAGATTACTAAATGGAATTCAGAAGAAGATGATGTAGAGTACCATGAACGCCCTCGCCATAAAAAGACGAAATGCATAAAATAACGGAATTATTTTTTGTATTTTATGATGTATTATTATTGTTTTATCAACTTGCATTTTGAGGATTAAGGTCACTCTTATCTAAAACTTGTTAGTTTTAACTATCTCATCAGTCAATGCATACGGATTCTATTTTTGCTTTCAGTGACAAATTGATGAAATTTCTGGATTCTTTAATTCCATCATTTCCTCTTTCATCAGATTTATTTTCGGTAGCAAATCCTCCATTGTGTGGATATTGTCTTACCAGCTTATGTATATACGTTCCAATTCTAAAAACAATGCACGCCGTATCATCTGTTCTGATTAATCAGCAAATGTCTAATTCATTTTCCTTATATTTTACTGCTACTATCGTGTGAGTTCAAACCTTGGTTAAGGTGGTGAAAATCTATATATGTTTTTTTTTTTTTTTTATAAATTCACCCCTCGCGCGGCAATAATGTCAAAGACTAAGGGCCTGCTTGGAAATTATAAAAAAAAAAAGAATGAAACAATTTTAAAAGAAACAGAAACCCAACCCTAAAGAGAAATCAGGGAATAAACAAGACAAAAAAACCGGAGTGGAGTCTAAACCGGAGTAAACGGAGGGGGGGGGGGTAACTTAATTCTTTTTCAGAAGACATTTTTTTTTTAAATAATAATCATTGGAATTCGGTGCTGATTGATCAGCAAATGCCGCATTCATTTTTTTTTTATCTTTTGCTGCTACTCTTGTGTAAGTTCAAACCCTGATTAAGGTAGTGAAAATCTATATATGTTTTTTTGTTTTTTTTTATTAATTCACACCTACCGAGGAAATAATGTCATTAGGATTAAGAACCCACTGGAAATTAAAAACAATGAATGCAAAGATTTCAGAAGGAAACATAAACAAATTCCTAAACTACAATCAGGAAATAAGCAAGAAAAAAAGACCGGGTAGAAGTGTGAACCGGACAACACTAGAGAGAAGTTAAATCATTTTAAGAAGACATTTTCTACAATAATTTTCTCACGCGACTAGTTGATAATGGTAAAAACATTTACGCGTCCTTTTGAGTGTTATTTTCAACCTACAATCCTTTTCATGTCAAGGAAGCGTAGCAAGCTTCTCGCTATACCATCGCTATTTCCATGGCAAATGTTTTGACGAGCTACTCTCTTGGATGAATCTGTCCTAACCTTTTCAGCTCTCAGCCGCCGTCGTTCCATTCATATTTCATTAAGTTCCACTCAGAAAGCTTTCTTTTAGGAGCTGCTGCTTTGTAGAACAATTTATCGACAGGAAGTTTCTCCGATCGCTACAATCTTGACCACCTCAAGTTTTGTGTTATCTTTCAAACATAACCTCAATACCTGTGTTTCTTGTCTTTTGACATATCAGAGACGCTGCTTGGTCTCAGTGAGAACGAAAGAAAGAAAGAAAGAATGAAGTGAAGAAAAAAAAAAAGAAAATCCTCCCAATACCTCATAAATATTGAAATGTACCGTTTCAATCGCGAAGAAAGACGGAAGAAACATATTAGAGACGCTGTTTGATTCCAGTGAAGAAAAGAACGAAAGAAAGAACGAATGAAAGAAAGAGACCTCCTATCAATACCTCATTAACAATGGACTGTTCTGTTTGATCCCAAGGCAACACGGAAAAGATACATCAGAGAAGCTAGTTAGTTTCAGTGAGGAAGGAAGGAAGGAAGGAAGGAAGGAAGGAAGGAAGGAAGGTCCTGTCAATGCCTTATAAGCAATGGACTATTCCCTTTGGTTTGCGAAGAAAAGCGGGAGAAACATTTTAGGCACACTACTGTATTACAAAGAAAGAAAGAAAAAGAAACAAAGAATGAAATAAAGAAAGAAAGAAAGAAACAAACAAACAAACAAACAAACTAACAAACAAACAAACGTCCAGTCAATACCTAATAAGTAATGGATGTTCCGTTTGGATCGCGATGAAAGACGGGAGAAACATTTTGTAGACACTACTATATTTAAAAGAAAGAAAGGAAGGAATGAAGGAAGAAAGAAAGAAAGAAAGAAAGCTAGAAAGAAAGAAAAAAAACGTCCTGTCAATACCTAATAAATAATAAACTGTTCCGTTTGGATCGCGAAAAACGACGGGAGAAGCATTTTAGTTACCGTGCTGTATTTGAGAGAAAGAAACAAATAAAGGAAAGAAGAAAGAAAGAAAACAAACAGGCAAACAAAACAAATTCAAACAGAAAAAAAGATGTTAAATTTTCACACGTACTACAAGCATTTCATAATATTTTAGTGTTATATGCATGAGTCTAGATTAAAATAAATATAGCAATTGAAACACTGATTTACAGACAGGCGGTCTCTCACAGTTTCCTAAACAGTAACATAAAAATTTCCTCCTGCGACTAGGAACACTACCAACAACAAAAGTAAAATGTAAATAGTCTGCTGTCTGAAAAAGCTAAGTTTAGTAACCAAGAGTTTACCCTCGTCGTTTCATATATGTTTCAATTTTATCTATTCTAATCTATCATCCATATTCAATTGCGATACGACATTTCCCTTTTGTGATAGGTATCGATTAGTCTGAATTCATCTATTAATCGCAATCTATTTCCGTTCTTTTATAAGTGTGAGTGACACTCATTGTGGATGTGAGTGTTTTGTGGCTTTGCACATTGAATGTATCTGGCGACAAACAAAGGTCCTTACGGAGATTTCCGGAAAAGCTTGAAAGTAATTTTTTAAAAATTCATCAATAACACCGCTTTTGAAAACAGACTTTTCGCTGGGCATGCCTGGCAAAAATTTATTCTGGTGTGTTGATTTATTCTTCCTAAGATGACAGCTCAGACAGGCAAAGTACAGTGGGATGTCAAGAGAAAAAATATTGATGAGTGTTTAAAAGGCAGCCATAGTAAAAAGTTTTGTCCCGAATTGAGGAATCCGCAAACTTTGTCAGTGAATTAAGACAGAGACTAAAGTATAAAATCTCAAGGTTTTGCTTAATTACGATATAGTTAATCTAATGGAGGCCTCGGGTATATATATAAATATATAAGTAACAAAAATGCTTAAACTCTCCGGCTTCTTTAAGACTGTATCCATAGCGCAAGACAATTTAAGTTTACAACGGAATTGTATATCAAATATAAATATACTGACACTGCTGAGTTTTTTTTACCGGTGTGAATTTTTAAGTATAAAGCTTCGGCGTTTACTTTTGATTGTTAATATATATATATATATATATATATATATATATATATATATATATATATATATATTTGGTGTAAAATAATGCCGTAATAAAGTCGTTTTTTGACGTATTTTAACGTCAAAAAACGACATTATTACATCATTATTTTGCACCAACCTAATATATATATATATATATATATATATATATATATATATATATATATATATATAAGCAAATGTACATCGTCTTTGTCATGTTGAATTGACAATGTTAATTATATTTTATGAATATGTCCTGAAGATGGTTTATTAGACCGAAACGTCCGACTTCGACATATTATCATTAAAACATCATAATTGTATAATAGGATTTTGTTTGTTTTTCCGTATATTTTTCTTCATATATATATATATATATATATATATATATATATATTAGACCTTTTTAACAGGTGTAATATTGGAGGAATAGGGACTTTTATCATACAGTCTCAGTACAGTGAACTGGTCATGTCATGAGAATGTCTGATGACAGGATACCCACGATCCTAATGTACAGTCAGTTAGATCAGGGCTACAGTAATGTAGGACGCCCATGTCTAGGATACAAAGACAAGCTGAAAAGCATCTTGCAGCAGTTAATATACCACATAACACCCTTGAGCGCATAGCTTCTGAGCGGGTAAAATGGAGATTAACGTGTTTAGTAGACTCAGCAATTTTCAATCTGCTTGTCTGAATCATCTTCAAGAAGCGCGAGCAAGATCTAAAAGGTCAGCCAATCTAACAGTGATCTGATCTCACAATCCTCACACTTGTTCCATATGTGGTCTCCTTTGTAAATCACAACGGGTATTTAAATGCCACTTAAGATTATCGCACAAAAATGTCATAACTGAATCTATAAGCTGTCAGATCCTCATACGTCGAAACCTACGGGAGAGAGTCCATTATATATATATATATATATATATATATATATATATATATATATATATATATATATATATGTGTGTGTGTGTGTGTGTGTGTGTGTGTGTGTGTGTGCGCCATCATCATGCATGAACCACATGCGTTTTTGTATTTATAAATCTCTTGTATAAAACCCCTGTACCTGAGAATCAGGGTGTTGGTCTAGCATGTATTTAAAATCTGTATTCCTATCCTCCCACGCATTTCGGCTGTGTAAATTTTTTATTCGCTCTTTTCCAAATATTGCCTCATCCGGAAACAATACCGAAGAGACAAACAACGGAACACCAATATGGGCAATAAAACAACCGCAAAATGGTCAACGGACGAGAGTCCCTGCACACGTTGCTTGACGTGTACTGATAACATGATAGTTTCCGACAGCCTGTAAAATTTATTCAACGTTTTCAAGCGTACGAGCGGATCTCTGTCTCCCTCGATCCTTTGTTTGTGATGCCACGGACTATGTCTCATCGACCCGAGGATAAACAGTAGCAATGTTTGTATAACTAGGCTACCTTTTGTCTGGAAGCGTAATCTGATACAGGTGTATGTAAAAATCATAGCTGCCTACTCAAGATATGAATACCCTGCTATTGTAAAACGGAACATTACTCGGTTAACTCACTACTACACAGGTTAAACGTTGAAGATAGACTAGCAACAAATGTACACGAATGACAAATTTAACCTAGTCTAATGCATATACCGTAAGAGATATTTTAAACTTAATAATGAAGGATTTACTGATATATATTGACATTTTTCCGTGTTTTACTATCAGTAACCCGCCACTAAAGCTTGTAAAATTATTTGCTACACAATATATATATATATATATATATATAGGGGGAGAGAGAGAGAGTGAGTAGAATCCATGACAACTGGACTAAAAAGGCCTTCCGAATATGAGGATTGGTTACATTGTCCGGATATGAGGGGTTATATTTAAATTATATTTAAATTAAAATTATAGAACTGAAATCGGGTTTAACATTTATTTTCAATATTTCATAGTAAACAAAATAATCTAATGGTGGGTGAAATATAACGGAATTGATTTTAAGGGAAAAGAAATCAATTATGCAATGTTAATGAAAATTCATTAAATTAAATATGCCACGTATGCAAAACAAATAACGTAACGAGGATTTTTTAATCGCTGGTGCATAATGGTTCTTTCTCTTTTAATGTCATTTTTCCACATTTTGTTTTGCTGTTGTCCTTGAATTTTTCTAAACGAAAGACACTTTTTTAACTCTGCGTACCCAATTGCAATTGTCATAGCTGAATGCTGGCTTTCTTTCCATACAAGTGACAACTTTTTCAATGGCTTTTTCAATTTCAGTCCAGGTTTCATCAGAATCATGCATCTTGTCACTATCTTGTTGCAGATGTGTCTCATTGGTATCTTTTCCCCTCATTCCCATCAGGTTTGCACCAATACAAGCCATTAACGTAAAAATAAGCATAAACAGTTATCAAAACTAAATTTCTTGCAAAGCAGAAAGTTTAAACCAGGTACATATCACCCAAATAGTTCAAATATACACATAGGATCATGCCCGGATGTGCAGAAATATGTATGCTAAATAATTGTTTCATATGTTGTCATTTTTTTTGCGCTAAGGTATCTTGAGCAGATATGATCATTCTGGAAAGATAGTCGAAGATTTGCTGTTTAAATGCAGTAAATTAGACTTTGCTTACTAGATATTTCTCTAAAGCTAAGAGATATA
>CAHIKZ030000143.1:1060000-1067500 GCA_903632075.3 Acanthosepion pharaonis | reverse complement strand
TGTCTATCTGTCTATCTATCTATCTATCTATCTATCTATCTATCTATCTATCTATATATATATATGCATGTATCTATCTACAGGTGATGAATATAATAGCAATAAGTTAAGTGAGAGATTTTATGTTTGTTTTAGATTTACACGACAATTTTTTATGTATCTATCTATCGATCTATCTATGTATTTCTCTCTCTCTCTCTCTCTCTAAATATATATATATATATATATATATATATATATATATACGTGTGTGTGTGTGTGTCTAGGTGGGTATATATAATGAAATATATATATATATATATATATATATATATATATATATATATATATATATATATACATCAGTCAGTTAATATCTATCTAACTCATGAACAGACTGATTTAAGTGCCTGTTGAAATCTCTCTTTCCCCATTTATATATATATATATATATATATATATATATATCAGTTTGTTCATATCTACCTCAGTCTGTTAATATCTATGTATATATTTTCCTATCTATAAGTGGTGAATATAACATTACTCAGATGATACATATACATGTATTAACCATATATATATATATATATATATATATATATATATATATATATATATATATATATATATATTTGTATGTGTGTGTAGACCTATCGTGGACAAAGGGGAAACAATAACTAACAACTTTGACGCAAATTCTTGTTTGATGTCGATTTCCTCTGCACGATCATCCTGTTCGTGCAAAAGTGGGGAAATAAAGTAAGATAATAATCAACTTTGACCTTTCAGTAGTGACAAATCGAAAAGAAGACACCAACAAAAACAACATCAGCAACTACAAGATTGAATAAAGCATAGGCAAATAGAATCTAAATCAAATCCGTTTATTTAAAAATCGCAATGTGGTCGAGATTCAAACAGATGAAGAACAGACCAACATGCGAATTACAAAGTAAAGAGGCCACAATCAAGCAAGTTCACACGTAACTAAGTAGTTTTTAACAGAGCACGGAAAACGCGATATCGAAAAGCGAAGGAAAATCAGGATAGCGAAAAGTTAAGCAAAGTATTAGGAAACGAGAAAAATTCCTTACAAAAAAGAAAATGTTCACTGAACCACTATGCAATATGGCAGTGATTGTTTGACATTCTCCTCACAGAAAGATGCTGCGAAGTGTATAGACTGAAAATGTATGCAAAAACATAACATCAGAAAGAGTGAGTTTAACTTTCTAAGGACAATAATGAGGAACGAAGGACTTAGAACAATGATACTGACATAGCATCTTGAATAAAGAGGAATAACGTCGCGTAATGTAAGCGTTAATTCTGTGCCAATGTTTTAAGAAATGGATTTAGCGGGGAGAGCTAAAAGACAAAGTTTACTAAGGGCTGCAAAATACATCAAGTTATGGAGAGCCAAGATCGATCAAAACCTGAATTGAAACGGCACATAGAAGAAGAAGAAGAAGAAGAAAAAGAAGAAGAAGAAAGAAAGAAAGAAAGAAAGAAAGAAAGAAAGAAAGAAAGAAAGAATGAGGCGGAGAGAAAGAAGAAGAGGAAAGTGAAGAAGAAGAAGAAGAAGAAGAAGAAGAAGAAGAAGAAGGAAAGAAAGAAGAGGAGAGAAAGAAGAAGAGGAAAGTGAAGAAGAAGAAGAAGAAGATGATGAAGAAGAAAGAGAAGATAAAGAAATACAAGAAGAAGAAGAAAGAAAGAAAGAAAGAGGCAGAGAGAAAGAAGAAGAAGAAGAAGAAGAGGAAAATGAAGAAGAAGAAGAAGAAGAAGAAGAAGAAGAAGAAGAAAGAGAAGATAAAGAAATTCAAGAAGAAGACGAAAGAGAAGATATAGAAATACAAGAAGAAGAAGAAGAAGAAGGTGGAGGAGGAGAAGAAGAAGTAGAAATAGGCGGAGAGGAAGAAGAAGAAGAGGGAAGTGAAGAAGAAGAAGAAGAAAAGAAGAAGAAGAAGGAAGATGAGGAGGAGGAGGGGGAGGAGGGCAAGAAGAAGAAGAAGAAGAGGGGGAGAGGAAGAAGAAAAAGAAAGAGGGGAAAAAGGAGAAAAAGAAGAAAAAGAAACAGGGGGGCGAGGAGATTAGAAGAAGACATATTTTACCCCACTTTCTATTACTGATGGTATTTTCATTCAAAACTTTTTCTTAAATTTAACATTTTGATAAGTCAATATTTTGATAAAACCATTTTTTTCCTTTATATTCAAGAGTACTATTTATTTTAGTTGTTACGTCAATTGTAATTCTTCTTGTGATTTTTTTATTATTTGTTAAAACACTTTGTGAGTTTGTAATGCAAATGTGTACGTTTTTTAAATCCATTTTTGAATCATTCTTCCTCCACCCAAAGCAAAAATGTCACTAAGACACAATAAGTTACTGCGTATGAAAGAGTAAGAAGAAAGAGAAACATTATTAAGGACCGGGGACAATATGAAAAAGAAGAATCAATTAGACGGAAGATAATGATGGACATTACATTGAATGTTTTGATGTTGGCTGGAAAGCAAGAAGACTGAAGTGAGTCTCACATGTAAGAAAACCTGTTTCTAGGTTTATTTATTTTACGGCATATCAACTTCAATGGGTTATTTAATACGAACAAGATTTACAGGATTGTTTGTTTTACGGCATATCAACTTCAATTTGTTATTTAATGTCGACTACATTTTTAGGATTATTTTGTTTTACGTCATATCAGAGTCAATGGGTTATTTAATGCAGACAAGATTTGTAGGTTTATTTTGGTTTATGGGTGTTGTGGATTCCGGGATGAAATCCGGTACCAATAACTAACAAACGCCAGGAAGGAATATAAGAAAAATAGTGTATTCACGTAATAAGACAAACTAGTAATGCAGGTTAGTAGTTCCAGGAATACGGGTTAGTAGCAAAATATCTATATAGTCTTTGGTATTGAAGTATCGTTGTATGACTTCTTACTGAGTCTACGTGCTCGCTCACTGTGACTCTTGCTGGCTACGTTCGTTCTGTCTGTCTGTTACCTTCACCCTCGGTTGCTCTAGTTCTCGGGTCTTCACGTAGCAGTAGTATATGTATATACTGGGTGAGTCCATTTGTGTAAAAAGGGGGGAGGGTTCCTCAAAAATTGGATAACTACGTCAATAGATTATTTCATGCTGATAAGATATATAGATTTATTTTGTATTGCGAGATATCTACGTCAATGTAATTTTCTTAACGCCGAAAAGATTTTAGGTTTATTTTGTTTTACGCCATATCAACCTCATTGGTGTATTTAACGCCGACAAAATTTTTAGGATTTTCTTTTCTACGGATAATCAACCTGAATGTGTTATTTAATGCCGAAATAATTTTCGAATAGTTTCATTGGAATAGAATATATATTTGTTGAAACTTGACTAATGCATGGAATAATAATACAACACAAAATGTACTTGAAACAAGAAAGGTACACAATATTTACATATAGTCTTTTGTATATTCTTGGGAAGACCGTTCCTGGAGAATGTGTTGACTTTGTCGCAGTCGGGCAGAGTCTCTGGATTGAATCTCTTGATTCCTCCCCTCGTCTTCCCGGTACCAACCATATTTATATGGTCGGTACTCCACTATGCAAATTAGGTGGATCCTACCACAACAATATTCTTTGTAAGTCATTTCGGTATTTTTGTAAAGCCGTTTTTTGATAGGGATCAGAATTAAGAGCTATTATATTTTTGAAAGTTTTATTGCAGATATTTTTACTATAGAAGTGTATTTTATACTTTCATAGATTTTAGATACAAGATTGGGTGTTAACTATTTGCCGATAGAGGGCATCATGGGAACAAGAGCAATTAATAGGTGTTTTCATGAGCCTAAAAATCACTCTATCAGAGGTCCTTTATTAAAATTTAGGTGCTTGAATATCCCATTGGTCCTTGAGAGGAAATGATCATAACAGTTTAAATCGGGTTTGAAGCCAGCTTGCCAATAACATAGATATTTATTTGTCGCCAATAAAGTAAAGCAAAAACGACTGAGGAAGGAAATGATGGTAGGTGATAATATTGGTTCTCAGTGTAAAGTCGTCGCCAGTAGGTGAAGATCATTGCATTCATCATCTGGTGATTCGTGACGTGTAGTGGCTTCTTTTAATTAAGGCATCTAAAAAAGACGTGTGCTTTGATCACGTCAGGATATTCAATATATTAGAATATTTAAATATATAATGCAATAATATTCGAAAGAATATAGTTGTTTTCAGAGAGAAAAAATGACTCAGATACAAGGCAGGGAGACAAAGACAATAAATTCAACCATGAATAATATGCTATCATCTAATTTGATGGCTACACTATCACTCACGCACACACAGACACAAACTCATTGATTATATATATATATATATATATATATATATATATATATATATATATATATATATGTATGTATATATGCAAGAGTAGCAAATATAAATATATAAATACATATATGCACTTTTATATATATATATATATTTGACGTATTCAGAATCATATATATATATATATATATATATATATAAATTTATATGTGATACTATAATATATATCTAACTGTATGATATATATATATATATATAATGTATATATATAACAGTAGCTTATATATATATAAATATATATATATATATATATATATATAGTAGCAATTAAATATATATAAATATGTATATTAGCGCCTTCAGTACAATGTATATACACACAAATTTGAATAAGACAGTATCATAATATATATTAAATACCTATATATATAGTACCTTTTCATATATATACATATATATATTTGATTTTATTAATATATATATATATATATATATATATATATATATATATATATATATATATATATATATATATATATATATATCATATTTGATACCTTCAGTATCATATATATACAGATATACATACACACATATCTATCTATCTATCTATATGTATGTATAAATCTTTTATTTTAATGCATACAAATCCGTTTATTTTTTTATATTTATTTATTTTTGTATTACGGATTTAACGCCTGTTGCTCCTGCTAAATTGGATGCAGTTTTGAATCCAGCCGGGGAGCGTGAATTTTCCTTAAGATATCTCGAATATTCAGCCCGCTAGACAAAAAATAATTAAACACAGGAAAGATTTTGCAGCAACCACCTAGGCCACTCCTTTTCAAATGCCTTCATTTTGTATAATGCGATCGTCCTCGTGGTGTGTTTATTGACTAAAGCCTCATAGATTCTGTGACTAATAACAGTTATGAAATTAGCAATAGACCGAGCAGATCAAAATCTTTATTTTTCCCGCTCTAGAGATTGTCCCTTTTGATGTGGCCGACTCTTTGCTTTTTTGATTTTCCTGGTATTCTGGTAAACTTAATACACATACTATCCATAGGTGTGGGAAGATTTTTTCTTTTAGGTTGCGGGTGAAAGAATTTGCTAAATATGAATATAATGGCTATAATCTTAAGGACAATAACTGGGACTTTACCAGGAATAATACCGTTCTTAGCCTCGTGAACTCTGACGTCTTTGTTAGAAGTATTATTAGTGGCCCGAGAGAGGGAATTGGGTTTATCATCTAAGCTGGATTTAGAGATAAATCCCTTTACGAAGTACTTTTGACTTTGCTAAAAATGATGAGATAACTTCATGGACAGGTATGATTTACCTCTATCAAGAATATGTTTAGAGCGTTTCCTTAGATTAGACGTGTTGCATAGAGCTTAACTGTGCAGTTTCAATGACACTCTTGTAATAATTTGAGCAGTTCAGAACTGAGAAAAGGTCTTACTACAATACTGTCATAGATAGGCAGGATTTTGTTGCGCACGACTGCAATTTTGTTATGTTATATTTCAAATTATAAGCTGAGTATCGTAAAGGTAATGACAGCTAAAGTGGTGTTTGGTAAAAAATTATACGGGCGATAAGAATTAAACGATATGCTAAGCTACTTTTTATATAGGTTTTCAGCACGAATACACACACACAATATATATATATATATATATATATATATATATATATATATATATATATATATATATATAAGAATATTACACAGAAAGCATGTAAAAGTCGCTAAAGGATTGCAGTTGTGTTCAAATGTGTAACAATGCATCTCATCTGGCAATTGCAAATTGCTGCCGAGTGAACGATTTATATAGATTTAAAAGCAAAATACATATAATAATGTCTCTCTACTCTGTATTGAGCACTCTTTTGAATTATATGTTACTAACGCTGGAATTGTATTAATCGTAACTGGATATATATAGAGAGAGAGGTCACAGGCTGTTTCATGTTAGATGCAAGCGTCAGGCCTGACGATTGTGTCTAGCATGAAACAGTCTGTCGCCTCTAAGTGTTGACTTGTATATTCATTTTTTATTTACACACGCTCTAACGCTGATATTGAGCACTTTATCCCATAAATATAACAAAACTTAAGAATATATATATATACACACAGACACACACACACATACACACAAACACACACACACACACACACACACACACATATATATATATATATATATATATATATATATATGCAGCCAATGAAACAGACGTGGTCAGAAACTCATGAGAATGAGAACAAATGGAATATAATTTCACTGTACGTAAAATAAAATTTAATTTTATATGCAGACAAGTCTGTGTTATGACCATATTTAAAAAAAAATCAGGTAATTTTGAATATAGCGTAGTTCACATTTAATTGGTTAATACCCGCAATGCCCACAAGTGTCTTTTTTTAAAAGTATTCTGCTTTTGAAATTAGATTACTCATTCAATCGCCAGTAGTTTAACATCACCTTAAGAGAAACCTTTAAGGTGTCGAAACAGCATATATATATATATATATATGAATCATTTTGTGTGAGTATTCTTGTATGTTTACAATTATATCTTTGGCTGTGTGTGAAGGTTTGTATGCACACGTACGCACAAACACAAACAAATATATATATATATATATATATATATATATATATATATATATATATATATATATATATATACAAAACTAGAAAATGTTTAATTGTGATGCGTTTCAGGGATATAAGAATTTTCTTTTCTTTTTTCATTTTTTCTTATCATATATTTGAACGCTAATCGTAAATTGAAACATGATAATCCTGTAGTATTGCTTAAAATTTGAAATATGTCCCCTTTGCCTTCATAATAATATTCTTTTGGGTGATTATCACCAAATTCAAATCCATTCTATTTTAAACACGTGGCTACGATTAAAATCTTTAGTGTTCAACATTTAATTCTAGGATCTTGTTTTACTTTATTTTCATATTTAAACTTTAATATCTATGGAAATTCGTACCTACCAAAAATTACTACCATATCGAAAGTAATTGAATGATTTATTTTTTTATATATGCGTTTAATATGTATTGGTTTTAATCTTGCCCTCCATAAAAAGTGCCTCCTAAAGTAACCCACTACATCGAGTGGCAACCGAGTTTTGTACATGGTGAAAG
>CAHIKZ030000143.1:1020000-1055000 GCA_903632075.3 Acanthosepion pharaonis | reverse complement strand
GTATAAAATATAGTTTGAAACGCCAAATTTTGCCCTAATAGTTTCTTTTTTTTTACTTTTTATTTCTTTAAAAATCTCCGCAATGGTACTTAGTCAGTGTCAGCGGTCAGGCACTAACTCAGTGTTACTTAAAATATATATATATATATATATATATATATATATATATATATATATATATATATATATATACAGGTGGCAATGCGTAAATTGTCGACATTTTATATTTTTCATTTCCCACAAGGATTTTGTTTTTGATTTGGCGATAGCACAGTATAGTAGGTTAAGTTGGGCAGCGTTCATGAGAAAAAGAGCACCATGACGCAATTCACTTTGCCAGAAATTTGGAAACAACATGCTGTTGTTCTTGTTATTTTCACCGGAAGCTCTAATACAAACATTACAGAGTATTGATGTGTCAACCTATGTCTAGCAACCAGAATCTGCCACATAAGCAGGAGAACCCTGTATGGTTGTCAGGCAATTTCATTTCTGATACCACATCACCCCTTACATCTAGCCACCTTATTCTCCAGACGGCATCCCCCTTGATTATTTTGTGCGGGGCGTAGTGTATATATATATATATATATATATATATATATATATATAATAATGAATATTTACCATATATTTTTCTTATTTTCCATCATCTAAATATATACAATGAAATGAATTTAAAAGAGAATGTCTTTTAATAATTTTGATCAGTTCCTCCTGGTTTCGAGTAGAATATAATTAAAATGATTAAAATGATTTGTTGTATTCGTTTTCAATAAAAACAAAAAAGATTAAAAATCGGAATTAATCAATACATATGATTGTTAGAATAATAGTGTAATGCGAATATATATAAGTATATTTTCATATATATATATATATATATATATATATATATATATATATATATATATATATATATATATATATATGTTCTTAAATCTGACAAGTCTTTCTCCCGGATTTTAAATGCGTTTACATTAAAATGGATGTAATGTAAAAAAACGTTTATAATAAACCAAAATGCTGGGGAAAATAGATTGTTTATTAGTATCTGGTAGGAATCATAGAGAAATCGAAATCTGTCATCATTAAGCAGTCCACGAGCCGGTCTGCTCTCAAAATAAAACGACTTTCTGCATCTACTTGGATTTTGAAGGTTATTGTTTATTACGATTTAGTTTCGAAAGAAGGACAATGAATTGAAACAATTCTTCTTCTTCTTGTTCTCCTCCTATGTCTCGTGCCGCTTAATGACTTAGGACATCATGGCTCTCCACAACTTCCCCTCCTCGTCCATTAACTCAAAGTCACCAGCTATATTGTGCGTTGTATTCCTTTGTTTCCTTTCCGTTCAAACAGTCCAGTGAGTATCAGATTCTTCAAGCTGTCCATCCTTATGATATGTACCAGTAACCTCAACTATCTCTTTATGATGTTAGCTATCTTTTTTTCTTTTTATGTGCCATGACCGTTCAGGACGTAGGCGATCATGGCTCTTCACCTCCCTCTATCTCTTGCAGCTCTCAACAAGTTCCTTCCCCCTACTTCCTTCCACAGACCACGTTCTGTCATCCTTAAGCCCACCAGGTATGTCACGCGTTACCTTCCCTTCTCTCAATTTCTCTCTATTCGACCCGTGAGTTCCAGATTCTCCAGGTCCTCTTTCCTCATTATGTGTCCCAGAAACTTCAGCTGCCTCTCCCTGACGTTAGGTATCAGCCTCCTCCTTGTTTGAAAACTATCAAAGACCTCATACGCTCGGTCAATGATATATTTAGCATCTATCTGTAGAACCACATCTCCGTCGCCTCGACCTTCTTCATATTTCAGGAAATCGTCCAAAATTCGCTGCCGTAAAGAAGGACAGATGTCACGTAGCAGTTCAATACTCTTTTCTTTGTTACTAACTGTTGTGAGACCGTAACATACCTACAACATGGACTCTTCCAGGACTATATAAATTATGCGATATAACATTCTAGGAGAAGAGGAGAAAAGAGAGAGAGAGAGTATTCTAATACCGTAGTATCAGCCGCTTACGACTACCAATATTGGACACTAGTACATAGTAAGCACCGCTTACACTTACACTATCTTTGTAACCTTTTTGTTTAATATATTTTTCTTACCTCTAATCCGTGTTCCGTGTTTTCCTTCCGTGGTCCCAAATTTGGGTCCACACCAGTGGCGACGAAGAATTCGAGATACGCACTCACGCCGAAACCTCAATACCTTACCAGTCCCATATCAGTGGCGACAGAAAGATTCGAGAATTTCGTTCTCACCATAGCAATAGCGACAGAGTACTCGAAAAAATACACTGAAACTCCACACGTTCCCACAGCAGTTTTGAACGAGAAATTAAGCTGGTATTACTACATCAGCGAACTAAACGCAACACCCAGCGTCTACATACAAAAAAATATATATATTCCGATACCAAGCATCAGTGACGAACTAGCGAATCGACATCTACGGAATATTAAAGTCTGTCTAAATAACATAACGAGAACGATTTCTTAGACACCCACACACAAAAAAACCCAGTTTGTACATAAAAACAAACTGACAACACAAGAGCCGAAGTACTGCTTATGACTCAAGTTTTCGAAAAAAAACTACCTAATTTTTTTTTTTTTTATGTAACTGAGTTGAATCTCGTGTATAAAATTATTCTACCTTCAAATTCACTGAGTCGAGTGTTCTCTTTTTTTGTACCTCTATATATATATATATATATATATATATATATATAAATACATAATAAGTGTGGTGAAAATTTATACAATTACGTTAAAATTAACGGAACCACTGAATCTCAAAAAAGCTAAACACATAATTAGTTTAGTTTAACTAATTGTCTGTCCATATTTTTTTTTTGTAAAATAGAAAAACAAATCTATCAAGCTTTTTTGTGTACCTCCCCTTGCTACACGGGTTTCAAAGCAACAAAAATCGCTGTCATTTTTGATCGTCTAAATATGGAAGATTTTTCAAAAAGTAATCGTCCAAATGCTAAAAGTACATTTGGATCAGCAACAAAAATCAGAAGAACGACAACAACAACTATTTTTGGAATTACATAAACAACAAATGGAATTCCAACAAATTACGCTTCAGAATGCTGAACTACAACAGAAACAACTTAAAGAATTACTCGTAAATGTATTAAAAGGCTCAAACTCTGAAAAAGATACAATATTCTCCCAGAGTACAATCTACAATTCAATGGAAACCTTTGAATACGTACCAGAGAACGACAAAACGTTCGACGCTTTTTACACGTGCTACGAAGATATTTTCAACGTAGACTGTGAACAATGGCCCAGTAAAAAAAGATACAGAAAATAGTAGGTTCGTAGACTTCATACTACCCAAGAAAACCACTGACTTGGATTTTTCAGAGACTATTAAGCTCCTCTCGGAACTATTCGGGTCTAACACAACCTTGTTCCACAAACGTTGGAAATTCCTGAACATAGTCAAAGACAACCAGCAAGATTTTCTAACGTTTGCAGCATCGGTAAACAAGCTCTGTAACAATTTTAAACTAGCCGAACTGAGTGCCGATCATTTCAAGTGCTTAATTTTCGCGCAAGGTCTAGTACCAGCAGAAAACGCCGAAGTCAGACGACGGGTACTGACCAAGCTTGGGAACGAACAAGGATTGACTCTCTAAAAACAGGCAGAGGACTGTCAGAGAGTAATATCTGTAAAGTGTGACTCAAACACTGTCGAGGAATCAGGTGTGGTTCAGATTAATAAAATCAGAAGCAAGTCTATCTCCTATTCCCCTCAAAAAGACAAAAGGCAAATCTCATGTCCTAAATTCTGCAGTAAACAAAACCCAAATAGGTTAAAGAAACCGCCCGGACCATGTTACCATTGTGGTAAATGGCATTGGATGAAATTCTGTCCAGTTAAGAACAAAAAATATTGCAAAAATTGCAATGAAAATGGGCAACTTTAACTCGGTGCTGGTACGCCAACAGAACGAGAAAACCCAAAAATAATCTGACAATATTGTCGATAGGAATTTAAGAAAATTATGTAACTGTGGATATTTTCAATAATTCCATTAAATTCCAGTTTGACTCGGGTTCCGATTTTTCAATCATTAACTGACGTACTTGGCGAAAATTAAACAAGCCGACCTTATTCAAAACGGATAAAACATCAAAATCCGTAACTGGCGAAAAGATTAACATTTTAGGCGAGGTAATACTTACAGCAATACTAAATGAAGTTACCCATAAACTCAAAGCCTACGTATTGAAAACTTCAGATAAATTATTTGAAACAGATTGGATAGAAAAATTCAATCTTTGGGATTGTCCAAACTATATATTTTGTCGAAAGATACAAAATACAACGTCCAATTTGGTAAATTACAAAAAGGAACTCAAACAATAATTTCCCCAGGTTTTTTTCTGGCGGCCTTGGGAAATGTAGTAAAATGAAAGCTAAGGTGAAGGACGGTGCACAATCGGTATTCAAAAAGAAAAGGAATGTCCCTTTCGCTGCCCTAGAGCAAATCAACAAAGAGTTAGATAGACTCGAACAAGCAGGTATTCTGTCAAAAACAGATTTCAGCGAGTGGGCAACACCTACGGTCTACGTAAAAATGAAGTCCAATCAAGTACGAGTATGCGCAGATTTTTCCACAGGGTTAAACGATGCCTTGCAAGATCACCACTATCCTCTCCCAAGCCCTGAAGAAATTTTCAATAAACTCAATGGTAGAATTTTTTTTCTAAACTCGACCTCTCGCACGCATACCTTCAGACAGAAATGGAAGAAGAAATTTCCAAATTGCTCTGCATAAACACCCATAGAGGTTTGTACAAATGCAACAGACTGGCATTTACAGTAAAGGTTGCGCCTGCAATTTTCCAGCAGGTCATGGACGCCATGCTGGGCGACATTTACTACGCAACAGCCTATTTGGATTATATACTGGTTACTTGTAAAATTACGGCAGAGCACCGGATCCATATAATAAACTTATTCGAAAAGATACAAGAATACGGATTTAAGGTTAAGGAGGCAAAGTGTGACTTCTAACCAGATATTAAATACTTAGGTCACACCATAAATAAAGACGGTCGTTGGCCCGATCCAGAAAGAGCCAACGCGATCAGAAACATGCCGGCCCCAGATAACGTTCAAGCGTCACAAAGCTTCCACGGCTTAGCTACCTTTTACCAAGGGTACATTAAGAATATGAAAATTTGAGAGGGCCTCTCAACTAACTCTTAAAAAAGGACAAACCATGGTCATGGACCACGGAATGCCAAGACACATTCGAGAAGATCAAGAAAACACTTACTTCGGACCTCTCCCTTACCCACTACAAGCATAGTCTCGAAATCATAGTCGCAAGTGATGCAAGCTCGTACGGCATTGGTGCTTGCATTCTACATAAACTGACATGGTTCGCGAAAAGCTGTGGCTCACGCATCAAGATCTCTACTTCCAGCAGAGACACAATATTCCCAAATACAGAAAGAGGCTCTAGGGATAATATTCGCTGTGACAAAGTTTCACATATGGTACATGGTGGACCGTTCATAATACAGACGGAACATAAACCTCTAATTACAATTGGCTCGAAAAAAGTTCTGCCAGTCTATACTGCAAATAGACTACTTCTCTTAAACTACACTTTCAATTTCCTAACATCCAAAAATATTTGCCATGCAGACAGTTTATCGAGACTCATTCCAAAGAAATACAGAAGTCTTTTCCATCATTGCTTCTCTAAGGACAAATTGTGAAATCAAAAACATGATCGCGAGTACCATAAGAGAGCTCCCAGTTACTTTGGCCGACATAAAAAGGAAGTCTCGAGAGAATGAATTCATTCAATCCATAAAAAGCAAAATTCGCAACAAAGACCCCAATGTGCCTGAAGTTTTCTCCCTCTGCGATGATGTCCTACTATACAATGACCGCGTAGTGATTCCAAACAGCCTACAAAGAAAAATCATCAGGGATTTTCACATGGGACATCCGGGGGAGGATCGTACGAAAAGCTGCTATGTTTATTGGCCAAACATGGACAAGGACATAGCAGACATGATAGAATCATGCAAAGGATGCGCGCTTGCAGCAAAAGCTGCAACCACGACGTTCAAACCATGGCCAAACACAGACCATCCAAGGCAAAGAATTCATGTCGATTTTGCAGGGCCTATAGACAACATGTACTACCTCATTGTTGTGGATAGCCACTCAAAATGGCCTGAGGTCTTACAATGCAAAAGACCAACCACAAACTGCACGATCGGATTTCTACACGAGCTATTCGCGCGTTTTCGCGTGGTAGATTGTGTAGTTACAGATAATGGCACTCAATTCACATCAAGTGAATTTAGAGACTTCTGCAAGTCATATCAGGTGGATCACATTACAACGCCTCAGTACCACCCTAGATCGAACGGCCAGGCCGAAAGTTTCGTGGACACTCTAAAAAGGGCTTTAAAAAAGGCACTAGGCACACCGACAGTTGGAGCATTGCAACAGTTTCTTCAGGTGTATCGGATAACCCCTAATCCGAACACGCCTATGTGAAGCTCGCCTGCAGAAACAATGTTCGCAAGGAAAATCAAGTCTTTGACAAACTTATTCCACGGCAAGCAAAATTTAAAAAAAAAAACGTATCGCCTCATAAGAAATATTTCAATCCTGGCGATAAAGTCTTTTGCAAGGCTTACAAAAACAACATAACATTCTGGGAAGTAGGCACCATAAAACAAAGAAATGGGGAACTGGTCTATATTGTCCAAGGACCGAAAAACATTCACAAACGCCATTGGAAACAGCTCAGAAAATGCCGTTTGAAGGAATCGGAGGAATCACTACAAAATACCTGTGAAGAGCCGATCGACGTAATTTTCGATCACTTCGATCTCGACACGCCCCAAGTCTCTCCTGAAGTGCGACGCTCAGGAAGGAAAAGGAAATTTACTCAACCGCTCGACGTAAATCCCAAGAGAAAAATGTATTAACGGTTTTATGTTTTTTTTTTCTCCTTTTCAAAAAAAAAAAAAGAAAAAAAAAAGAAAACTCTTCGAAGTGGGGTGTTGTGAGACCGTAACATACCTACAACGTAGACTCTTCCAGGACTATATAAAGTATGCGATATAACACTCTAGCAGAAGAGGAAGAGAGAGAGAGAGAGTATTCTAATACCGTAGTATCAGCCGCGTACGACTACCAATATTGGACACTAGCACATAGTAAGCTCCGTTTACACTTACACTATCTTTGTAACCTTTTTGTTTAATATATCTTTCTTACCTCTAATCCGTGTACCGTGTTTTCCTTCCGTGGACTCAACTTTGGGTCCACATCACTAACGAAATCATCCTGTATCATAATACTCTGCCTAGCTTTTGGAATGCGTTTTTGACCACCCCGATACGTCTTCGGATCTCAGCCTCGGTCTTTCCGTCCTCTGTCAGAACACTTCACAGATATTTAAATTTCCGCACCTGCATGAATCTAGTGTTCGCGACCTGCAAATCGCATCTCGGGCTCATCTTTTTACTGATGACCATGCATTATGTCTTCTTGTAGTTTATGCTTAGTCCTATCTTCTCACTCTCCGTTGCTACCTTCTGTAGGAGAATTTCTAATTTCTTTTCTGTGTCTGCTATCAGTACGTCAGTGTATCTTACGTTCTTAAGATTGTGGCCACCAATGCTAAATCCCGCTAGGGTTTCCAATTCTCTTAGAATTGCCTCGCTGTATAGGTTGAACAGATCGAGTGAGAAACGCATCCTTGCCTTACACCCCTTTCCATTTTTGTATATTCGCTGAAGGCATTCCCTATATGTATGTGTTATGGAGTCTTACCCATAATAATAATAATGGACAATTCCATACTTAATAAATACTGCGCCTCAGGATTAGGCAAGGAGTCAGTCAGTGGTTCACTTTTGAACCGACTGCTCGGTTGAACTCTGTTCCTACGGGCGGGAGGAACCCAAAGGAGGCTACGCCGAAGGGCGGAGTCTCCTTTGGGGAGGTAAAATCGGCCCAGAACCCGTTTATACGGGTTCAAATGGTCTATTTTTGGCCGAGCCTAATGGCTCGGGAATGCCCACGTTAAAAAGGCCTTGTGCCACATGACACCCTCGTGGGGGGGGGTGACTGAATATTGTCAGTCATTCGTTCACTTTTAAACCGACTGCTCGGATTAACTCTGTTCCTACGGACGGGAGGAACCCGAAGGAGGCTACGCCGAAGGGCGGAGTCTCCTTCGGGGAGGTAAAACCGGCCCTGAACCTGTTTATACGGGTACAATGGGCATATTTTTGGCCGAGCGGAATGGCCACGTTAAAAAGGCCTTGTACCACATGACACCCTCGTGGGGGTGACTCAATATCGTCAGTCAGTAGTTCACTTCTGAACAGACTGTTCGGTTGAACTCTCTGCCTTCGGGCGGGGAGGAGCCCGAACGAGGCTACGCTAAGGGGCGGAGTCTCGTTCGGGGAGGTAAACCGGCCCTGAGATCGTTATACGGGTTCAATGGGCATATTTTTGGGCCGAGCCCAAGAGCTCGGAGAACTCACAAAAAATAACCGACCTTGTGTCACATGCTGCCCCAGTGGGGGTGTGACTAAATATCGTCAGTCAGTAGTTCAAGTGAGTCAGTAGTAGTTTAAGTGGAGTCAGTAGTTCAGGTGAGTGAGTAGTTCAAGTCGGAGTCAGTAGTTCAAGTCGAGTCAGTAGTTCAAGTCGAGTCAAGTGTCGAGTCAGAGGCTGTCCGGAACAGTGTCGCGTTCAGACAATTACAGACATTGAAATAGTGATACTGGTCGAGACTACATTGTTCTCTCTTCTAAACCTGATTGTTCATACTAACACTTCTACTTCTCTGGATATATTCCTGTTTATAATATATCTGTGTTATTCCATACCTGTGTTCGAGTTCTTCTTTGTTGGTTCTACCTTGGACCCACAGCGTGGTACGGGGATATGGACCATAATAGATAGATAGATAGATAGATAGATAGATAGATTAGGAAACAACAGACAAACATGCAGACTACCTTGGACTATCACAGTGGTACAAGGAACCGGACCATAACAGTATGCATGCTGTTTGCTGCCACGATATGATTTTTCTGATATCTTTCCTGAATATATCAAGTTTGCGGAGTAATTTCAGCATGTTAACTACAAGTGTATTTATTGTTGTCATTCTAAAACATTGTCGTCGCTCATATGATCGGTCCATGTTATTCTGGGCATTCTTCTATAGCTCCACCTATCTGTTATCAAGTCACTTTATTCTCGAGGAGATTGCCCAGCATCCATTGCCATATAGTAGAACTGATACTACATAGTAATCAGTGATCTCTTCTTGTTTTTCTAACGACATGTTTCTGTTTCTCAAATTATTTGCTCTCCTCTATTCAAAGAGGAGCTTCCAGGATGGGCTAATAATAATAATGTCTCCTGTCATGACATCGTCAAATGAAACATCAGTTTGAAGACTTTATAGAAGGATACACGATTAACCTTGCGATTACGGATTACAGACAAAATTGAGAGATTTACTCTAAATTCAATAGAAACGTTGATCAGATGTACAAAGAAATATACCGCATATACTCTTGTATAAACATATTTCATGTATAGAGCAAATCCAGGATTTGTATATCATCATCATCATCATTGAAGTTTTCGTTGTCGTCATCATCATTCCCTTGACTTTTGTTATCGTAGCGAGGTTCCAAAAGCAGCCAATGCTGGTATAGTCATACGGGTCCATTGTTTGACATTGTCCAAACAGTTTTTACGTTAGCTTCCTCGCTTACGTCCACCTTCAACAGTGCCTTTCATGAACGTCTAGAACATGCTGTTGCGGCTTGTAATGTGTCCAAACCATGCCATTTTTCTCCGTTTGACAGTGGCGAGAGGAGGTTCCCAGTGGCCCACAAAAACCATTTTCTGAACAAACACATTGGATTTGTATTGAAAATGCTATGTAGTTTTCTCATGAATTTTGCTCATACGTCCCTTTCTCTGGTTCTGCCAAAAAGATATATATATATATATATATATATATATATATATATATATATATATATATATATGTGTGTGTGTATCTTTGTACATATATATATATATATATATATATATATATATATATATATATATATATATATATCACGTATCGCCCGGTCTCATGACGGACGCTACTTGTCAACAAACAGTAATTTTACTTTATTTGTAACCAACAGTTATTTCTGAAGAAAGATTGAGGTCAATCTGAAATATCAAATATATATATAAATAAATACTTTCAGAAAAAAATCATTATTTTTTAATTCGCAAAATTTCCTATATATATATATATATATATATATATATATATATATATATATATATATATATATATTGCATGTAGCTGGTGTTGAGACCCAAGTTTCTGAGCAATACCACTAAAATTAACAGACAAACATTACATTCCTGGGAGTGATCATGCACATATTATATTGCAAATCAAGGCCGTCATTCTGTTCTGTACAAAGCTACCCCTAAATAGTGAGAAAATCCACTTACCATAAAATGTATGATAATAAGATTTAAATACTGTAAAGCGGTCTTCGTTCATGTCTGACTATGGTAGCTTCTTGACCCTGGGCCTGAGTGCCTACCTCATTCGCAATGTATGTCACTTAAAATCAACAAATATTTTATTTGAATTTTATATAAACTATCAATATGTTATAAATATTTGTATTTTACAAATAATATTGATAGTTATTTTCTTATATAATATTTGCATTCATCTTCGTGTCGCAAGTGTTTAAATATATCTTTTTAATCATTTCACCCGAAGCAAGGCAATAAAGCCACTAGGGTTACTGAATGTTAGAGAATATGTGGAAAAAAACTACTATTAAGAAGAGACGATAATAAAATAATTAAGAAGACAGAAGATAACGATTGACATTACATTTAATTTTTTGAAGATCAAATTTGATTGGGAAGCAAGACGTCGGCTAGGAGTTATACATACTGAGGTATTGGTTGTAGAACATAAAGAAAGAACCTAGGATAAGTGACATGGGTCCATACCTATAAATACAGAATGAACTCTTCATAACACTATGTATACTACGCCTCTCAAGAGAGAGAGAGAGACAGACGAACCGAGTCGAGCCGATAGTAGTTTACTCCAAACCAGACTGACAGTCATACTAACACCTTCCACATCATGTATTATTTTTTCGTGTAATATACCTTCGTTATTTCTGCTTTTGTGTTCGTGTTGTTCATCCTTGGTCCTAACCTGACTATAACAATAAGGAAGACAGGCTAAAGGAGTACAATTGTAAAGTTACGTTTAGACAAATGTACTATGAGAATATTGGCTTCTCAGGTAGGCTACGGTCATTGAATACGCATTAATTGTAACCACACCCAAATTTTACCTATATATAGTACAATCGGTCACCGAAAATCCATGATATTTAATCTCTTTAAAAATATTACCTGTGCATAGAGTAACCCACTAGCAATTGCGCAAAAGTTGATCAGAAAAAAAAATCGCACTATATACGAGTAGATATGCTACGACATATTTTTAGCCTAACAAAATTCTCTACATGAGAAAAAATTAAATCCTCCGGAAACCTGTAGAATTCTCTTAAACCAGTTCCGTCACTCAGATATGCGGCAAGTTATGCTAGGATGGATTAATGAAGCTTCCTCAAAGATGGCGAAATTTTGAGAAAGAAAATGTTACATATGACGTTGTATAAATTTATGTACACATTCCGAAATATTTTCATTGAAATTAACTGAGAGTACTTGACTGTTTTTTTTCTACAGACAGAATGGATACATATGCAAATAGTAGGTAAGTAGCTGGTTTATATATATATATATATATATATATATATATATATATATATATATATATATATATACGTCTTACCAGTTTGGGACTGGACAGGATAATTTAGAGGAGGACATAAATCCAGGGAGAACTCAATGTAGGCTACAGAGCATTATAATGATAATAAGAAGACAGAGGAATTAGTTATCCATGTCGAAATGGATTGTTAATGTCTTTGCTTTCTTATATATATATATATATATATATATATATATATATATATATATATATATATATGAAAAATATAGATTTAAGGATAAAGAACTCAATATAATAGAGTGTGTGTAAATATAAAAATATATAAAAATGGACATTGAAGTCAACACTCAACGGGGACAGACTGTTTCATGATAAACGCAATGATCAGTCCACATGTGTTGTGCTTTTTCTAGAATATATATATATACGGGTCACTGGTGCATAGTCGATAGTAAATTGCATTGTGTGTAGTCTATTCTAACGGTTATTTTGGCAGGAGTAGTTTGTTAGTTTGTTTAATACTTACTTTATTTATTTGAATGAATTTATTTTACTTGTTTTTGCTTATTTATTTTTCTCTTCTGATAACGAAGAAAAAATATACAGAGGAGTAACTGAAGGACCCTGGAAACAAAGATACTAAGCACACAAAACAACTTTCATAATGTTAAATACGTGATCAGCACAATGCTTTCGAAGTATATCTGGGAAATTAAAAAGAAAACAGCAAATCACACCAAAAATATCATGGAAAATAAGGACAGAAACATCAGCCTACAAAAATCTCAATAATACAAACTCTGCTTGGATGAAAAAATATCAATAATTACCTTCCCAGACCAAATCAAACTACTACATTAACGACCAGAACTCATCTCAAAATTCAGACACGTCTGTATATGTGAGTAACGAGGAAGTTTTAAGGAAAATTGAAGCAAAATCGACACATTAAATCAGAAGATTTCTAAGGCACATAATAATAATTGTATAATTTGGAATTCATAAGACAGATTGATAGCAAGAACGGTAGAGGGAAACGGTGAGAAACTTGTAAAATGATGGCGTTTATTAGCAGCAGAAATGTATTTGGTAAATGATAAGGAAAAATAAACATAGCTGCAAATGAGAGACATGGTCGCCCATGTGATGCAGAAATATGACTTAAAAATAGAAAAGAATACACCCTTGTTCAAATTAATTGAAACAAAAGCTTTAGTTTCCTTTCATTCACCATGCGGTCAATTTTTAGACCCACTGGAATGACAGTCGGTTTCTATTTTTTTAACCTTAGATTAGGTCAATTGCAGAGGTGTGCAGTAATATAAATATATTTTCGGGGTGTATGATGAATTCTTTTTGATCTTAAAAATTTTGCGTAATCTGTGATTGCCTTAGTTATTTATCACGCCCAGACACTATTGTCTCGACTGTCGATTAGTTGTCGATTGTTTGCGATGGACGTCCTCCCAAGAAAGCGTAAGAATATTGGAACACTGCACGAACACATTGACTATCAACACAGATACACAATCATACCTACACACATATAATACACACATACAGACACATACGAGAACAAAATATACAGATATGCACACATATACACATACACACATATGTTAAACGCATACACACAAACATACAAACAATGACGTGTACAGTGATATACACACATATGCACACATATATAATACACACATACACATATATTAATTGCCCTATGTCCATTGTCTGCGATTGACGTTACTCCAAGGAAGCATACGAAAACTTTACCGCTGCATGAACCCAATGGCAATGCATTACCAGTGAGCAAATCAAAGTTCTATAGACTTTCTGGGAATTCTCCTGATTTAAATCTCATCGAGAATCTGTGGTCAATTGGCAAGGAACAACTTCATGGAATGGACATAAGAAGTACTAATATATGAACTGTGTCATGTTTCATTGGAAAAACACGAGAAAAAAGTAAATAATAACGGAATTATTTGTTTTGTTTCAGTTAATTTGCACAAGGGTGTACGTTTGAACATAACCAAAGAATATTTCGCTTCATAATAGTAAGAATAAATGTATAAAGATTTAATAATTAAATTGAAGATCTGGCATCGACTTCGTCCCCGGCAAATGTCGGAAGTAAACCCACAGCTTGAAACGCACTGTCAAAATTAATGGGATAGACAGAGTTTCAAAATAAATCAACGAAGGAAAGAGGAAGACAGAGGGAGTATATATCTTAGCTGTCCGGTCCTTAGATGCATTAAGCTGATGAACGGCGAATTATCTCCCTTGTAAAATGAAGTAATGCATACTAATGCAATTATCGGTCGCAGTCTTTGTGTCGTGGTGACAAGTTGTATTTGTGCGACCATCCACAATACAGTAAATCAAAGGCGAAGTATCAGTAAATGTACTAGCCGGTGCTGAGTCAACTGTAACATGTCGTACGTCACTATCGTATTTGAACATTTGAATCGTAAGAACCAGCATATACTCGAATATTGTAAACTTGAAGAAGAATGCATATATGGAAACTAAATACCTCACTACTTAAAGATAATATATATATATATATATATATATATATATATATATATATATATATATATATAGATAGATAGATAGTAATTATTCGGATGATTTGATAATTATATTTAATTAATTCATCGAGTCTGATAGAAACCTCAACAGAATGCAGAAAATACTGGACTGTCAGGGTTTCAAATCTCGGTAGTGGATGCCCACTGCTGATGAGTCCTAAATATAGGACGAAATCGCCAGTGCTTTCTGCATTCTGTTGGGGTTTCTATCAGACTCGATGAATTTTTATATATATATATATATATATATATATATACGGAGGTATTGAGGTCTCACACTTATACCCACATTCACATGAATGTACTCACTCACTACCTAATGAGCCAAATGATAACACACACCCGCAGTAATATACACGTTTGCACATATCATACTCACTCACTCATTAAGAACCAAATAACACACTCACACACACAAACGCACACACACTTAACAGAGACACATCCCCTCTCCAGAAAGCAATAAAACTGTCTAACTGACCAGGGGAATTCAGTAGCAGCATCGATCCATTCAGCTCTTATCTAAAATAACAACTTAAAAGAGTCTGTTTGACCAACACAAGAAATGTTAAAAAAAATTCATGTTAAAATGATGAGAGAAAAAAACAAATGAAAAAACAGACAAAAGTACATTTTCTCCATCAAGACATTCATTTCTGTAGTTTACTGCTACCAGGAAGCAGAATTTGTTTTCTCCTGATGATGGCCATTTTGGCCGAAACTAGTCGAGGAATCTAAATGAAATAATAATAAAAAAACGAAAGAATATTAATCTACAACCCATTTTATCTGAAGATTTTAATTTTTTAATATTTTCATTGTTCAATATATATATATATATACATATTTTATATATATATATATATATACATATTTTTTATATATATATATACATATTATATATATATATTAAAGACATATTTTATGTTTAACGTTGTTATTTTATAGATACAAGTATTTAAGCAAATGCTCTGTTTATGATAAACAGTATTAAATAACATTTACCGACCTGAATGTCCGAGAAATTTTCATAGAAAATATTCGTTCTTTGACAGGATTCGAACCTGCATCCTATACGGAACCGTCATATACGCTGACGTGCCTTACCGCTTAGGCTACAAAGAAGCGTTCGGTAGACAAGGTCGAATTTACTGCTTATAAACTCAAATTTTCCATGAATCTCGTACATTCATAACTGCTCTGGCGTATCGAATGTAAACAAATGACGTCATATATTAAGAAATGGACAAGGTCCGACAATTTATTTATATGTAAATTTTAATAAATAAATTGTCGGACTTTGTCCATTTCTTAATATATATATATATATATATACGAAAAATAAACGAACAAAAATGACTACCTAAACTTTAAAAAAAAATACTAAGGAAATCAGGAAAATAATTAAAATTAAAATAAATCATGGCATAGACTCATAGAATATCATGCCAGAACACACAAAATTTACCGTCTCCCCCAAATCCAGAAAACATTTATCCCAATGCACCCAATTATCTTAGGAATAGAGACCAATCCAAGTCTAAATAAGCGAAGAAATTCAGAAATCATGAGAAATTTGGGACAATCAGTTCATCAAATATAAAGAATTCCGGTAGCCTAGTTGAAAAAAAAACTAAGGAAAATGTACATGACCAACCAAGGCAAGGCCAGTCTAGATATAAAATCCTTCTTCAATAACAGTTTAACAAATGGCTAAATCTCCTAAAAATGGCCTACACAACCAAATATGAAGCTCCTTCTCTACAAACAGCTAAAATAATAAAAACCTGGCGTCTCATTACCAATCAATGTGACTTCAGATTTAATACCGATTATTATAAACAACAATTTGGATTACTAATCGGATCGTTTCTCAGTGGAGTGATGGAATGTATTTCTCTTAGAAATTCTTGAATATAGTCCTTTCCAAAACTTTTTACCCCCTACCCCCAAAATAAAGTCAACATAATTCAGTTATATTGATGTTGCTCCACTTCTATATACTCGTGATACTTATTTACCTAGGTACTAGGTAAGTACGTGAACTAAACAAAGTCATAAACACAATGGAACATGCATAGGAAATGGAAGAACACAATCCCTTACCTTTCCTGGATATAAAACTACACAGGATCAACCAACAAAAACGACCTAATAAATTTATGTTTTCATCCTAATAACAAAAAAAATGGTAAAAGAATGGTTGCTGAAGACATTAGGTTTATAATGCCCAAAAATTAATACACAGGTGAAATAATGCAAATCTTAGTACTAACCTAAACAATTTGAAGGAGTTTACTCCATCGCCTGTAATAACTGTCACAAAAAATACATACATACATCTAGAAACTGTCACGAGTTAAATTCAGTAACAAAATTCAAACGGATAGAGATGTCAACTTAATAATAAATAATAAATTTTTAAAGAGAATAAAAAAAAGATTACTAGAAGTAAACTTAAATTTTAAAATAAAATTTTACTCTTTTAATGTATTTTCTATGAATATTTTTCTAATCGACTATTTCATAGAAAATCCCCAAAATTTAAAAAAAATTAAATCACTAACAAACATCAAATTAAATTATTTGTAGACAGTTTAGAGACATTCAAATTTATATCAAACATTATAATCTTTATGAATCCCCAAAATAATACTTTCAAAGTAAAACAAAATAACAGCGTCTGTTTCTAGCCTTTTTTCTACAAAGAAAATTAGTGACATCTTCTTGTCTCTTAACTTCCTTCAATCTTTTTCTCTCTATGTTTTTTCTTCTCTACCCCTTCGATTTCAATATATAACTTCCGTTAAGTTAATCGTTTAAATGTGTCAATATCTGCTAACTCACTCATGTCTTCTCTCTCCCCCCCCTCACTTCCTCACTTCGTTAATTTACATATGTTTAATACGGCCAGTCAAAAATGTGTAAATTTTCTTTTCATTGTTTGGAAGTAAAGTCTGATGATCCGCACTCCTTTAAAAGGTGCTGTGGTGAAATAATTTATTGCATGGAACCTTAAAGTGGTCTGTTTTTATTTAATATATATATATATATATATATATATATATATATATATATTCGCTGTCAGAGACGTACATAAAACATCTGGCATTGATTAATAATCTCACCTTATTCACCAATGCAAAAAATGTGTTAAAAGTTAATGTGTTTTGTAAAAGTAAAAAGGCGCCAACTCGAATTCCAGCCACATTCCTTTTGCGGAGCTGGAAATAAACGCTACTATTATTTAGGCATCACGAAGCAACATCTTAAACAGACAAGGATCGAAAGAACGAAACCCATGCAAATGGCGAAAGGTGAATACGCTTGGGAGAATAGACTCTTCGGACAATTTTGAAACATCTTTAACCCCCGACACAACTATTTTTTGTCATATTCAAATGTGGATCGGTATCCACCATATGATAAAGAACAAATAAGAAACGTTTATAAATCTGGCATGTTTCTACATTAAATAAAGCTTCATCGGAGAATAATGAAATGAGATATGGGGAAAAAAACAAACATGGGTTTTTTTTTTTGTGTTTTGTGATTTTCATTTTCTAAATAGTCTTCACGTGTGTATTTGCATATATATATATATATATATATATATATATATATATATATATATATATATATATATATATATATATATATATGTGTGTGTGTGTTTGTGTGTGTGTCAGTGTGGGTGTGGGTGTCAGTGTAGGTGTCGGTGTGTCAGTGTGTGTGGGTGTGTCAGTGTGGGTGTGTATGTTTGTGTTGCCTTATATTCATCTTTGATCCTAAACCCAAATGTCAAAAATGAACAACAAAAAACAAAGGAATTGTCCTTGGCGTTCAAATACATTGGAGGGACACTATATATATATATATATATATATATATATATATATATATATATATATATATATATCGTCATTTTATATATCTCTAAATTTCGGTTCCAGAGACATAATTTATCACTTCTTTGAGAATCATCACCTCGCTCAGTGTGAACTGTTTTAATAAGATTCTCTTGAGTTTTCTACTAGAAAAGATGATATAAACAAACCTGCAGAAACATCGATGGGGCGTTGTTATTGATATTCAATAATTGGAAGATGTTTTTCAGAGAATCAGTTCTGGAGAATAATGTGGGACAATTACAAAGATTCCACAAGATTTATCAAAACGCTCTTATAAAATACTAGAAAATAATTGTCTTCGCCTCCACCAGAGATGAAGATTTGCCCTCCTTCCATGAAATAGTACGTCTTATTTTTTTGAGCTAACAGTGTAAAGTAATAGTCTTTTTAGTTTCATATTTCACGAATAGTCATTTCACGTATACCACATTAACTGAAGATTCTTCAGGCCTTTTTTATAACATCGAAAATTCTCTTGCTAAAAAGAACTTAAAAATGTATATGAGATCGTACATAAGATATATATATAATTAAATGGACAAATTCCGACAATCATTTTATTAAGACATTTTTATGTTTATACATTCGAATATTTAAGTAAATGCTCTGTTTATAATAAACAATATTAAACAACATTTACCGGCCTGAATGTCTGAGAAATTTTCAAACAAATTATTAGCCCTCCGACAGGAATCGAACATGTACCCTATACATAGCCCGGCGTGCCTTTAACCGATTTGGCCACAGTGGAGCGTTCGGGTAACGAGGTTGATTTTACTGTCTTTAAATTATTTTTTGTCCATTTCATAATGTGTGACGTCATTTGTTTAAATTTGGATACGCCATGAGCAGATATGAATATACGTGAGAAAATAATGGAAGATTATAGATTAAGCATTAATTCAAAAGAGGGATCGATACTGATAGCAGAGTAATAATTATTTATTATAATTCTGTCATATAGACAAAAACAGTTTACTCATTACAAACATGCAATTCTCTCAAACACACACTCATATATATATATATATATATATATATATATATATATATATATATATATAAAGACGAAGGCCAAACGGATAACCGATGCGTATCGTCCTCTGACGGCTATTATCAGGGCATATATGATAAAGTCCCTCAGAGGATGAAACGCGTCGGTTAAGATATATTTCCCTTTCGCATCAGTTCATATTGTCCTTACACTGATATAATCTATTTGAAAGTTTGAGACACACCCATGTGTGTGTGTGTGCGCACATGTGGAAGAGAAAGAGAGAGAAGAATTTCACACGAAACTGGCTGCCCTTAGAATAGAAGAGGTGGTATTCTGTTGTTACAAGATCCTGGATTTTAAGGTGGATGGCACAGTTTCTCCCAACTAAGTCGCGGTATGGTATAACTGGCCCCAATGCGGCCTGGCATTGTCATGAAAGAACACCACACTCTTGTGATTAAGCAATCCTGGATCCGTCTACTTCAGTGCCTGTTGAACACGATCCAATTGCTGCGAATACATGTCCACAATGATAGGCTGGCCACATTGGTAGCAGCACATAGTGCAACACCTAACGAATTTGTCACCAAATAATTTTGCGTGTGTGTACAGGTGTTTTTTGTTTGTTTTTTGTTTTTTTTGGTAAAGCACAGAGTTTCGTGATGACGACAAATGCTTTGTACGCTTGGGAGTGTCAAACTTTTTGTCACTGATGAGCATTCGATCAAATATGGTTACGTTGCAGTGACGAAAAAGCAAAGAGAAACATTCGTTTTTGGGTTTTTTTTTGTTTTTTTTAGCTTCCGACAGTGTCTGGGACCACTCACTTACTCAGCTTGTACAACTACCACGTGAAATATGACTCTTTCATCAGATTCCTGGTAGCTTCGACAAGGTAGCCACATATTCCGTTGTTGTCCTCCTCAATGCTCCTTTTCAGAGACTTCTCGTACAGGATCTGCGGTCGGCTAGAGCGGGGTTCAACACGAACGGACAGATCTCCCGCTCTAAACTTCAGGAATCATTGTCTGATGATGCGTACAGTCGCAACATTATCCCTACAGGTTTGACATAATCGGCGACTTGATGCTGATGTAGACAAGCACAACTTAAAGTCATAATTCAGTAATCTTAAAAGGTACATCGATCTCGTTATGTTTCCTCACCGATGATCGAACTATGATTGGGTTCAAGTGCAATGTTATCCCCACACCGCTTTCTTTGCATGTGACACAGTCAATGGCGTATCTGTGATCCCCCCTTTCCACATGATGCAAACAAGGACGTTTTTGGTTACATTATAAATTAGACGTATTAGATTTCAAGCGTTTATCGTAAACATAAATACGAAGTAAGTGCTGAAGACATACAGTTCGTGCCCACATATCAAACTCTAACGGCGTTCTTAAACTAGACGTTTTTCGAATGATCTTTGAATATATATAGTACCAGTTTAAAAACAAGTTTTCTATCATGTTAAAAAAACGTCGAGAATATTACTTCAAATGAATTTACAACTTAGATATGGATTGCCGAATTCAAAGACTAAAAATTAAATCCTTCTTAAATTTAAAACTGATCCTTTTCCGGGTGCTTTCCATTTGGTTTCGGCCTTTGTGATGAACTCATTTCATAGATCTTTCGATCCGGGTAAACTCCAAGGAATTTCGAACTGCAGCCTTTGTTTATACTACGATATAACTTATTCATGTTCCGCTATTCATGTCATTGTACATCTAATATGTTCTACCCTGCCCAGTGATTGAGATTATCATATCATATTTACGAATCAACGCTATAATCCACTATCGCATTCAATGGGACAGTCCTGTATCTAGAATTAGGTGCTTTAAAATAAGGATAATCGATTCTAAGTGTTAAGTTCGCTGCTGTTGTTGCTGCTGTTTGGCTATATTCAATAAGCCTTCTAATTTCTTACTACTGCTGCTTTTACTGATGTTTATGTTTTGCAGTCATTTGCCTTTAATTCTTTAATGGAGAATTTCGTATCTTTTAATCATTTCGCCCGTAAGGAGATAATCAAGTAATGAACACGCAAGCGGTCACTGAATGTGAAATAATTAGAGAACATATTTATATTTTTGATTATCAAAGTTGAATGGAAAGCATTGAAGTGATTTCCACAAACGGGAAATGTGAGAGAAGAAACTGTTAGCAAAGAACTTGCGTTTACATGTAGCCATTTCAAAAGTAAGACTATGGGCTTTAATCTCCCAAACTAGTACTGCGCGTAATTCATAATATCTAGGTAACAAAGAGGAACTCAAATCAGAACAATTACTACGAAAATATTTATAGAAGATATACAGGAAAGCTGCGATGGAGAAGTAACTGAAGTAGATATTATTTGTACTGTATCAAGAATCTCTAAATTTATAGGAGAAACAGCAGACTTTTTCTGACAGGTATATTCAATATGGTTTTTATTTCTATGTTTCGCCTACTTTTATTTTTTCTAGAGTTTATTCTTCGAATTTTAAATAAGCATCATTGTTCGACATGACAAAATAAATTTCTGTTTAGAAATGATTGAATTTCTTATTGTTCTAATTTTTTATTTAACTATCTATTAATGATTTACCAAAAATAGTTGAAACAACGATACTCAGAAATTATATAAAGATGAACTGAGTTGAAATTCGACAAGTAGCAAGTCAATCGTTGAGAGAGTGTGAAACCTGTGTAACCAAGGATCGATGTCCAAAATATATATGCTCTCTATCTGTTCGATTGAAGAGTTTTAATTCAAACCCATTTGAATCCCGGTCTATTTAAATCATTCTTTCGCAGTGAATGAGATGTCATGGATTAATTTTCAATTTGTTTTCGTTTTATCGAAGGACGTAGATTGCTGGTGAACAGGAAGTCATCCGTGATTGGTGTGTAAATTGCCAGAAGGAGTCGCAGTGTGTAATTAAAAAAATATCGGAAATTTTAGCTAACGAATGGTGCACAAGTCGATATCCGATTAATATCGGCTGGGCCATCTAATGAACCTTGACCAAAAACATGATCGGTGACAAATCATTAAACTGGTTCATTTTATGAAATTAATATCAGTTTTTCTGTAGCTTTAACAACAATTGTCTTATTCTTATGAATTTACCTTCAAACGTTTATTGATGATAAAACGCATTTAATACAAATCTCGGATTTCGATTTGTGACCGACAAGAAACTTTGCGAGCACACAAAAGGTAATTTAGTTCCATTCCATCCTCAGAAGATGGAATCATTTGCTCCTAGAGAATGGCATTTAGAATATTGAAGGCCCTATTTCTACTTACCTGATATTCGGATCTTCCTTTATTTATTAGAAGTGCTTAATTAACATTCAGCTAATAACTATGACACGCATGCAACAGACATCCGTGTGAACAATTCACTAGGGCATAGGTATTGGGACCTACACTCAAAGAAATCAGTAATCGAAGATTAATCAACTGGCAACAGCAAGTCTGTTAATTATCGTAAAATGATAGTAAAGGAACAAATATGAAGAGTGTATCTTTTCCAGTCTGCAGAGAATGAGTTTTCTAATGATTCATTTTTTTTAAAAGGGAATTTTTCTTGCTTTTCTTGCACGGTGCTGTATTAGGTTGTATCAAAAATATTTTCACATATACAAACTTTTAGTCACAAATATCTAAAAGCTATCTCTGACTCAACGAGTTTATTGTCTGTTTATATCTATCATACAATCAGCAATGTCTGTCTTACATATTTTATAACGATACATAGAATTTGAAATACAGATAAAACAATATAACAACGCAGATTAAAATTGCGCCTCCAAATATCTTGATGACATGCACTTGAAAGATGATGTCGCCTCTGACCTCTCTCTCATGGCTCAATAGGCATAAGACTGTCTGGTAAGATTCAATAGACCTAAAACTAAAATAGTAACATTTACTGACATCCAAGCAGACTCTGACCCTACCCCAATCCCTTTTCTATCATCGGATTAAATCTCAGTGACGACATCTAATATAACACGAACGTCTGTGTCATACGAAAAACGTATGCTGGAAGAATGGGAAGTTCCTTTTTACCGCACCAGATTTACCTAAATCGCGATGAAAGCGTTCGATCAGACCAATAATGGATTATTGCTGACATGTCTGGGCTGGTGCTGCCACGTCCTCACTCTCCGGAGTTCGAAAGCGAATACGAGGTCTTGTGGGTAAGGAATAATTTTACACCCGGAAATCCTTTTCCCACAGACGAAAGACTGTTAGTGTCTCACTATTCTGCTGCTATTAGTATGGATAATGCTCGGTCAAGATATATTCCATAGACCCACCATACACAGCTACGAGGCGCCATGTTAACAGTGTTTATTTGAAAAAGGTCACTCAGAAATTTTCGTTTCCATAACTGTTGCTTTGTAGGAAAGACTCCCGAGATGATGTTTGCTGACCACTACAATCTTGGTCTCTTTAAGGTGACTCCTAATAGCTAACTAAAACATTCTAATTATATGAATTTGTTACTTCCTACTCCTTACTCCATTACAATAAACAAAACTCAGTAAGAATCTACCTGAGCTGTCTTTTGGTTCTTCTGCTGTGTAAACTAACAGTGAATAAATAAATAAAAAATGCCGGACATGTGATATATATATATATATATATATATATATATATATATATATATATATATATATATGTACATATATAGGCAGCAACCCTTCGTTTATGCATGTTTCATTAAAAACGACAGACAAGGTACTACAGTTAAGCATTTTATTTAATTTTTCTTGTGTTCGAACAAGGGCTTTCATTTCTAGCCAAAAGTGTGTAGAAATTGTTCAAATATTTTATAGTTCCGAGCGCTTTCGGCTATACCTTTGGCCATTATCAAGAATGATTCAATTTTTCAGCTTAATTGAGTGTGTGCATTATATGTATGTTTTAGTGTGTTGTAGAGATGTTTTTAATTTCCGAATACGCTTAGCAGATTGTGGCTTTGTTCGTAGTTAATATTGTTAAGAGTTGGCTTTTTCTTTTATATTATTAAAGCTTCCATTATTTTTAATCTTTGTTTCACAAGTGGATGAAGTTATTATATTTGTGTTTTCTACTAGTATAAAACATTTGGACAATTTTTTACACATTCTTTGTCCAGAAAATAAATTTCTTGTTTGAACACCATAAAAATTAACTTAAAAACTTTACCGTTATACCTTGTCTGCCGTTTTTAATGAAACCTGCATATCTATCTATCTATCTATCTATCTATCTATCTATCTATCTATCTATCTCTCTCTCTCTATATATATATATATATATATATATATATATATAAATTTGTCTATCTCTATAATAAAATCGTTCTGATACCTACATATGATTTGTAATCTATCTATCTATCTATCTATCTATCTCTCTCTCTCTCTCTATATATATATATAAATATATATTTGTCTATCTATATAATAAAGTCATCTATCTATCTATTAGGTTAGTTCAAAAATAATGACGTAAGAATGTCGTTTTTTGACGTAGAAAAGTACGTCATAAAACGACATTATTACGTCATTATTTTTGCACCAAACTAATATCTATCTATGTATCTATCAAACTATCTAAAAAAAAGAATACCTGCTCGGCCCGGCGGCTAGGGATCAAAGTGTAGTATCTGCGCTTTTGTGAGCTGCCGAGCCGGGTGTTCGTCGAACTCTCTGCTTGCAGAGAGGAACCCTGACGAAGCCCGCCGAAGGGTAGGGTTTCGTTGGGGAGGTTGACGGAACTAGCCTGCTTGGACGGGTTTAGATGGGTTTTATTTTTGGCTGGGCCTACGGGCTCCGGACATACCCACATTAAAAAGGCCTTGTGCCGCATTCAATTCCTGTGGGTGAATTGATAAATACCATCATCAAACTATCTATCTATCTAGTTACCTATCTCATTCTTTTTCTATCTATCTAGTTACCTATCTCATTCTTTTTCTATCTATCTAGTTACCTATCTCATTCTTTTTCTATCTATCTATCTATCTATCTATCTATATATATATATATATATATATATATATTGACATATATCTCTGAATGTTTGATTTTTTTCAAGCTATTTACCTCTATGAAAATAATTTATAACGAAACATTTATCCATAGATTTCTCTCACCGATTTCCTTCTTCTAAAGATATACCAGATTTCCGCCACTATTTGCTCACCCCCACCGCTGACACATTCACCTGCCTCCCATCAGACCCAAACTCTGGAATCTGCTCCTGGGTCAGAAAGGTGAAAATCGTGACGTTACATCTCATCAACTGCTTTTGCTTGTTGTCGCGGTCTTTTGGGTATTTTTCGCGGAGCCGTAAGCAAGCGGCGAGCAGATTCGATTTGAAAAATTCCTGGCAACGCAAACAGGCAACAACGCACCGTGCATATTAAACTTGCACGGTGCCATAAAAGCTTGGAGTGAACGCATAAATAGCAAGATAAATAAGATTGACACAGACACAGGCACAGACACACAAATAAATGCAGCATGCACAAACATATGCATACACACACTCACAGACGCACACACACAAATATCGACATATATGTGAGAAAAATATTACATACCTGCTTTTATTATTCTACACTCAGAAATATATATATATACAAGTTGTGTCCGAAACGTATCCCACCATTTAAGATTAAAGTAAAATGTACTAACTCGACAACGATTTCTTCATCAAAGTTTTTCACGTTTCTCTTTACGCACTAACGCCATTTCTAAATCAGGTTTAGCAACTGGCATCAGCTAGCTCTTTCGTTGTAAGCACATTAATCAAGAAGATGAATTTCGATGACGTTATTTAAAACATATTTTAACATGTTTACCACGATATTTATAAGGTACCTATTTGCCGCAATAGTTACTTATTTTATATGCCGTGTCCCTTCACTACGTAGGCGTTCATGACTCTCCATCTCTTCGTGTCTCTTGTTGCTCTCATGTATGTCACGCGTTTCTTTCCTTTGTCCCACGTTCCCTTTATACGTCCTGAGATTATCAGATTTTTCAAGCCCTCTTTTTTTATTACATGTCTCAGAAATTTCAGCTGCCTATTCCTGATATTAAGTATTAGCTTCCTCCCTGTTTTCATCTTCTCTAGAACCTCATCTTTGCTCAAACGCTCGGTTTATGATATCCTGAGCATCTTTTATAGAACCATCCATACCCCCGTTGCCTTGAGTCTCTTCTTCATCTCCGAGGATATTTTCCAACATTCGTTGCCGTAAAGAAGGACAGATATCACGTAGCAATTCAGTACTCTTTTCTTTGTTACTAACAGAATCCACCGGTCTCGTAATACTCTTCCTAGATTTTGGAATGCGTCTTTGGTCATATCAACACGTCTTCGGATCTCAGCCTCGGTCTTTCCTTCCTGTCAAAACACATCACAGATATTTAAATTTCCGTACCTGCTTGATTATAGTGTCCCAGACATTTATATCCTATTTAGCCAATTTACTACTAAATTTACTATATAGCCTATTTGCAACTATTTGTTACTACTTACAATTTACCCTAATAACTAATTTATAAGGTTATGTTTGCACAGAATAAAACATTTGGACAGTTTTTACAAGTTCTTTGGCCAGAAAAGAAAGCTCTCGTTCGAACACAAGAAAAATTAAATAAAAATCTTTACCGTACTACCTTGTCTGTCATTTTATAAAACATGCATATATATATATATATATATATATATATATATATATATATATAAAAAATCGGTGGTAGACCTACATATGATTTAAGTCATCTATCTATCTATCTATCTATCTATCTATCTATCTATCTATCTATGTATATATATATATATATATATATATATATATATATATATATTTATATATACATACATACATATATATATATATATATATATATATATATAAATATATATATATATATATATATATATATATATATATATATATATATTAAAAAAAACTTTATCGTAGTATCTTTTTTTAGCTTTTAAATTAATAATTTTAATGCAGCTTGCTAAAAAACTGAAAATCGTTTGAATTCTTTTAATAAAAGTTTTTTTTAATGAATATATACATTAATTAAGATTTGTTGGTTATCTGAAAAAAGAGATAATTTTAAAAAAAATCAATTTCGGTTAACTTACTTTTGAGAAGCACTGTAGATATAGATGGTGATTAAAAAGTAACTCGTTATTTATGTATGATGTACTCGCCTGTCTAACTATTATTTTTACAAGACGGGAGATTCCAAACATAAAATAGCTCGTTACTTTTCAATCAACATGTAGATATATAGATAGATAAATCTTAAACTGCAGCGTACAAGTTGACTTCAAGATTTTTAGCTCAAAAAATAGTTAAGCCTATACCTACCTTATAGGTCGACACCCACCCACAAAGATACGGTAAACAAATAATGACCGAAAACTTAGTCCTACCCATAAATGAAGTTAGGCTACGATATACGATAGCATGTACCAAAACTACATAATGTCACGCCACTTTCCTCTATATTGAGACACTCACCGTAATATACTTTTTTATACAACCAATGTACAACACTCACCGGTATTTACATGTATTTTATTGTTATATATGTACATTTGAAATTCGTCAGGTCTGCTGATAAACGCATTAATGTCAACATCAACTCCTATAAAATATTAATAATCTAGAATACACATTATACCAGGTAGTTTTTAAAAGGACCTCTACGTATCGTATGTTATTGTAAAACACTATTACTCATCCGCCATTTGCATAAGGAATTCAAGCAAACAAACAATGTGTATTGTAGTTTTAATTGAATATTGAATACTGAGTTACTATTTTTATATTAATATCTGTGTTATTATGCCAGATATTGGGTTGTATTTATGGCAGTCTGCAAGAGGTACGGTTACTGTTCGGTGTACAGTCCCACTTGCTTACAACTCGGTGATAAAGGTTTACAGTTTCTAACCGCCAAGTCAAGAAATTTCAGTTTTATTCGCAATGGAAATATCTTACGGCATTTAAGACAGTTAGTCCGACTAATGATACATCTTGGGAATCATCTATTTCTAAGTATGGCTGGAGTTTATGAACTTACAGACCCTGATAAATACGAACACACGCACACACACACACATACATACATACATACATACATACATATATTATTTTATTTTCGATATTAAAACAAAAACATGTCGAAAACTCTACACAAGCCTTTTCGTGTTTCAGTACTACTTTGCCATTTCTTCATGCGAATGGTAAAAGGCTGGTGATTAAATAATCTTGAAAAAAATTCCAGAATCAAAATGTTACTTCTTTTCATAAAGATAAAGTGGTTGTGGCTAAGAAAACACTTGATCAGAATTAAAAATAGACTTTCATTCTGACCATCGTGAAAAACGTGAGATTTGCGTAAGTCGGATTTTCGTCTTCTTGCAATATGAAAAAAATATTCTTGTATTACTAGGCGCATTAAAAGTAACGCCATTTTATATCTACTGATTTTTATTGAAGTAAAATAATTTACAGTTAAAAAATTTATTGTCACATCAAAACAACATCATTTGTTATGCTTAAAAAAAAACATAACATGTTCAAAGTTTTTTCCTTCCTGCCCAGTGCAACAAATCGCAACACTTCTACAAAGAATTTGCCATATTTCTGCATTAAAACCAGAAAATTTCACAGAAATTGCTTGTTTTACTTCAGGGACATTTTTGGTTTTAGCCTCTACGCAAGATCTTTAAATAACACTTCAGTTGAAAAAACAAAACAAAAAAAACTCGGTTACTGATGCGAATCGTAGACTAACTATTGAGTTATTTAACTTTTAATAAAAATATCTGTTTAACATAATATTGGCACAGTTCATATAAACCAGGGTTTACATTTTCTTTTAATTTAAAATTATATCTTGCATTTTAAATAGACGGGGGTTGTATTCTATATATAAAAAACGAAAACAAAAATTGTAGTTGTGAATATCACTTTCATATTAAGGATAAAGGGAGAATACTGGGTTATTTGGCATTTTTTTTACAAAATTTTAGATAAACCTAATAAAGTGAAAGCTTATAATTTACGTTCAAAAATTGATCTGTATTAACGTGTGGCACCATTTACCGAGGCAGAAAAAGAAAAGAAAGAAAAGAAGGAAAAAAAAAGAGGCGAGACCCAAAACGTGGATGATAAGCAGAACACCACGGCTAAGAGACAATGGTTAAAGGATATTTTGATAAGTAACAAATGGCGAAAGAGTGTCATTACAATGACAGGGAAATTCTGAGTGGATAAGGGAATCGGGTGTGTTTTGGCGACGGCTGTGTTATCTGGGATACTTAAACAAACTGCTGGCCGACTGGCCAAAGAAAAATCCAAATGAAAATGTTATTTCGATAAGTGACGGAAAACAGGTGGACAAAAGGGATTTGGATAGATATGAAAAATTAAAAGCCGCACACGATGTGTCCACTGACCGTTTTCTTTCGACGGAACATATTTAGCCTGTGATAATAAAATTATGTTATCAGAAATGTGTACCGAAAGGAAATGAATGGGAACTTAGAAATGTTCTTTTCGGGGCGACGTTTGGTCGTGTTAAAAAGACCACCCATTCTGATAATTAGCGATAAGTACTGACGAAGCCCAGGTGTAGAACGAGAGTTATGACCGCCGCCGTTCATATTATCCTGTTTGCGGCTAGAGAAAATTATTACTGCGATTAAGAGGAAGAAAAGGAAAAGAAAAGATAATTTTTTTTTTAATTAAGCAAGATTTTTATTTTTCCTGAAACAAAGCCGCGGATTCGTCCACGCCCGAATAAGACACCATTGGTCGAGTGGTGATCACGTGACGCACGAAGGAGGCTGTCGCTGCCCATCCAGAGCATAGGTATGAGAAGCTGCTACGGGAGTGGGGAGGGCAGCTCACGCCCCTCTGAAGTATGGTGAGAAGGTGGGAGTAAGAAAAGGCTCCCAAAAATGGAAAAGAGTGGAAAATTCCTAACCAAAAATAAAAGAGGTGGATATGTATTTAGAATTATCGAGGAACCCCCGACACCGACAAACCCACCCCGGTTTTGGTCGGCGTCCATATAAGAGAAGCCGCAGCTAGCGGAAATCAGTTGAGTTCGAGAAGAGTTGCAAGTTAAGTTCGAATTGAGTTCGATTTGAGTTCGAGACAGTTCCCAGAGTCAGTCTCCAGTTGAAGCAAGCCTCGCAGATAGCTGACCAAGATTCACGCACATTCCGGACTCATCTTCAATCCAAGAACAATTATTTTGAAGAGTGACTTAGATCCAGACCACCAATATAAGTTTTTTTCGACTTTCGTCCGAAGAAACATCTAAAAACCAATTTCTTAAAGAGCAAACAACTTGAAGCGTTGAAACTCGCCTAACGGAAAACAACGTGTCACAATCCATAGAACGGGTCGGGAAATAGACGCGGTCCTATGTATCGAACAACTAGACATAAAGTTTGTTATCTTTTTCTTTGATACCTCGAACTTTTGAGTTTTCATTTTATTTTCTTTTATGCATATTTGTGTGGTGTCACCCCGTTCAACCCGATTTGCATTACGGTTCTTAATTCACTGATTGATCTCGTCTGCCTAAGATCAATTCACAACGTGGGTAGGCAGACTGGAGATCAATGCAGTTACTTTGGTAACCAGGCGTTGGAAGCGAGTTGGGAACGACGAGGCTGATATCAAATCTAACCAGATTCCCACCCGAATCACCAAAAGGTTAGAACGTCACATTTGGGTGCCGCGACCGATACCAAGCCAGTTGGTCGTCACATGACGAGACAACACGACTGACGCGACAGGCGGACGTCACGTTTGGAGCGGCGACACCCGAACGGAGCCGCGAGGAGCGAACAGCTGGCGCCGCGGCGAGGACCTAACAGTTGGTGCCGTGGTAGACCAGGATAGGACGTCACAGTTGACGCTGCAACAAGGGGTCGACGTCACAAACGTATTTTAATAGATATTTATTTTTATGGCTACATGTAACCATCAATTTCTCTTGCTTAGTAAGCTAGGGATATTTAAATGCTTTATGATGACTAATTTTTCAATAAGGCGTAAATTACATCTGTTGCCTTTTCAATTAAGAGATTTGTCTTTTGCTACACTATCTCCCGTATTAATGGGTGTATTACAATTACTATATTATTGCCAGAACTCTTTGGAGTGAACTTTGCTCTCCATGTATCTTACATTGCCTAAACTCATTCATTGAAGATAGAAACATAACTTCACAGTGGAACCAATATAAAAACTGATATCATTACAGGAATGTATGCTAGCTCGGTATAGAATATTATTATTCATGCATTGGCAGTTTAAGGGCCATATCTTATGTTTTAACGCTGTTTTTGTCGTAAATGTATTTATTTAGTATAATAGTGTCATGTCGTGACAGACGTTTATTGATGTTATTAATGCAGCTATAACTGATATTTACGTTATTTTTTGTTAAAAATCCCTCCTAGTATTGATGAATGAATGAAGAGTATATGATTTAACTTTAAGAGAATTCTTCAAATATTCGTTTGGAGTTTACGATTAAAAGGGGTATTAAACCATATAATATTACGATGTCTCTGATTATTTGACATTTTCATTATTAAATATTATAAGTAAGCTTTTATTATTATCAAATATTCCATTATTGTTAGAGTTAGCAGATAATCGAACTTGGAATGATTAATTTGAATTATGTAAAATTTTATGATGCTGGTTGGAATTTTTAGTGACGTAACTATGGTTATATCCCTGGGATGAAGTTTGTAATAACCAGTATTCAAGTCCAAGATGGATTTTATGAAATTTGGACTATTCCAGTATTATCCACCTCCCGCTGTACTATATAAACGTATACTATCTTATTTGTATACTTATTTTCTCTTAGTCCCGTTGTAGGCCACTCTGTTTATTAAAGCCTTCGTCGAAGTACTTCTTTAGTTCTGTTTCTTGTTACAATTTAATAAACAGTTTTATTGAAGGATGGACAAGCATTTGAAACCCGAGAAATTCGACGTGTTTTCTAATTCAGCTTCTGCGACGAAAATCTTCAGTCATTGATATCGGACCTTCAGTTTCTTACTTGGAAAAACTACAGATGATACTGTACATGATGAACAAGACAAAATGAATATCTTAATTAACAGCATTTCTTTGGACGTCTACGACCATACTGCCGAATATGCTGCTTTCGAATCTAATGTAAATCGCCTCAAAGTATTAATTGCGAAACCCACAGACGAAATCTTCGCACCACATGTTCTAGCAACATATGGACAAAGAGAAGACGATGATATTGATGGGTATGTTCAGGGTTTACAACTATTTGCAAAAGAATGCAGTTGCAAAGTTTTTACAAGCGAATTATGCAAAAAGAGAAGACAAAATTATTCACATGTAATTTGTTGTATTTAATCTATAGTTCTTGATACTGAATTTTATATTCCCTTTGTTTCTTATTAATATATAAAAACTTGGGCTCATACAGGCATTAGATTATAAGAAATGGATAGGATTATTCAAAATTGATGGGTTTACAAATAATTTCGACGTTGAATATATATATATATATATATATATATATATATATATATATATATATATATATATATGTGTGTGTGTGTGTGTGTGTGTGTGTGTGTGTGTGTGTGTGTGTGTGTGTATTTTCCGGTTCTTTGTACCACAAGATAGTCAAGGTAAACCAATAAAGAAGAACTCGAACACAGGTATGGAATAACACAGATATATTATAAACAGGAATATATACAGAGAAGTAGTAGTGTTAGTATGAACGATCAGGTTTAGTAGAGAGAACAATGTAGTCTTGACCAGTATCACTATTCCAATGTCTTGCAGTAATTGGCTGAACGCGACTCTGTTTCGGACTGCCTCTGACTCGACTCTTGACTCGACTCTTGACTCGACTTGAACTACTGCAGACTCGCAGTATTTATTAAGTATGGAATAGTCCATTATTATTGTTTTTATTATTATTATTATTATTATTATTATTATTATTGGTAAGATCCCATAACAATATATATATATATATATATATATATATATATATATATCAAGTATTTAAAAAGAGGATGAAATCTGCCCAGTTTAAATATTAAACAGCTCTTTAAGACTGGCTTTCCGACTTTCTATGGAGCACTTTTAATACATTCAGTTTTAACAAATATTTTTTTTTTGTGTTACTCTGGTATATATATCAAATATGAGGTACAGTTCAATTTATATTACATATTATATTATATATTATGAATGATTCCTTGTAATATATATATATATATATATATATATATATATATATATATATATATATATATATATATATATATGTGTGTGTGTGTGTGTGTGTGTGTGTGTGTGTGTGTCTGTGAGCTGGCATCAATTATAACTCAAGTATGGTCCTGAATCCGACAGAATGATAAGATAAAGAACAAAAGGGAAACGTTTATCAATCTAAGTTTATTAAAGTTCCATAAAGAAATGAAGCTTTACAGGAAACATGTAAGACTAATAAAATAATCCTATTTATTCTTTATTTTACTTATATATATATATATATATATATATATATATATATATATATATATATATATATATATATATATTGTTGTTGTTTTGCATTTAAATACGCTACACATTTTTTATGGTTTCTATAATTTCAGAGAGAAACTGCTGAAAATCGGAGATAGTGTTTGATCTGATGTACAGACTGACTCTTGATTTTTTTTAAACCTGCTAATTTGTCTGTCTGTCTGTCTGTCTGTCTGTCTGTCTGTCTCTCTCTCTCTCTCTCTCTCTCCATATACGCGTGTGTATGTGTGTGTGTGTGTGTGTGTGTGTGTGCGTATGTATTTTTGCTGGCGTACTTGGCGTATGAGTTAAAAAGTTTCAAATATATCCTGTTGAATTTATTAAGTAAGTTTATATTTTCTTTTCATTCAAATTCTAATGAAAAACGCTGGGGAGACATTGCAAATTATCTACTACCATGTGTGGCTACTGTGTTTTCTCCAGACAAAAACGGTAAAATAAATGATTGTTGTCGAATGCGATTTTTAAACGGCTTCTTGACACACTTACCCAGTTGTCTCTTCTTTCAACATCATCGATATTGTCAGTTATCTTTCTCAGGGTGTACCGTTCGCATACAGCCCCTATTTAGTGGGATGGTAAGATTAAACGGTCGCCTTGTACAACAATACATACGGTTTATGCATGCTATTTTTAAAGGAAGGGGATAATTTTTATTTATTAATTCGACAGATTTTATTAATTTATTCGAAATATTAGATAGAAATATGTGCTCTCCATTTATTTTTTTTCTACTAACACATCTCGAATATTCAGGCCAGTAGACGAAAAGAAAGGAATATAGAGTTTAATACATAAATGCAATGTATACACAAATACGGGTAGCCAAAAAAATAACATAAGTATATTAATAGATATATATTATTATATATAATTTATTATTATATATATATATATATATATATATTCACGCGCACCCTGCCACATATTCGATAT